>WUAM01000125.1:1867837-1922319 GCA_024336885.1 Actenoides hombroni
CGATCACCTCCCCCTTCCTGCTGGCCACAGTGTCTCTAATACAAGCCAGGATGCCATTGGCCTTCTTGGCCACCTGCCTGCACTGCTGGCTCCTATTTAGATAGGACGCGTAGATGTGGCACTTCAGGACATGGTTTAGTGATCATGATGATGTTGGGTAGACAGTTGGACTTGATGATCTTAGAGTCTTTTCCAGCCTTAATGATTCTGTTATTCTGTGGTAGAGAAAAGCAACGTTTAAACAGCGTATTGTTTAAAACAAAACTATTTCTGTATTCAGGAATGATTTTACCTGGTGAGTTTTTGAGGAATGAGTTCTGAGCATGTCTTACCCCCATGTGGATTTTCAGTTGGAACAGCACATAAACACATCTGACCACAGGTGTCACCTATGCTCTGGCCATGTTTGGGGCTGAGGATACCCTAATTAAAAATACGGGCTGCAATTTAGGCTTTTTTTTTGTAAACCCAAATTTTGTTCAATTTAAATTAATCTTGTGTCTGGAATGCAAACATGAGAAATGCAAAGAAATAGTGGAGGAGTATTGTGAAAGGAATACAGTGGAGAAGGCCAATTCTCTGTCTTATAGCTAGTGTGCTAATAGCTTGATGATAAGACTGGACCTTAACCCTTAGCTTTGGTTCACACACACTGAGAAGCCTTTCTGAACTGGCAAGTTCTCTACAATTTTCCATTTCCTTGTATGCAACAGAGCAGCTTTACCCAGCAAGGATGGGGAGGGTGCCAGTGTTTTCCTGCTGAGAGTGGGGAGCAAGGGCTGAGAAAATGTCAGCTACATGTTTCTGAAAGAGAGATTAACTAGGTCAACAGCCCAACTCTTGTTTATTGCACTAATAAAACATCTATTGATCAGGTCCAAAAGATCTTACATTTTCTTTCCAGCAGAAAACCAGTGTATTGTACATGTTCTGGTGCTGAATTCTATCCTTGCTCAGAAGAAATAAAAGATGAAGCATGGAAAAGATAACATTAATTAACTATGGCATTATATCATAATAAAAAACATTGCTATCATCCAAACAGCCCCCTTGTAAGGCTGTGTACCCTGTATGTCATGTAGTTTTGAAGCACTGTGTTGCCCAGGCATGCTGCCTTCAAACATCACTAAACTAAGTACCATTCTGTTCTGGAAGCATCTGTTGAACTTGCATGGCAGGCTTCTGTGCACTGTGGTTACCTAGTTGGTAGTTAAAATTGGTACTATTTTATGAGCAGAAACAATTTTTTTTTCATCATTCCCTGCCCCCACACCCCCATGCTTTAAACTATCAAGTTGCAATCTTTCCTTTCACATGTCGTTCCTGGTAGTAAAGATTCTGTAGCCCAAATCATGACTCTGTTTGCCTCCATGCAATTGCAATTAGCAGTTGGAAACATCCTGACTCAGGGCTGACTGATCCCAGTGATTTGTAGTCAGTGGGGCTCTGCAAAAATGCGTGAAGGTGTAATATTCTCTACTGGCTTTCATTTAGTGGTGACAGTAGGTTAGAAGGAAAGAGCTCAGCTTGACAGCCTAGAGCACAAAGGAAGCATGCAACCTGGTTTTAAATAAAATATTTTCTCTGTATATGGAGCAAATGGGACAGGAAAAAGATACCTTCACAACAATGTTTCTAAAGAGCTCCTTTTTGGAGTTAGTCAAAGTCCTTTAAAAACAGTAACACAAACTAACTGCACAGGGGGTCTCAGATCTCCCATTGGTCCAAAGCCCATACAGCAGTCAGCCCCATGGCTGAATCTAACCAGATCTGTTCTCATCAATACTGCCAGCCTCCGTAGAAAAGAATAAACATTAGTGTAATATCAAATACATTCTTTTATTTTTATACACACGCTCCATACAAACACTACTTGCACAGCATACCCATAAGCTTTCAATTTGTAGGTGAGAGTTATCTACACAATCCTCTTTTGAGGAATCTTTAAAGCTTAAAAAAAATCTAATTTACTTGAAAAATTACCTGCATTACTGATGGAAGAATAAACAGAACTTGGCTCCAAAGCACTATGGCTGACATGCAGGTTACCAGTGTCTCCTCCAGCATCAGTATGGTCAAAGTCTGGTGATATTTTCTAATGAGATCTGTCTGCTTTTATCAACTGCAGTGATGAAGATGACCTTCCTCCAGCACTGGCAGCAGCAGCAGCAGCATCAACACCTGTGTCTTCAGCATCTCCCGGGTCACAGAAAACATGTACACCACAGACATCAGAAGGACAAACACAGGTTTCACCTGGTGGCAAGGTAATACACAAAGAGATGAGCTTATGACACTTCGGAAAGTATCCAGGAAGGGTGGGTGGGAGTTGCAGATAACATATTTTCCTCAGATGGAGTAATTCTACATCTAGCAGTAGTTTTTAGTGCTGAGTTGTAGTAATATGTTTTACCTGTTGTGCAAGGAAATATTTAGAGCCTTCTCCAAGACCCAACTAAAATCGATAGCAGTTTTTCATCAACATTAGGGGGGAGTGGATCAGAATTAAATTAATATTTAGCTTGATTTCAAAGGAGCATACCTTTGTTGTTTGTCTTTTGTGAGTAGCCATGCTTAAAAAACATGGTGTGAAATTTGAAATCTATTTGGCAATCTATGCTTTAAGGAATTTAAAAATTAAAAAAAAAAACAGGAAAAAAAGAGAAAAAAAAAAAAGAAAAAACCAAACACAGGAAAAAAACAACAAACAGAATTACAGAAATTAAATGTTTTTTTCAGTGCTGGATTTCTTTTTTGCCTTTAGAGTTCCACAGATGCTGGAAGTACATTTGCTTTGGAGCCAGGTGACCTCCTGATGGATTTCACAGAGGCCACACCTATGGTAAATAGTTTCAGTTTGCAACCAGAAAAATGCAAAAGTTTTCAATAATTTGTCTGCAGCTGCAAAGAATGGGTTACTGTGCAGAGTGTTGGATAGAGCACAGGAACAAAGTAAGTTTCCTTGATATTCAGTGACCCTGAGTATCTGTCAAACTCAGCTCAGCGTCTCTGAAAATCAGCCCGCATCAAAAAATACTATGGCTGATTTTCTGAATGCAATTTTTAATCTTTGGGTGACTTCTCATTTCTCTCTGCTACCTGGGCATCTCGACTCCTTGCCACACTGCTTTCGTGAGCTTCTTTGTCCTTTTAACATAAATTCCTAGTGCGATCATAGATTTGCTTTGGGAGTTGTCTGAAAAGTCCCTTCTCCCCACGTTTTGTTCAGACCATACCCAACAGCCCACCCAAAGATGTGTGCCTGAACTTTCATGTTTCATTAGCAGAGCACTTTGCTTCTCTTTAAGGCAAAATAGTCTATAACATGTTGATTATTAATTTATTTTTTTAGAGGTATTTTATTTGTATTTTTGCTTAAAAGCCAAGGAGAGATGCTGGTCCCACTGAAGTCAAAATGTCTCTTGACTTCAGTGATCTTAAGCGTTCACCTCAGATTCCCAGCAGATTACTTGAAGGATCACAGTACAATCCTTAACTTTCTCCATGTCATCCTGCATTGCAAATAGCTCTAATGCCAAATAAGTCCTCTGCTGTCCAAAGCCATTCTTTCTGTCTTCTAGAAACCATGTTTAAAGCATAGAAAAAACACAATGTGGGGAGCACTACCTTTTTGCATAAACATTTTTGTGTTAAGGTTCTTGTCCTGGGCACTGCTTTCACTACATGGTTAGGTCCTAGTTTACAGTATTGGAAAGGTGCTGTGGGGATGTGCCTTTTACATCAGAGACAGTATAGTACCTATCTGTAAATGACTGCTTGTGTCCTGTTAACACTGGCTGAGAGATGTGGCTTCCCCTGCAAGTCTGATGAAGTGAAGACTTACTCCTTCTAGGCTTCTTCTTTCTTGCAAAAGGGATGTGAATATTCAGCTGTGGCTTTTTGGTGTCAGAGGCACGTTGAGGTGAGCACAGGTATACTATGCCTAGAGACTTGCTGATATGGATAGGAATACAGGTTTGATGCAAGGGACTGGGAGGAGATAGGGAGCAGCTGAGACTGTCACTTGTATACTGCAGTTTGGGAAGGAACACCAGCCCTGGAAGGATAGATAAATAGATAGATCTGAAAAGCTGTTCTCTCTTAAGCAGTTTTGAACCTGTGGAATTGCTTCTTCACAAAGTCCTCAAAAGCACTTGATGGTCCCTCCATAACTTCAGGGGGGTTCAATAAACCTGTTCTTCACCTGTCAAAATGCTATTGGCACCTGGCCTATTCTTGCTGACCCCCTTCTTATCATTGCCCTTCAACCTGCTCAGCTGAACAGTCATTGTGCCCCAAGACTTTTATAGTGCAGATGTTGAATCTCTGAACTGCAGGAAACGGAGATTTAAGGGGGCCTCTTTGAGCCCCTGGGAGGGGAGACCTGGCTCCCACCAGGGAGACCTGTTCCAGCACTTGCAGCTGCAATGAGAGCACAATGCTTACTGCTCCTACATCCACCATATAGGAGAGACATGCTTTGGCACCTGAAAACACCACTACAGACTGAGGAACATCTATGGAAATGAGGAGGTTTACCTGGAACCTCCTTGAAGTGCCAGATGATGAAACTATCCCATTCCAGAAAGTGACAGGAAGAGATGTATTTAAGCTGAATAACCCCCTGCCCCCCGTACATTTCTAGGGGAAGGGAAAATTAAAAGGGAGCAAAGTAAAGAGAGAAGGAGGTGCAGCAATCTGCATTTGTGTTGACCAGACACAGGCAGACTGAAACTACCTGAAAGGAGGTTGTAGCGAGGTAGATGTTGGTCTCTTTCCAAGTAGTAATTGGTAGGAGAAGAGGAAGTGGCCTCAAGTTGTGCCAGGGGAGGTTTAGATTTGATTTTAGGAAAAATTTCTTCACTGAAAGAGTTATCTAGCACTGGAACAGGGAAGCGGAGGAGTCACTATCCCTGGAGGCATTTAAACAACGTGTAGATGTTGTGCTTAGGGACCTGGTTTAGTGGTGGACTTGGTGATGTTAGGTTGATGGTTGGACTCAATAACCTTAAAGGTCTTTTCCAACCTCAATGATTCTGTGATTCCCTATAGGTTAGATTGTCCTTCTCTGTATTAATAACATGCTTGTGGCTAAACTGTAAGTAATTGTCCTTTGGAGTTTACTAATGAATTTCTTATTCTAAAAAACCCATACCATTATTATGATTATACCATATCATACTCCATTAATCAGAATTTTTAACAATCAGTCACAAAGGCTTTAGCAAATGGCCTATTCTACATTTGGGGTTTGTTCCATTTAACAGAAGTCAGCATTACACTTTTCCAGCTGAGGATACAGACTTTTTCCCTTAAATATTTCACCCAGTCATGCTTTACCCCTTTCCTACCCCACCACCCAGTGACGTAATTTATCGTGCTGTATGTTCATAAACTGGCCTTCCGTGACTTTTTCGGGTTTAATATTCCAGAGAGCGTGTCCTGCACAGCATCAATCAACCCTTTTTTGTTTTGTTTAACATCTAGAAAGGTCAGCTTGTTCTCTACAGAGCAATTATTGTTTACAGACCTTTCTCTGCAGTTTTCACTGGCTACAGGTTGCTCTCAATTGAGGTTTGAATGAAAAGTTCGCTCTTCCAAGGGGAGAGGCTCCAAAGAAAAGCAAGCTAAGGGGAAATGTGTACCTTTGAGCCAGTCTGATTATTTCATAATTCTGTTGTGATAACATGTACTGTCATTTGAGGGTCAAGATCAGGTACAACTTAGTGTCATTCTACTGTCAAGTCGGTGTCAGTGTGCTGGTTTTGCATGCTATGATCTGGCCCTCTGGAAGTTGCTTCTTAATTGCACCCACTTCTTTCACATTCTGAGGCAGGTACAATATCTAAAGGGGTCTTTCATGCTGCTTGCTTTGGGGTATTTGCCTGAGGTGATAGTGTTGGAGGTTCAAATTCCTACATAGGAGGTTTCCTATGGAAGGCATTCAGACAGCTGTCTTCTCTTTTTCATCTGGACTAGAGCAACTAAGGAACCTAATATGGACACCTCAAATCAACTCTTTTTTTTTTTTCCTTTTGGTCATGATATTTGCTGCCAAACTTCCCTAGATAGCCAGAGAGCTGTTAATTTGCAGCACTTTTTAGACATCCTCCCTTCTCTTCTATAACATTACTGGTAGAGTGATTAATAGTCACTGACTCAGCTGCATGGTCTTTGTTACTCAGTGCCTAATTATTGATGCTTCTTGATGGCCTTGGGTTTTATCCATGTTTTAGTACTGTTGCCCGTACAGCAAAAGCATTAATACATGCTGAGAGTTACAGTTAGAAGTGGAGCTCAAAAAACCAAATTAACTTATAAAAATGGAAGGATTAGTGAATGGATTGGATTAATAAAAAGCATCCAGGCTTCCATGCAGGGATCAGAGCCATCAAATTTGTCTAGTCAGTCTACTGTGATGTATACAAGAACCAGATGAGCTCTAATGGTCACTTAGTCATAAATACTTAGACTTCCAGTAACAGCAGGGCAATTGTGAGGCAGACTGGTATGAGGAAAGCATTTTTGCAGGAGAATAATGCAGATGGCATAGAAGGAAAGGTATCTTTTTCTGCTCTGCAGTCCTCAAACCATGTGGATTATGCACTCATTATTTTTTCAAGAAAATCCTACAATTAATTGACTACCATACATTACTTGCTGTGCTTAAAATCATTATAACACATGCAGAAAAAAATCTCTATCTTATTATACCACTCCATTGTGACTTTGAGCACTGTAGCTGGCTTGTATGTAAACAAGATTCGATCCCTCCTGCTTCTGTGTTTCAGAAAAGAACTGGATTTAGGAAAAATTTCAGCAGTAATTTTAATATATGAAGAATTATAGTATCACATTATGAAGAGATTTCAGAGAGCACTGATTTACAGCTTGCAAACT
Organism: Actenoides hombroni; assembly: GCA_024336885.1. Taxonomy (NCBI): domain Eukaryota; kingdom Metazoa; phylum Chordata; class Aves; order Coraciiformes; family Alcedinidae; genus Actenoides; species Actenoides hombroni. The sequence goes on from WUAM01000125.1 coordinate 1,874,738, forward strand.
ACAAGTGTTCTTATTTCATGCTGTGTCAAGTGAATACATTTCTAGAGCTTCACCTGCCATCTATTGGTGGAAAACAGGAAGCAGAAAATTGTTTGCCTTCTCAAAGCTTGAGACACAACATTTAAGAGGTATAAATTATCTGTATGATAGTTTAAAAATGAAAAATAAATGGTCTACCCAGTGTAAAACTAGATATTTTTATTTAGGATGAGTCAGAAACAAGCATTTCCATTTCAATAATAGCATTACCAAGATATGCAATCCTATTCATTGAGATTGATCTCACTGAGTCTGAAAGAGTACAGAATTTGATGCATTTTGGAAACAAAGTGAGAGTAACCACCTCAAAAGGCAGTCATCACAGGGTGAAGTTGTGAGAAGTACAGGTATCTTCATGGAGCAACAAAACGCTCTTGCACATGCTCAGTAGATAACTGTAGTGAGCCAGGGGTAGTGAATTAGAGGAGACTGAATAAAGAATCTTTTCATTCCCTTCCCCTCTAAGGTTTGCTATCTTGATAAAGAAAAGTTGGTTGGATCTTTAGTTACTAAACTCCAATGACAATTTTGCAAGGTTGCAGTAAGCCAAATAACAGAGTGGGAAATGAGTTCGGTATTTCTTGCTTTCATTTTGAGAACTTTTCACTTACTGTGAAGAGCAATTTTCAGTGAAAGGCAGGCAAACATATCAAACTCTTAATACCTCTATAACCGCTCCTTTGGGCATTGAATTCTAAACGCAAGTGGCTATAATCTAATTCAAGACTAATATTTGATGAGCATTAGATAGCATGTATCTGCCATCCAGCTGGCTGGAGCTATAGATCAGGTATCTCTGCATGCCACAGAGGTCTTTAAAACATCTCAATCTGACAAATTTATCAAAGTTTTACTTACTGTGAACTACATAGAGAAGGTAAAATAAGCCTTCTCAAAAAACTTCTGAAGGCTGTGTGATATATTTCAGACTTAGTAGCTTTGCACTTTTACATCTTCATAACAACAACAAAGATTTCTTAGTATGAGATTAATTGGAAGCAATAACTGTGACCTGGATTTAAAGGGGAATGTTCAAAAATGCTATTTTCCAAGCCCGTTTCTCAATTAGCAGTATTTGCACATTCAAGCTTACGTGCAATGACCAATTATGAGCAAAAGAATTTGTACAAAGAAGAAATTTGTCTGTTACATGCACAGATAAGAACCAAAAGCCATAAGCAACACGTGAAATGTGTATTTATTCCTAGTTTCAAGTTCATGCCCTTTAATTCCATATTAAACTAAGAAAAAGCAAAAGCAGCAATTGTTGAAGCAAACAATGTTAATACAAAAATTTGTAGCAACGGACACTAAATCCAGTTTCATATGAACTCAGGGAGTACTCTAAATTTACTAATCTTGCAAAAGACTATTTTTATCCTCCTGCAAGAAAGGGGCATCAGCTAGATAAGAACACAATTCAAAGGGGCTGCATTTTAACACCCAAACTAAGTACGAGATGTTTGCCTGGGGTTTGCAGAAAGTGCTCAGTGCAGCACGCAGTGCAGGGCTCCTGGGAGCACCCAGTCTGAATCAAGCAAATGGAAATTACCTGAGCATCATTTAGTTTATATAAAACGTGCTAATAACTGGAGAGGGGACTTAGCACATTTAAAAACAATCTTGGCACTTGGGCAGCCGGAATAATGAGTTGAATACATTTTGGATTGGACTTTTAACACTCCCTGATAGCTGCTTCTTACAGTCTGAATATAGAAAGCATTATATGTAAGACTTGTAACTAATACGTAGCTCTGCATGTTCAAGCACAGAATTATTGGCAAATGCCAGTCCCCTAAGCAGTCCTTTGAATTACTAATGTGCAAAATAACTGTCAGACTCAGAGACTGCCTTTTGGCTCTTAGTTTAACGTTCACTAAAAATTGTAAAACTCTTTGACTACTATTCAACTATTTGGGGCTTTGCTCCTGTTCATCCATTACTGAAGGGCATATGGAGTCAGTGAAGAAACACAATGAGAGAATGCTATAAGATCATAGAATCACAGAATGGTTTGAGTTGGAAGGAACCTTAAAGCTCATCTAGTTCCAACTCCTCTGCCAGGGGCAGGAACACCTCCCACTAGATCAGGTTGCTCAAAGTCTCATCCAACCTGGCCTTGAACACTTCCAGGGAGGGGACATCCACAACTTCTCTGGGCAACCTGTTCCAGTGCCTCACCACCCTCACAGTGAAGAATTTCTTCCCTACATCTAAATCTAATCTAAATCTAATCTAAATCTACCCACTTTCAGTTTAAAATAATTACCCTTTGTCCTGTTCTTACCCCTTATCCTATCAATCAGTTTCAAAGGATGAACTGTAAACATCTAGATTTACTTTTTATTTTGCCTCTACTTTAAGTGATTTAAATTCATTGACTCGATTATTTTTTTTCCCCATTATCTGTATGCTGAGCAGAAGAACAACTTGGTGCGCTCTGTAAATACATGACAGTTGATTCAACACTTCCCCATTTCTTTAATTAATTGAAAGAGAAATCTGCAAGAAATGAAAAAATCCCCAAGGTGAAATCCATTGCTGACTTTGCACCAGTGAACACTGTGATAAATTTGATATGATGGGTACATGAGCAAGAAAAGGTACCAAAAAGAGGAGAAGGTGTTATGTGGAAAAAAAGTCTAGGCATGTGACACTGCACTGTGTCTACTTTGTGTCTTCTCGTTCACTTATTTTAAATAATGAATGGCCCATTGGCTAATTTTTTATAAATCTTGAGATGAAGGTAAAGGTGGAATGTCAGAAGGTAGTTTGCATCAAGAGGGCGTGAGCTTTTCCCTGGAGAGGTGATAAATTCTGCCACATACAGTTCTTTTTAGTCACCTCTGTACATTTTAAGATGCTGTCTTAACCATCCTCTGGCATTCCATGTGTGTGCCCCATGCCTGTAGAAATTATAAAGTAAGAAAATGCCTGTCCATAAATCTGGATTCCTTCAGGCCATGCAAGCAGAGCTGGCCCTGAAACTTAAAACTTTGGCTGGACTCCATAGCAGGCTTACCACATGGTGGGAGCTCATTTGAGAAGACAGTTACACCAGAAGATGGGTGAGTCTTCTACCACCTGTGTGCCTGCAAGGAGATACAGTCATGAAAATAGCCAGAACTTCTAGTGTGCTGTAACTGAAGTCTACGAGATTGTTGAATGGTGGTGGGATGTTTGCTGTGCCTTTACAGTGGGTTGTTTGATGGCCATTTACAGACCTGACTATGAAGCTGGAGGATTGAGGTTGTGCCATCACAGTTGCACACATGGGTCTTTTTGTAGATGGGTGGTGGATGACTTAGTCTGTCTCACAGCTTCCTTAGTGGGGCTTTGACAGCAGCTAGATTACTGATCCAGCTGAACACTAATCCCACAAACAAAATTATTTATCTTTAGGTCAAATCTCTGTGAAACCACAGGGTTTTACAGATGGTTCTCCTGTGGACCGTGGGAGTGATGAAGTACATTTGCAAGCAGTATAGGTCTTAGAGTAGTACACCAAATGGAACGACTGTGGCTGTTGAAGCAACTTTAAAATGAAGTGTGATCAGTTTATGAGAGGGAGTCTAGAATATGCTTGACTGCAGTAACAGTGACTTAAGGCCAATGAACAGGCAAGATCCTAGGGAAACTTCTCCCTAATGCTGCAGAGCATCTGAAACCACCAAACACCATAGACAAGGCAGAGCAACACCATCTATGTGTTTCTCTTTTTGTGTAATTAGTGCAATAACCATTTTTAGTCCCAAAGTCTTCTAAGTGATATAGGTTGCCACCACTTCAGTGGTTAGGAAAGTAAAAATCTAGAGGATCATAAACATTATTGTAAAATTAGATAATACTTAAAAAGAAAAAAAAAGAGGAAGAAGAAAACACTACCTGCAATCCCCTTCTCCTGCCTTCTCATCAAAAACATGATCATTCCGTGACAGCTTTCTCTTCTGCTTGAAATTCACATCAGGGTAAGTGAAGGGGATCAAGAAAATGCAAGCAAACAGATGTAAATCTGGCTGACATCTACCTCCTGCTTCAAGCTGAGAAGGAAAATTTTTAGCAAATCTTTTAGAACCTGCATATTGCTGTAAATCAGATTTGCTATGTTCAATCATACTTTATCTTAACATCTTTTTTTTTTTCATTTCAGATCATTGTTTTACTTCTCAAGTGAATGTGTTTCATGTGCTTAGCTGCAGTAAGCAGGTGTAACATCTGCCTAAGGAGGAATAAAAATGAACAGTAGACAGACAAGGCTTTTCAGACATAGAGCATCAACTTTTGGATGCACTGGCTGAGTCTCTTTTTCCATTCTACTGTATTCTGTGTAGTAAAAAAATGTTTAGCCCCTGTGCAAAAGCCTACTTGAAACTAGGTGTATCTTTTTATGTCTGCTCTCAATGAGAGAAATGTAGTGATGAAGCTATTATGTCTCAAAGTCTTTTGATAAAGGCATATTAATCACCTTTCCTTTGGCCTGAGAAGTACATAATTTCTTTTGTCTCAGCAGCTGTGAAGTTCATAATCTCTCTTCCTCTCTGTGATTAGTGAGAATTGCGTTTAGACTCCAGAGAGTAACTATTGTGTGTGTATGTTTGCTTTCCAACCCACTAATGAATTGATATATGTGTAATTCTAATTCACATTATTCCAGTGTGGTAGCAAATGTGGTGCTAACTGCTTAGCTCGTCTGTGGAATTTCAACTGAATGCCTTCAAACTCCAACAGAAAATGGAAACATCTGCTTTCTGAGCTGTTTTTTGACAGGCTGGGTGACTCAACTTGTAAAATCAGCAAAAAGAGCAAGTAAACTTTCTTTTTATTTGCCACTCAACTGAATAATCAGAATTGATAGGAAATCTTTTTTATTATTATTATTCTTTGTTTAAAGTAAAATCTTCTTGTCTGCAGTCTTTTTTTTCCCAAAAGTTTGTATTTTGGAAAACATCCCGAAGCGAATGTCAGAGAGTGGTAAGAAGGGTAAAGAAAAGGATCGGGCAAGTTTGCAATGTTTTCATTTGAGCAGTTGTGAAGTGTTTCAGTTTCAGGTAATGTTTATTAATTAATTGCAATGACCTCGTGCCAAAATGTCATTTCTAAATTAAGCACTAAAATCTCCGCTGACAAAATGCTGAATGAAATAATTTTAAAATGTGTTTTTTCTTACGTATATGGAAAATTGAATCAGCACCAATTCTTTTGTAACATATTCCGTTTGAATAAGTAGGTATTTTCTGGTGAGAATTCCTAAGCAGTTCCAGTAGAAGTCTCTCCTAATGAACCACAAGTGGTACCTAAGTGACAAGAAATTTTATCTCATAGCCTATTTACTGATTTATCTTCTGCTTTTTACAGTTATTTACAATAAGAACATCTCCTACCAAGGCATAATATCTCATACAGAGACCCAGTCATTGGATTGTGGGATTTACATCAGGATAGATATTTTGCTTTGCCTTTGTGCAGAGCCTAGTACAAGTTATATAACTCAGAGAAATGGCAGTAGTAGAAATAACCAGTAAGTTGAACTGATAAATTGAAGTATGTATGTATCTCAGCATGTCTATGGCAATTCCACAGTTTCTGTACTTTATCCCAAATATTGCAGATCACAGAGGAAAACTGTAATTTAATTGTGGAAGAAAGAAAACAGGAATTGCTTAATTCCAGCTAATCAACCATCATGGTAACTGGATTAAAAACCACTGAAGTCAGTAAAAGGGCCCTCTTCTGTTCATTACCCCTTGTATCACCCTCTGAAACACAAAATGATAAACTGTTTTGGGCAGAGGAAGAAAATTTCTACAGAGCTATATGTCCTGTTCATCCAATTTAAACCTGATGACTAGAAAATAGTTCTTGCGTACTTCTTAGAGTTATTCCTTGGAACTTGGCCATTAAACCATCACTATGAAAGAACTGTGGATATATGGCTTGCTTTATGGCATGACATTCACCTCATGTTCAGCAACACAAGACTATCCCATCACCACCACCCTCTAGGAGGAACAGCCAGAGAGGTTAGGAGACTGAACCTCAACGACACTGATTTAGCAACTTAATATAATTTATAGTTCTTCTGCCAAAAAGTTGGTGAGAGTCTTGCAAGTGCTCTGATGCTGTGGAACCATCACCTGGCCACTTCTGGAAAAGTGCCAGATACTACCAGGATGGATTTTAGTGAAGGAGCTGCCCATGCCATCTGCAAGCACACCAAGCCATGTGCACATACGTGCTCTGCTGAGAACCCTGTTGGCAGTGCTGGAGATGGAAAATCATGTGCCAAGTACTGTGGGCTTCTGACCACCTGAACTTGTGCACAATTTGTCACTCACCTCGTGCTGCATCCGAGTCGAGCAAACTCTCAAAATCAATAACCATGCAGCTCAAGTGCTTAGATCCAAATAGAGTCCATGTGTTTGCATCAGTGGCTGAGCTGCCCAGACTTTAGACACAGCTTGTTCTCTTCAAACTGTCTGTAGTCAGCAGAGCCCATGTTTGCGGGTGCCTCTAAAGTGATTTTGTCCTTCAGATCTTTCCTCTCTTGCTGCTAGTGGTTTGGAAAACGGGTTGAAGAAACTACACTTTCTCCTTTCTCCCTCACCAAGAACAGGGGCACTGAGGCAGTGTGGGTAAAGGCTTTTCTTCACATCTACCATGTGTCTGAAGTGGCATATTCCTGCACTAAGAACAATTAGTTCCCAAGCTCATAGAGAGCACGCTCAAAAAGCAGCAGGCACAGGATTACAAAAAGAAATCAGACCAAACCCAAACCCCCAAACCCAACAACAAATCAGAATGACCCACTCCATCCTCCCAGTAAACAGAGTGTCCTGGGTCTTAGCCTTCACCTACCCCAGGGCTCTTGAGAAAGTTAAAAATAGTCACTGTAAACCCCCTCATTGTTTGTCAGTTATGAAGTTGACAGGAGCAGTTTCTGCTCCTCTTATCTTTTAGAAAGACTTCAGGGTTTTTCTGAAGCGAGTGTGTTAACTGTAACCTCCCCAGGGACCATAACAGCAGCAGAGGCTGCCAGACAACACTGTGTTTTGGCCTCATCCATCACCACATGGTGCTGGGAAGGGGCCTTGCAGGCAGTGGTGCTGAGAACATCCCTTGCAGGAAATCCTCAGCTCTCTGTTTGGCTTCTCTATAAGCTCCTGCTGGGCTGGGCAGGAAGTCACTGACTGGGGACTAGGATCTGCCTGTGACATTTTATTCACAGTGTATTTCTTCCCCTGAAGAAGTGCTGCAAGCAGACCTCCAGGGAGAGGACTGTCAGTGTTTGGCCTCTCTCCCATTTCCCTTTTCTTTTCCTGTTCACTGCAGCATTATAATCTTCAGATGCTTCCACAGAGATATATTTAATAATGGATCCCTTGGATCCTTTGCTCAATAAACAAATTATGGGGAAGCAGAGCTCTGCTCAAATGAGAGAGCAGCCTTCTGGCATTGAAACTCCTGTCATTCCCGGGCCAAGCAGAAGAGTTCTGTACTTTTCCTCTCAGTCCAAAGGAGAAATTTCTGCTGTGATTAAGGACAGGTGAGAGTGAGCTATGTGCTAATAGCCCTAATTGATTTGGATTATCCCATGGCTGGGACTAATCTCTTTAGCTATGGAACATACCTGAGTACAGTGTTTCAGACTGGGAGACTGGCTCTTAAGGTAGCATCCAAATTTGTTCTTGAAAAGATGGAAATAAGCTGAGAAAAGGAACAATACATTTACTTCAATACTGGATTGCTTTAAGGAGGGACTTGAGAGACACAGAAGCATCTAGTGTGTTTCATGGCGTTGAATTGGCAAAGTATTACAATGCAAGTGTTTGAATCTGTAAATGTATATGCCTAATAATAAGCTGGTGTGTGTGAACACAAGATTTTACTTGCAGCCAAGACATAACCTTTGTGTTTTTTCAAAGCTTGATGGTTGGCAATATGAATGATTCCACAGCCAAGGGTGTGAGGTTATGAATAAATAGGGTTTTATACATCACATTTATCACGAAAGATTTACTGGATATGGGATTGGATTTGTTCATGCATAGATCTTAAACCAAGCAAAACATTGTTCCTTATAGACTTTCAGCTTCTACTCAAGTTTTTCTGATTGATGGGTTCAAATACTGTTGCATCCACTACGTTTAAAGAGAAAGTGCTCTGTGTGTGTTGGAAAGGGTGGCATATTATGATGGAAAAGCAATATTGTCATATAGAAGCTTAATTCAGAGCAGCCTTTTGGAGTAGTGAGACCGGCAAACTGCAGCACAGAGCAACAATCAGTGCTCCTATGTATATTTGAGGAGATCATAATGCATGAGAGGTCACTGAAATTTGTAGGCACGTGCATAGATTGCACAGATGAGGGCTGCAGTAGTCACTGGCTCTAGTCACATGCTGAAGTTGAAAATATGCTCAAATGTCCTTCTGGATAGGTATATAAGTAGTGCACCAGTTTATAATTGTAACACCTTTTCTGCAGCTCCACTGACTTTAATCCACCTGTGCTATCCTTTTCCTTTAGAATAATGAACTATATAAACTCCTGGGGATTTGGGGAGATCTCAGTAGCCCGGAAAAATAGGACAGAAAATTAACACAAAGTACTATCCTGACATTAATAAGGAGACTATGATTGGTTGAGTTTCTGGACACTTAAGGACTTTCAGCCAGCTTTTGCTCTTACACAAGTAGAGATTGATTACAGTAGAAAGCCAAACTATCTGTTTGTGTTTGACAAGGGTCAGGCAGTGCACTGTTTGCATCAATCTATCACAACTTTTCAATAGAGGAATGTGATTCCGGGGCTTTTGAAACTGTGCAGTTATGTTCCATGGTTATAAGTTAGTTTTTCTTGAAACGTTCCTGGGTTTGAGGTCTCTGTGTTAATAAGGCATGATGAACCAACGGTTATGGGATGATGAGCTGTCAGTGTCTATGCTTAGAAATAATCAGGTGTAGCTAGTGGTGAGTTTCCATCTGGTACAAACTGCATGTACAATATGCTTGCTGGCAGTGAAATTGGGAAATAGATGGCTTACTTGGGGCACTTGACTCTGCAGGAATCACAATACTCATTTCCTCCTCTTCATGTTATCCATCTTCAGTGACTTTCTTCTATGACAACAGCCTCCATCTGCAGAAGATGCCACTTGATTTTCTTGGCTGTGCACGTGATCTAGGCACCTGGCACTGGATGATCACTGATTTCATTGGTAAAGACTAAGGGGCAAAAAAAGGTAACTTTACCTTAGCTGTCCTAGTAACGCAGCTAGCTTATTCTACAGCAATGTTGGAGTGCAACCGTATCCAGCGAGTATCTACTGCTTTTTGTTTGCTTCATTTCTGTGTTTTAAACAAAGAAAAAAGCAAATGCTGGACTCTTTAGTCTGCCTTTTAGCCGACACATCAAGACTATGACATCCGTTTGCCTTGCCATGTTTTCCTCAGGGGATTTTGCAAATGAGTACAAAAGTTGGCATGAAGATTGAGGATTTTATCCGGGGCATCTTAACCACTGTGTTTTAGGTAGACCTGCTTCTAAATAGTGTATAGCTCATCCTGTAGCCACAAACTACTATGCTCAAGTATCTGTGAAATGCTATAGCTGCCTCAAAGCCAAGCTTCAGCAGAGGCTGAACTTGGACATCTCTCCCGTGAACTCCCTCAGGCATCTGTTTGGAATCCAGAAGTCACTGGAGCACAACGGAGAAGCCACACAGCCACCTCCTGACAATGCCTGTATGTTAGGAAGAGTTGCACAAAGTCACTCCAAGAGGGAGGAGAACATCAACATTATTAGCCCTGATGTACAACCAGGAAGTGAGACATCAAGAACATGGCGTCTACTGCTGGGACGTGTTCCAAGACAGGTGGACTCAGCCTGCGGCAAGGTCAAGAGAAGGGCTGACATACATCAGTGAGCAGAGGAAGGGCAAGTTTACCATTTGAGGGGACCTCAAGAGAACTTGGCTTAGGAAGGATACTGTGGAATGAATGTGACTTTCAAAGTGGAGCTTTCTCAGTTTACCAACAGGAATTAAGTGGTACCTGTGAGGAGGGAGGCTCTGTACTGCAGTCCTGCAGTCCTGTGGAACTCAAACCAAGCAGATAACTCAGATGAGTCAAACAGTTGGATTCACTTACACTGGTTCTTAGGTGTCAATGTTTGTTTGAAGCATTTCCTTGAACTCCAGGCTCTGCCAGTTATTTGCAACATGAGCAAGGAAGACTCGAAGACCAGATGGAGCTAGAAGGGAGAATTCATAGTGTTGTCTCTCCAGAGGGAGTGATAATAGGCAGGGAGGTTCTGAACACGTAGTGCCTCCCTGGCTTAGCAGCTTGCACAGAAACCCATCCTCTTCAGAAATTTCACATTTGGTGCCTTAGGGTGTTTTCAATAGTACGTTTCTGCAAAACTCCTGCTCTTTATTGTGTGTGAATGAGATCTGTCTGCTGACACTGACACCTGGGTGTCATTTCAACAACTGGGAAAAAAATCCTGCATCCCGTGAATAGAAGGCGGCCTGTAATGCAATGTGTATGGGATTTGAACCAAGTGTCGTTCATCAAGGCATTTAGTTCACTCAGCCTTTTCCAAGACTGATTAGCCAATGGTATTGTTGATTTACATCTCCATCCCATTACAAGTTTTTTGGACTGCACTGGTTTGGTTTGATTTATTTTTTTTTCCCCTGTACATCCAGGCAATGATGATTATGCCTGCTTACCTATCACATGGGTTTTGTTGCCACATGCAAAGGGAGTGAACTAGGGTTGACATTACTTGAGTAATCAATCATTGGAGCCAGGAACTACTACCATGCAAAATAATGTTTGGCCATGAGGTTATTGCACGCTCTAAAAACACCAGAAACTGTTTGGGTTTACATTTTCCTCCTCATTATTCATTTCAGCCACTGAAATCAGATGACAACAGAGCTTTACTGAATAATTGCAGAGTCCAGAAACATACCACCAGTTTTGGAAACCAGGTCTAATGGTTAAATGTTATTTTTAAAGTCATGTTGCACATCAGTACTGGGCAATGCTAATGCAATGTACTCCAGAAGTTTTGGATTATGGTCTTTTCTAATTTTATGAGTAGAAACAAGTCTCTGTGCTGTATAGATGTGAAGGTATTCAACTTATAGCATGCATTTTGAAATAAAGCACCACAGAATATTCCTTTGGCTATATCTGTATACCGAGGGCCATGTTTATGACACCGCTTCAGGTGTTAGCAGCTCTGCTTCTGCTGGGATGCACAGGAATCGAGTGAAGTGTTCAGCCTAGAACGTGCTTTCCATCTGGCCAATACACAGAGTGACAGCACAAACCCATGGGATCACACATTGCCCTCATCGTGTTATAAAGGCCTCCAGTCAAGGTGCAGGGGATGGGAGTGAAGCAAAGTGTCAACAGCAGGTAATGTTACTGGACCTTGGTAGAAAGGCCTTTGTAAGTTGTGGCAGGGCAGTAGATATACTGACTATCCCAAATGTAAGAGAACATATCCAAATTGAGCTCACTTCTCCCAAAAGTGGTATTTTTTTGTCACATCAAGGACATTTGTAGTATTCCCTTCTGATGGGAATACCAAAAATAGATAATTTTATATCAATTAACTTGAGAAAAGAACTATTGCTTTGTCTCCCTCCACTTCCATTTGCTTTTATGGAAAAGTTACAAGTTTTGTTCTCCTAACCCATCTAAAAGGTGTTTCAGGAAAGTACAACTGATTTTAATGAGATTTAAAATTCTGTTCAGAACTCTTTGCACAAATGCAAAGAAAAGGGGAAGGTTCTTGTCCTGTTGTCCTTTTCCTTCCTTCACCCTCCTTCGTTCTTCCTTGCAGTATAAATATCAAGTAAAATTAGCACTGTTAATTCCTTCTTATTGTGGCAGATACCTCCAAACTGTGTCATGCCAATGGACAGCTTAATAATGCAGAAAGAATCTTTGAGCGCTAGCAGGAAATTACCCACAGAGGAATACAATTTGACTCATTTTCCCATAAAATCAATGTGTCTCACATGGACTGGTTTTCAGATTTTTCTCTTTAAAGATTACTCAACTACTGGACTTTTCCTGAGACCATTCTGATCCTTTTTGTTATCCTTTTCTTTTTCTTTTCCTTTCTTTTTGTTCTCTTAAGCTTTGAAATTTCTCAGTTTGCCAAGATAAATATTCCAGATGAGGAGATATCTGTCCAAAGTACTTCTGCTATGGTAATGCACCCTGACCTTTCAAGCAAGGGGCATTTGAGGTTGTGAAACAAGCCCTCAGCCTGAAAGATGCTACTGGAACTCACAACACCTTCCCTCCCCTTTCATGGTATGCCCTCGTGATGTTACAGTTAGTTATGGGACCTGCCTTAAGGGCTGCTTTATGGACTTTGGCCACAAGACTGTTTCCACTCTTGCAGAGAGAGCAGGTGTGCTTGAAATCAAGTTGTATACTTAAAAGCTTGTTTATGCTGTAACTGAGAGCAAAGCTCTGACCTCTTGTTGGTCACGGTATTTCTGTAGCCCTTGTGACCCCAGTTAGTCCCTTTTGCTCCTGTGGAAAAGCCTGACTGTGCCAGAATGTGCTCATCCGAAAAGTCGACACGATTGCTGCTCCATCTGCCACCACAGTCATTTTTGTGCTCAGCTGTACATTTCGAAGCTGTTATTTCTCTTTTGTCTTACACCAAAGTAGACAGAATACCTCAGCAGCTTGTCTGTAGGCAATGCGTGCACTAGCAGGTACTGTGTTTTGCTAGTCTGAGCAGCTTCCTGAGACTGACCTGCACACAGAGCTGTCCACTTCTTCTTCCCTCGTCCTTTTCTCCTCATGTTTGCCATCCCAGGTGAAGCCTGGAAGCTACTGGAGGTCTCCAGAGGCTGGAAGGAGCTGCAGGTTTGTGGTAGGTGGTAGAGATGGCTCGCCTCTTCTTCCTTTCTCATTCCCCAGGTGGCATCTTTCAACAGATGCTGCCACAGCAGGGAGAAGAAAGCACCCAGGAATACTTTAGGGTCTGCTTCTGCCACGTGAGTCAGAAGACATTTTAAGGTATGGTATGTCTTTGTCCTAGGGCAGGGAGAAAGGCTGTGTACCGTGCGGAGAATGCATAACATTTGGGTCTTTGCCTCCTGTTCTGGTCAGGAAGTTATTTTGCTTTCTGAGCTTCTCCAAGAGTTTTGATTCCATGCAGTAAACTCAATCCCAAGACAAGGGTCAGGCAGACGCACAGACAATGCTACTTTCCTTGTGTGGTGGATTGGGAATCACAGTTTTCACCCTCCTCCCAGATGCTGGCAAACTGCTGCTGTCATCAGCACACTGCTGGCCACTGTGGACATGCAGGACAGTCAGGCCAAAGTGTAATCCTGGGTGAAAAGCTCTTGCAAATTTCCAAATGCAATTTCACATAAACCAGTTTCTTAACTGATGCTTTCCACACTGCTGGCTCCTCTGCTGCATATCCTCGGTCTGAAAAGCATTCCCAAATATACAGCATTTTTCTGCTGTTGCATGGATTAGGATGTTGTACCTACTTCCTACTCAAAAGAGAAAACCCATCAGTAGATAAGAACCTCTCAACAGTGCTGAGAGGACAACAGCAGTGTTTTGTCTCTGCTTTGCCAGAGGTAGCTGGCAGCAGTGCTCATATCAAGGCCTGGGCCAAAGCAATAAACTCTGTTGTGCCATTTGAGTAACAGTGGTACAGCGATCTCTTCTCAGAGGGAAAAAAGATGATGGGAAGAAAGAGTAAAACAAATGCTGAGCAGGATGATTTCTGTTTGTCACCCTTAAATTGAACGCAGGTATGTTTTTAATCCCTCTGTTCCTTAATTTCTGTTTTCAGTTTCTTTACAATGCCAGAAATCGCTGTGTTTATACCCTAGAGAGACTTCAATTTGTTGAGGTTGTCTTATTAAGATTAAATAAGCACAGGTCCCTGAGGGAGGAACTCAACGGTGGTAACTAAACCAGACTAACCATTTTTTTGCTGTGTTTGGATAGGCAGGCTGGCTTCAGGCACATCCACAGATTGCAGAGCTGATTTTGCAGGAGAGTATTCTGCGTGGCTGCGTGCCGCAGCGTGTAATCAGGGCTGGCTCCTGGTATATGCCTCTGATCCCAAATCCCAGTGGGCTCTTGAATACTGTTCTACATCATTTTTCTTTTCTGTATTCCATACCTGCACTTCATTTCCTTAATGAGACCAACCTGCAAAAATTAGAGACATTTCAGCTGTAGAATATCAAACTCATACTGCATGTGAGCAACCAACTTCCCATCCCTGTTTGCCTGTGACTCAAAGATTGCATTTGTGATGGAGTGCACTTGTATGTTTAACTGTAACCTCTTATTGTAAACCCTTTATAACCTGAGAATGGCAACCTGGCATCGTGGGTATTTGCTGTCTCTAAAGAGTAAGACATGCTATAGCTGTCCTTGTTTCACGTTGGCAGGCTTGGCTCCGGGTATGACATAACACAACAGACTTGCAAGGAACTATTGCTTCAATCCAATGAGTAGTTTCAATCAGCAATCAGTATGTACACTTTGCGAACAGACGTAAATATGGGACTCTAAAAAGGAGTGTGAAATAACATATTTAGTATATTTGCATAGAAAATTGTGATTTAAAAGCGTTTCTCCCTTGCACAGTTTGTACATTTGCGCCGGTGTAATTGACTTATAAGCACATTTATTCTGTTAAAAAGGTATTTACATGCCCAACTGTATCTTTGCTATCCATACTCCTTGTGTGTAAGAAGCTCAACAATTAAAGCCAAGATTTATTCCACATGTTTGCAGAAGTGAGCCCACAGATGGCCGTTAATTTCCCTTGGCATCCTTATAAACCAATATGTTTCCGTTCTTTTATTTACAAAATAAACACTATATATTTACTTAATTACATTTGACGTCGTAATTCCAGGTTTTGCTTTGGCCTACAAGGGCTCGGAGCCCTCAGGGTAGCTTTGCTCATTATTAGACAAGACTTATATAGCTGTAGTTAGTGAATTACGCCTGAAGACATGCTTACAAACAAGTGCACATCAGTTTCTACAATAAAGTGAAAAACACATCTTTACAGTGAAAAATGTGGTATTCCAAATGGAAAGCACTAAGTGCAGTTCAAAACTGATACCTTTATTTGATATTTTATCCTTTCTTTGAATGAATGATGTCTGCATTCTAAAGAGGAAAATCATGAGGAACAGCGTTCACAAAGAAGAGGGAGACAGATTGTTGCTGCTTTTAATATTTCTTTAATTTCAGTTAATGTTTGAAATTATTTTAAGGGCAGAAGTGTCTCCCAGCAGGGCCTGGTCCCACCAGTGACCATACGCTCACGGACCAGACCCTGGGAGCTCTCAGGCTTCTCGGCACATGGACGTGTCGGTCGCTCACCTCTCCGTCTCTAGGCACTTTGCAACAAAACCACCTAAAGCCATCCTCTATCCACAGCCCTCCTCTCAGCACAGGGACTCGTTGCTGCCTAAACAAACATTTGTCCCCAGTGCTATTTATACGTATGGTATTTTTATGTACGGTTTTCTTTCAATCCCACCTGACGTGATTGTCTTTGGCAGCAGCCGTGTAACTGAAAATTTGGAAGTCTAAAATATGGAAAGCACAAGTTCTTCAGCCAAAGCTCCTGCACTGCAGAATTTGTTCCTGCATTTCCTATTACATATTTTAGAATGTAGTGCTGGCCGAAGGAAGCAAATCATAATCCAGTGGCTGTTGACAGAATTGGAAGATACATTGTATGCAGTCAGCTCTGTATCTGCACGACAGATTTAATTACGTGGTAAAATTAATTTATCGAGTTTCATATTTATGCTTTGACAATTCATCATCAGGTTTCTGTATGCATTTTTGGAGGGGTCTTTTTTGGTCTGGTCCAAGCACTGCTGAACTGCTCTAATTCGTTGGGTATGTCACTGTGGTTGCAATGCTTTGCTGCTTTTTTTTTTTTTTTTCTTTTGCATTTTTATGCTCTGAAAGTAACATCGTTTTCTTTATCTTTTTTAAAGATAAAGACATTCCCTGCTGATACATCTAATCCTTTTTTCGATCCTTTTACAACAGTACCACAGTTTTCTGTAAGTAGAACATGCAACTAAAAACTGTGTATTTAACACAATTCCAACTGATTTTTTTTTAACGGTGTCAGAAACTTATGCGTTAAGCAGTCCTAAGAAAAAAATTCCAAGTAGATATTGGAGTGGAGATCAGTTAAATATTCCCATTATGAAGAATGAACTTGCTTGCATTCAGACATTGCTGCTTACTAGACAGAGGACTAAGAGGTAAAGGTCACTACTAATGCGGTTGGTCCCAAAATGTTGTTCAGTTCAGGACTGTAGAGGACACTTGTCAAGCTCCATAGCACCTTTCCAAGGAGCAATAAGGGAATGGGAAGACTTAGTCCTCTGTCTAGCAATTGCATGGCCTCCTGCCTGAAACCGCCTGCTGTGCCATCGCAAAGAGGGACCTGATTTTCATTGAATTTACAGCTGAATTTTAAGGAAAAATTATAGTTAGTGTGTTGATGACTACAATGGTAACCTTGCATAAAGTCCCTTGTTTACTTAATAACTTGAATCAAGTACTGAACTTAATTCTTGTTAAACTTTCACAGAAGTTAGGATTTAGTAAGGTTTTGGTAAGGTAAACTATATACAAACAGGATACAGTTACTTGACAATTTGAAAAATAAGTTAAATCTAAGTCCCACTTTAAGGGTAGAGGCATTCTGTAATAAATGTGACAAAATGATCTACTTTATAAGAAACACTCTCTGATTATAATTATAAACCACAGTAACTGACTTGCAGTTTTCAAATTATCTTCACAAAATAAAACATTTCAGACTTGAACAATTTTTACTAGTAGCAGCAATCTTATCTGACATACAATCAGAGATAAGTAACTTCAGTTACTGTTGGGACATGTGCAGTAACTGTCTGCATTCAGTGATATAAAGAACGAGGCTTTTCTGTCACAATATACCTGATCATGGGCTTGGATCTAAGTGTTATTTTTCCCCAAACAGGTATTTTAAAGCCATAGTTAGTTAGGCTCCCCGACCTGTGTCAGTGCCACTGTTGAGCTCTAATTAAACGTATCCAAAAATACATGGGAATACGTCACGACTTTTCCCTAGGTCAGCCAAGTCCAGGTAGTACAGTTGTGGTAAAAGCTAAACCAAAATTCCAGTGTTTGTGTCTTCCACGGTTCTACTTTATATAAGCAAAAAGATATGCCCAGAATAGTTTTCCCACTAATTAGTAATGATTGCCAGGAAATTCTTTTTCTGCCTATTACAGTTATGATTAAAGCAAAATTTAGGAGGGCTATACAAAATACTTTTCCATCATTGAGTGGGTGGAACTTTAAAATATAAACAGAAGCTACCCTGATATACTTACCTATAGAAATTTCCATCGTGCAGAAAATAGCTTTCAGGGCAAATTCAAGTGGTAAGATTTTATTATGTTCTGTCAGAGAGAAGAAGCAAAGTAAAATTCAAACTAATCTTTCTGAAATTCCCTTTTCTCCCCATGGAGTCCCATTTCCCTAGGTAGGATGGAGAGAAGAATCCAGATCACAAACATTTAAAACACCATTACAATAAAAATCTGATGGTGTGTGATCCATCATACAGTTCCATATGTATTATGTACCATTATCTGTGGTAAATGAGCAGCTACCTAGAGGACTGCATAAAGGTGGGAAAACAATTGGGAAGGTTAATTGGACTTTGGTCCTGTGTTTCATGGTCTTCTGTGCCAACCCAAAGAGACATGCTTCTCTCCCCAGCAGCATTTCAATTTATCCTGCTGAATGGGCTCTGCTTAGGGCTTGAAGCCATGAGCCACACCACAGGCAGAAGCTGTAAGGGAAAGGTCTAGATTAGTGCTAGGACTTAAAGGCAGATGTAGCTCTTAATGTTCTCCAGTCACACGCAGTCCAGATGGAAACATTCTTAATCTTTTTCCTTCTGTAGTTATTTTATTTTTTACTTTTTCTTCTCTGTGCTTTCCCTCCACTTTTTTTTTTTTTTTTTTTTTTTTAATGCTTGGAACTAAACATTGAGATGTGATTGAAGGGAAAAATATTATGAACAGTTACATTTGGAAGGCTTTACTTTTAGCGTAGGGTTTCTAATTTGGTGGCGTATATGAAGTTGTGTTGATTTGTCAGAGGAAAAATTAGAGAACTTGGTTGCCTGGAATGTTTAAAAATAAACTTCATGCCAGGAACCCCTCTGAATTTCAGGGATTTCCACAGAGAAATGGCAGGTTTGATGACCATATTCTCAGGCTGGTATGAGTCACATAGATTTAAATTAATGAAATTTTATCTGTTTAGACCAGTTTAATATTTGGCTCAAACATACTGTGCAAGTAGATACATATAAAAAGATACTTTGGATATATACCATAAAACCATTATCAAGAGAAAACCCACTTTGGGACTCGGGGCAAAGCTTCAGCAAGTGTAATTTGTCATTGCTCTGCTGATTTCAGTAAGGCTGGGAGAATTTACATCATCCTCACACAGTGATGCCTCCTTCTCATGCTGTAAAGTAAGACCTGGCAGTCCTGGGAGGACAGGGATCCTGTATGAGGAACACCAAATTTGATACCCTTGCAGCTTGTAAGGTTGAGTTTTAAAATTGAACAACAGGGAAGTTTGAACAGGATTTATTAGCCAGTATTTACACATATAATTGGCCAGGTTTGGAGGGCGAGTTTCTTTAGTTGGTTTTACAATTTCCATTTTACCAATTTTGTGTAAATAATGAGATTTCTTTTGCTTCAGAGGTTGTTTTGGGACTTATCAGATGTGTTTAAATGAAAGGTGAAGAGAGGCATGTTAAAAAACAACAATAAACAAGCAAACCTAATACAGCCATTCTTTCCTGGGCTCAAATAATTGTCCCACTGATTAAACTGATCTGTTTGTGTTTAGCATTGATCCTGTATGGCTTGCAGAATTTGGAAAATAATTAAGACACAATAAAAAAAAAAAAAGAAGTTGCTATTCAAATAGCTGCTCCCTTATGATGGTGACTTTTCTTCTTTCCTGCCTTAAAGTCTGAACCAAGTTCAGAAGACAAAGTTGTCAAGACAAAAAGTGCAGCTGATGATACCAGAAGGAGCATATCCTAAAGGTCCTGACACACTGACAAACTGCAGTTGCTCTGTGCTCTTCCCAGGTCAGGGTCATACATGCACCACAGGCACTAGTCACTGTGGTTTGGCATGAGAAATAGCCCATGCCAAAAAGCAAGACAGGTCTGATTTATTTTTAGGGATCCTCCCTCTCCAGTCGTATGGGGTGGCCCAGTCATTGCTGCAGTCCTGCAGCACTGATATGCCTCACCTGAAAGACAAGAGATGGCTGCCTGCTCTTTGGCTTAAACCAGTCCTTCCGATCTTGCTGTAACATCGCCTGTCACTCGATATGGCAAGACTGTTTTTCTTGAGGCACGTTCCAGTCAGCAAATGTGGGAAAGGGATGGACACGTTGAAATTCGGACTCCTACAAGCCTGGATTCCTGGCTGTTAACAAAACACAGAGTAGTCAGAGGGCCCACAAGCAAATTGCAGAGGATTTCTGAAGAACAGTCCAGAAATCTCACACGGTCAGCATTCTGCATTATTTTTAGGGAAAAGAGAATAGTGATAAGTGGCATTCTCCAAACTGATTATGTCTTTTATCCAAATGCTGCCAGTCCTGTACGTGGAGTTACATCTCAATTAGTGCATGTTGCCATCAGGCTTGTCCCCCAGGCTCAGTTCTGAATGTAGCCACCAAAAGAGGTGGCTGCTCAGCATCTACGGAGGTTGCACTGAGCAGCTATAGCTACAGCTTCCCGTCGGTTCTTATTAGTTGTTACTGAGCGTTTGGCAATGAATCGGACGGTGAAAGGTAGCGAGAGCGATAGAGGCTAATCTACACTTTTTTTTTTCCTTCCTGTTTCTGTATACCTTTTTTTTTGTAGGCAGAATTTACAGACAGCAAATTACAGTGCTGCGCGGTGCAGTCGTCTCCTAAGGTAACGCTGGTAACTCCATCGCCCGTGCTGAGGTCTTTGGCAGAGACTATACCAACTCCAACGGTCCAGACAATATACACATCGCATAAACCGATTTCGCTGGCAGACAGGTACTGTCTTCTTCTTTCACAGAAATGCTCACTGCATGAAAGCAATCACCTTGATTTCTCTTTTTCTTATAATTGCCATAAAGTGCCATTTCCCCTGATAACCAAAAGATTTCCGGTTGCTGCTTGACACCTACTTCAGAATTAAGTGGGTTATGTAAAGAAATATCTGTAACTCGTATCTACTCTGAGAAAAAAAACCCTACCTCCATGAACTGCTGCAGCAGCAGCAAACGATTTTGTAGAGAAACATGGAAAGGATTGTGCAGGTTTTTCTCAGGCAAGTCGTTTTGTCTGAAGCACAAAGGTTTGCTTTTAAAAATGGTTGTTGCAATTTGCTTTTGAAAATTAAATGTCCATGGGGGAAAGCTGAGGTTGAGAAATGCCTACTCTTCTATATGAGAACCAGGCATGGGTTTTCTTTAACGTTGTTTGGGATTTTTTGGGGTTTTTTTATACTAAGTCAAGCTACAGTGGTCTTTCTTAGAGTTTCTCAGAGAAACAAGAAGCCATCCCATTTTTCCACAGGCAGCCTGCTTTCAGTGTTCTATTCTTTCATCCTATCAGTTTTGCATGCTGGCTGCTTATTCTAGAATTTAATCAAAGCTGAATTTTCCAAGCTGATAATTTACTAAATACAATGTAAGAGTCGATATACTCAATACTCCTGAAGCCCAAAACATCCTAGGCTTATGTTGATGAGAAAAGCATTTCAAAGGTAATTCTGAAGGTGCAGTGCTGAACTCAGCTTCTGTAGGATGTCCCAAGCACAAGTGGGGGATTCCACCCCTGCTTGGCCATGAATGGGCTGCAAGGTTCCTGCACTGCAGTTTAAATCTCAAAGCTGTTTCACAAGCATGAGATACTCAACTCTCAGAACAACACAGTAAACACTATTTATTAAGAAATGGAATCACTAGCTCAGGGCAATTCCAGTCTTGCAGAACCTGCAGGCTCTGGAGTGATTTCCTGTGCGAGAGCAAGGACTTGGCTCCGCTTCCCCACACCCTGATGTGTGCAGGACTGTAGTAAATTCAACCTATACAGATGTCTCCCAATATCAGACCATGCTGAGGAGCCAGAGGCCATAGCACCAGGTTTTTTTGTGATGGCATTTGCTATAGATGTTTCATTTTTAGAGTCCTAGTCCAGCTTCCTTTGAAATCAGTAGCCTTTAACAGGGCTGAGATTAAATCCTAAACTGTTTTGCCACGTGGGTCTTTTAATGTCCTTTTCTTGCTTCTGTTTGCTCTTCAGAAATACCAAGCGGTACTTGTTTTTGAATCAGCCATCAGTTATCAGCCTTTTCACTGAATCGAGTCTGACCTTTTTTTCCCCTCCTTTGGTATTTTGAAAATGTTAATTATTTTAAATTGAAATCTGAGACTTATTGTTGTTCCCATAATTGGCTGTTTGTGCATTAATTACACAGCGCTGAGACTCTGAGGCGTGAACTTGAGAGAGAGAAAATGATGAAAAGACTCTTGATGACAGAACTATGAAATTCACACTTCCGTCGGAGAATGGATTGGGGCCTTTCATGTGCCTTCTGTCTGTTTACATTCCTCTGCTTCTGTGTACTCAACATAATGCATCGGGAAAATGTGTGATGTTCCTGGCTTGCCTGGATTCACCACGGTTAGTTAGAATTAAGTATAAGCTAGACTTTAACTTGAAGGAGTTCCTTTATTCATTTGCTGCTGGGAAGTAAACCTTCAATCCTGTATCTCTCCTGAGATTTTATACTATTAACACAATTAATTTCAGGTTTGGTTTTGGTAAATCTAGGGCAAAAAAGGATCAGCAAGGAGCATACTGATTTCTATTGGGAAACACTGTTCTGTACATATGTTAATAAGTGCACAGAAATTAATGTTATGCAGAATATTTTGATAGTAACATAGAAAATATGTCATTTTGTACAACTGAAAATTGCAATGAGCTACTGCTATTTGTTAAAGAACCATTTTTAAAGCAGAAGAATGATTATTACATCCTAACCCCAGGACTGTTAGTCTCCACAGAAAAATAAATGGCTGTCTTATTAAATTCCTAACCTTCACTCAGAGATATAAATAGCTGCAAGGGGGAAAGACACCCCACCATACAGGTATACGCACCCAACACTCCCTATAGTTTGTCATCTTGACCTAAACCTTCAACTAAATCTTACTGTATTTCCTTTAATGAAAAAAAGAAAAATCAGTTGTTTAAAGTAATTTGCTACTGACTTTCTAGCTTGATACTGACTTTTTTAAACTGAGAAGTTTTACCTTCTCCAGGTTGCCTAGGCATTAGGGCTTGCCCATACTCAGTTTCTGCCCCAGCACTGAAGGTTGCAGAGCTTCAGCGGTGTGGATGTAGCTCATGCAGGGAGGATTTTTGCCTTCCTGTGTAGATAAACCACCTTCCTGGCTGACGTGAGTTGAT
The DNA here is from genome assembly GCA_024336885.1 of Actenoides hombroni. Taxonomy (NCBI): domain Eukaryota; kingdom Metazoa; phylum Chordata; class Aves; order Coraciiformes; family Alcedinidae; genus Actenoides; species Actenoides hombroni. The sequence goes on from WUAM01000125.1 coordinate 1,897,388, forward strand.
TGATCCCCTTAAAGAATAATAACGATGATAGTTCATGGCATAGCTGTGTCTATACCCATTTTTTTCATTCTACTGCTCAGCACGTGTGTACTGGCAAACAGTACCGTGGAGGGTTCTCCTGGCTCTGTGTCCTGTTCCCCTCCAGCAGGCAAGCAGCCTCCACATTCAGTGGAGCTATCTCAGGCATCGGGTGGGGTGGGTGTACAGCGCTAGCAGAACTGCAGCCCCAGGGAGGGTGTTTCTTGGTATACAGGTAATGCTACCAACTATCTCCTAGGAAAACAAAGAAGAAAGAAGTTCTCCGTTTCCCCCCGTTCAGTAGTGCGGGGTCATCTAGAAAGCTACCAACAACTGACTGTCAGCTATAAGGCACTCTTCCAACAGGAAAGTTTTTGTGCGTTTTGTATGGCTGAAGATGTATATTTTTCTGTTGCTCTGTATGCTGTGTTCTCTTCTTTGTATGAAGATAAAAGATTGCCCTTAATTTGATGCCGATTATGATGGCTTTATCTCAGCTTAAGCAGTTTGTTTGTGTGGAGGCTGGGAAGTGATTGCTGTGAGACTGGGTTTCCTTCAGAGTCAGCTTGTGCTCTTGTTCTGAAATGAGAATTCTTGAGAGCATCTCAAGACTGCAGATTGCCATGTGGTGGTATAAAATGACTTGTCTATTTTATAGTTAACTGGGGCAAGAAATTGGCATTAGGCTCCCCAGTTAAATCCACCAAACCCAAACCTTTCTGCTTTCCATAAAGCAGGGCAAAATAAACAACTGTTAGGAAGAAACTCACAACACAAAATGGAATGAAGTAGCTCAGCGTGAGCAGTGGGCAGAAGGAGCCATAGAAACACACGAGGACTGCAGGTTTCAGAGTGCTCAGGTGACTTTGGGTAGTTAGATACAACTAGTACGCTGTCCTTCTGGTTACAGTGCCAGGACACTTCTGTTCCTTATGTTTTAATGTACAGCTCCATCAACCCAAGGTTATTAAAAATGGATTAGGACCATTAAATCCCCAGGAAGAAATCTGAAAGGAGGGGAAAATGCAGCAGACACAACAGGCTGCAAAATGACTCTTTTCTTACCACTTCCCAGAAGGTGGAGGGAGAAGCAGCAGCCTATTTTGTCTGCACCCGAGTAAAAGTGAGCATTGTGAAGAACAAATAAAAGAAAATTGTCATTGAAGGTGCTGTGTTGCGAGAGGAAAGAAAACTGATGTTGAGAATGGCACAAGCACTGGCTCTGTCTGAATCTGGTCTTCTGCCTGCTGTTAGGCAACGCCCAGCTGTGTGCGACTTCAAAAAGTCAAGGAAAAACAGAAAACCCAGATCTGAATGCAGATTTCAGTGGTACTGATTGCTATGGAGTGGACTTTGGGAACCCCGCAATATGCTTTCAGGTTTGGAGGCAAACAGATCCAATTACCCACATTGGGGCAGTCTGGTCACAGTAAGCAAAAAAGCCCTTAGCAAAACTGAATGCCTGACTCAGACAAGCCCATCAGATGTTCTGGCTGGTAAACAGACTATTAGTTTATTATTTTAAGCGCAACATTTTGCTCCCGTTGTATAAAAATTCTTCAGCTGAAATAGTTGGAGCCAGAAAAGGAGAAATGTGAACCGAGGTTCCTTTCCAGTGGTGAAGTTTGTATAGCTGAGGCGTGCTCTGGCATAGCTGAGAAAGAGCAGAGACCTCCTCCCTCCTTGGTTCCCACCAGAAGAGGGAAAGGCTCACAGGGCCACTTAGTTCCTGTGGGATGTTTTCCACGGAACAACCCCAAGTACGTTGCCTTGTCTTGTTTTAGTGTCTTATCCACTGGCTGCCACTGTTTCCTATTCTGCAGTCTTAATAGAGCTTTATTAAAACTGTTTTACTGGTATCACACTCAGCTTTGAACTGCGGAATGTCATCACCTTGTTCTTTCTTGCTATGTCTCTTCTTCAGCCACGCTTAAGCATCTCAGTTCTCACATCCTCTGAATAAACACTCCTGCCTCACTTCTGGTTGGGAATTACAGTGTTAGGACACCTGTTACCCAAAACTACTGTAAACAAGACAGTGTCAGCATGAACACATGCTGGGGGGCAGATAGTCTGGATTTGCCCCTAGACTTTCGCATTACAGGTGTTAAAGGATACTCTGCCCGAGGGTTATGTCTATATAATAGTGCAGAAGTATCTGAGCTAGCTTTAATGAGCTTGCATATGTAGTTGTGGCAGCATGAAGCCCAGCACAGGCTATCATCATCATGTACATTGACACGTGTAAAGATAACGCATTTGAACAGCAGCCTCCTGAAGCATGGTCTCCAGAGTTGGTGACAGGAAAGGGTGGCTGAAAGGGATTTGTCTTCAGCTCTCCTGGGAAAGGCTTCATCTCACCTAATGAGCACATGCCCAGCTCTCACTTGATGAGCGATCAAAGGAACTGCCTTCCAGAGGTGCCTCTGACTTCAATGTCTACCTTTATATTGCTTAAAGTTAAGCGAGATGAATCCTGCTCTCTGTCCCTCTGGTTCAGTCTACGTTGCAAACCCTTGCCGACATGGCTACATCACCCAGGGGTGCTTTGAGGTATGATTTGTGATTGACGGAGCTCTGCCAGCAAAAGCCTTGCACATTAGGTGTAAATATACTCCCAGAAACAGCCCGTTGTCAGAACAGCCTTTATTCCTTACGGGGAGAACAGAGAGCTGGGGTAACTTACAGTGGCATAAGCACAGAGTTATAGTTGTGCCCAGTCTGGGAGTAGCTGGTTGATGAAACCTCTGGCTATAGCCACTCTGGCAAACTGGCAAAGCCTACCAGGGGTGGCCCTGGCTTTTCACAACGCCCTGAGTGGTGTTCTGACCCAGTCAGCAGATCCCAGCTTTCCAGCATGAAGTCTCTAAGCGGCAGAATGCGGTGTTGTCATGTTTGGGTGATTCCAGCAGAATTTATTGGCCATTTAAATAGCTATGCAAGGAGTTAAATATCTTCTCATATTGCAGTCTCGTATGGAAGCCAACCGATTGTGCTTTGTTTTCGTGTGGTACAGCTGTTTTCACTATTTTGTTTTAAAAGGAATAACCGGGTTTTCTTTAGAAATGTTCTTTGAGATCTCACATCTCTACCAGATCCCACGGCGCGTGCAGATTTTTCACGTTTCAAATATATTTAGTCCCTGAAGGTGCAATGTTTGAAAATTAACTCCTCCGAAGTTTCAGTTCGTGGCTTCACAAGTCTCTTGCAACAGGATGCCTACGTGCCCATTTGAAACAGAGCTGGCAACGCAGGGAAATGTTTCATTGGAGGCAGAATCATGTTTCGTTTGAACTGTTTACAATATCCTTTGTTTTTCTTTCTTTTTCTTTTTTTTTTTTTTTTTCTGAATACATTACTGGTTCATTGGCTACAAAAACCTACTCGTAATTATGCAATGGAATATTGTTTCTTTCTTTATTTCCCTTTTTTTTGTTTGTTTGTTTGTTTTTTTTTAATGTCCTGATGTTCAAGGAGTTTGCAATAAATATACTGAGGCTGATCTGTGATTGCATGTAAGATCAACCTCACAACTGTGTTTTGTAAAGTTAAGTGCCGTAAAAGAACCTATAGATGACGTGGAGAAGGAGGGAAGGGAGAGAATAAGTGGAGGAGAAGGCTTCTTTGGCAGCTGCAGCTTTGACTGGTGGGTAGCAGCTTTAAAGTAAGATTGCTCACACCGTTTTGTTTCATCCGAGTAGCAGCGTGTATCATCGATGTATGATGGCATTTCGTTGAAACCATGCCTAGAGAGAAACTTTTACGGCTCAGCTGTTTACCTGTTCCTGTATTCATGCCTGCAATAAATGAGATGAAAAATAAATCGCAGAGTCCGAGCAATTTGTAGTCAAATCAGTCGTTTAGGAGGCCTAGGGCACTATGCCGAGTAAAGGAAATATTTGGTTGTTAATAAAGTGGGTTCACCTTCATAAAAGAAATGCATCCTAAGGAAAAAACAGAGGAATTCTTCAAAAAATCCAGGGGGTTCTCTCCAGCTTAAACTTACAGACCAGCGTTGTAGGGTGTCAGTCATCTGTTGGGTCATTAGCTGGGGCTGAATATCAGAGCTGGAAAACACTGGCAGGACCAAGGCAGAGAAGCATGAAATATGACACGTTGCTGGTCTTTTGACTGAGTCTCAAAAGCTGACAAAAAGCACTACTGGAATGGAGGGGTGGGCAGAAATCTTGCATCTGACACAGGGCTGAGAGACCCCAAGTTATTAAACTGCTTCATGAAGGAAAATCAATAAAAAAACCCAAGCAAACAAAGCCTGTTCGTTGTAAATATTTTTTGTTTTAACACAATTAAAACATTTCACTCGGATTTTTTCCCTTGATTTTGCCATTCTTTAAATGTCTAAACAAAACAGTGCTTCAGAAGGAAACATTTCCATTTTCTTTTGTTGAAAGATCTCTAAATCGGGGCGGTTTTGACATTAATTTTCCCAGTGCATTTACAAAATGAAATCCCAGTTATATTCACCCCATTTTTTGAGGCTGCCAAAATGCTGTATTCAGAAGGAATATGATCCCATCTCAATTTCTCCAACTGGGTATTCATCTATTTTTAATCTCTGTGCAGGGAAAGCAGGGGGAGCAACAGATCGACGTTCTTCCATCAGTACTCAATTTTGTACTCAAAATTGATTAGGTAGCCAGGAAACCTAGTTAATTAATTCCCCTTAATAAGCGTCTTTGCTAAAGAAATAGCATTCTGGGGTGTAGGGAAATGAGAAGCTGTGTGCTACAAAGCTGGCAAAGACTCTTTTGTAACTTGGCTGCAACTGAGAAGTGTGAGGACTTCAGCGATGTAAATCTGAACAATCTTTTGGTTTATCATGAGAGATGACTGATCTGTGGCACTGAGTGCAATGTCATTGAGCTAAATTCTGTCTCTCAGAGGACATGCTTTCTAGAGCAGAAAAGAGCCCGTGTGTGCGGGCACTATGAACTCGGGGCAGGGGGGAGAGATGAGGCAATAGTTCCCAGATGAACTGACATGCAGGTGAAGCAGGTGCAGATTGAAGGCTGGTGGAACAAATCCCAGCCCCCGTGAAAGGCAATGGCCACGCTCTTCACCAACCACAGTGAAGACTCTGGGGCTTGGCTGCACTGGAATCCACATGCCCAAGTGCACCTTGCTCTAAAAGCCAACCCTATGGCAAACCCGGTGCCAGGGAGGAGATGCTAAGGAATGAGTCCTACAAATGTTTGACAACTCCTACCCTTGCAGATGTGCCACATGTGCTGCCAGTAGCAGGTATGGTATGTAAGGTGTCTTCTCATCGGGTTTTAGGTCTGCAATGGTCAGGGAGAAGGAAGGAAAACAATGGGGAGGAAGAGAGCAGCAAACAACCCTCACCATCACCACCCGCTCAGGAGACTGATGTGTTTTAGCACTGCCTAAAACAATATGCAATTGCTACTAATTATATGGGGTTTTAATAATATTTCTACAGAGTGTGTGATGCCAATGACTGCACAGTTCTGCCGTCGGGGAATCTGGCACAGCAGTGAGGCATAAAAGCCACGTGGATCTTTACTGTTTCATGCACTGATTATTCAGCTCTTCAACCAAAGAGACACTTGCCCTTCTCCATTGTTCTTCCTCTGCCTTTTGTTAGCAAATTCTTTGGAAAATCCAAGGAAAACACAGCACAAATTCTTTTCTTTAAAGGTATTTAGTCAGTGATGCTCAGCATCGAAGGACCCCAATGATGTGAAGAACTTGTGTCTTTTTTTAAAATTACTTGCCATGCTGCTTTTGTAAACAACAGCAAAAAAAATGTGTTTTCTGTGCTAACTGCCCCCTGCTCTGCTCTGGCTGCTTGCCCCCTCCAGCAGCGCCAGGCTTGGCAAAGGCACAGTGTGGTTTGGCAGCAGGGGACAAGGGACAGGTTTTTTTTGAGCAGGGGATGGACTGCCAACAAGCCCAGCACTTCCTTCCCTCCTGTGGTACACTTCTTGCTGTAGCCGACCCAGCTGCGGTGTCCTCCAAGGTGGGACCTGTGCTGCCCTGCTGGGACCATTTGAGGCTGGTGGGGCTGAGAGCTGTGGTGCTTGTGCATGTAAAAGGCACGCACGGGAGCTGGAGCTCTGGAGATTTTTGGACACTGCCTTGCTCCCAGGTTGCACAGGCATGAGGAGATGCATGAAGCTGTGAGGAGGGAGGTCCGTGTCAGCTGTCTCTACCTGGGTATGGGGAATTAAGGATTTGGTGACAGGGGCATCACTGTGGGACTGGTCACTCCTCCCTGCTGCGAAGGAGTTTCATATCTCTGCCCTCTACAGCTGACCAAACCCCACAGAGCTGGTCTTTGCTCAAGGAACAGATCGAGGGCTGCGGCAGAGTTGCAGTCAGTGCCATTGGCAAGACTGAACAAGACCAGCAGCACCCTCATGGTACTGGCTCATGGCTCTTTTGAGGCCACACGGGGATGACAGCCCCCAAGAAGCACGGCTGCCAGGACTGCTGACATAGGAAGACAAGGAGGGGGAGTGCTGAAGCTGACCTAGATTTGCAGCCCAAGAGTGCTCCCTTTTTATATTTCCAGCATTAGCAAGCCAAGGCTTAGTGTTAGTTCTGGCCAGCTTGGCAACTTGCCCCGGTTATCACAAGCCATCAGGAGCAGAAGGTATCTCCTCAAACCACCTGCTTCTTAGTCCCTTCATGTCTCTCCATACCATGCTGCTAATCCTCCTCCCTGCTCAGCTCAGCACTCACACACTGACTGGTTCACGGCCGCCTGCTTCCTTCATCCCCATGAGCATCCCTTCCCTCCCACACTAACACCTCTGGCTTTTTTTCCACTTTCCAGATTAAAATCTTTTGCATTTCTGAAGGCCCTTCCCAGCCCTTGCTTTTCCTGACCCTCAGTAGGTGCTCCTCCATCTACACTTGTCTTTTACCCTTCCCCTGTGTCTCACCCATCTTATTTTCCCTCTGTCCCATCTCTGGCCAGCTCTGCCCACATCATCGTTTTCCTCCCTCTCCCTGGATGGCTCAGCTCACTGCCTGCTCATTGCTATCAAGCCTCCAGCCTTCCCTGGAAGCAGTGTCTGGCAGGCATTACAACACAACAGGTTTTTGTTGTCAGCAAGAAATCCCCCCAGTGATGACCTCTCATTAGGGAGCAGCTGCCTGCCACTGTTGCTGGGCCTCTCCTCAAGTCCAACCTGAATACCTGCAGGTACAGCACTCAGCCTTGGTGATGCTCCTACCGATTCCAGGGCACCAAAGGCAGGAAGGGCATAGAGGAGTATTTTTAAAGGGTGGGGGGATGATTAGCAGATGCTCTACCCTTAAATGAGCGATTTTGCTCTCACATTTTGGAGTGTTAGGCTCCATTTTAACAACAAGGCATTAGTGAATGGAGGCACCCTGAAGAAACATGACTAAAGATACTCTTGTCTTCCTTCTTTCTTCAGGTAGCATATTTCAGCAACCTCCCTCTCCTCCTGCAGGGTAGCCATGGCCATCCCTCTATCCCCTCTGCAGATAGATGAGCTCTTCAGCTATGCTGCTCTGTATTGCTGTGCCAAAATTTAAACCACTGGGAAGAGATGGGGGATAGGATGGAAGAGGGAGACGTCTCATCTCTTCATAAAGCCAAATGCCAACTCATTAATCCCCTTCAGGTGCTCTAATGTGCGTGCTTTCTTCCCTAAGCAACACAGCTGGAATTAATCTTGCTGCATCTTAGGTGGTAATAAATCATGAGGGCAGTATTAGGTGGTTTTCTTCTTTCTCTCTTCCCCTCTCTCCTCACCCCTTTTTTTTTTCTTTCTTTTTGTTTTTTGGGTTTTTTTTAGGTGCACAGCCTCTTACCTGCTAAACCCAAATGACTGCTCTGGCAATGAAATCAATAACAAACTTCTGTGTTTGCCCACCTGGTCTCACAGGAGAAACAAACCATTGAGTTTAGTGAAACCGTTTTAATTGTGGTGGGGTTGTTGTTTTTTTTTTCTTTATGTTTGTGTGGACTAAGAAAAACAAAACAAAACAAACCTAGGCCTGATAGAGCAGCATCTAACAAATCAGAATTGTTAAATGGCTTCCTGGAAGGAGGGGGGAAATCCTTCTTCTAACAGCCAGAAAGATGTTTCCAAGCAATGTGCACTCTTTCTCCACTTGTGGGATTTCTGTCTCCTATCCTTCTCCAGCAATGTGGTCTTGGTTCACTCTCTGCATTAGCGCAGTGACTATGGGTCCTCTGTCCCATCCACACATGAGCTGTGCCCCTGGCTGCTGCTTCATCACCTGCCCAGCCCAGCAGACTCAGCAGAGTGAGATGTACAGGTAAGTTGTTGCCTTCACCACATCTGATGGATCCCATTGTAAGACCCTGGGGAGCTCAGCATGAATTCAGCAGAGCAGAAAATGCCTTGGCGGGTCTCAGCAGCCTCCTCAGCTGTGTGTGTCACCTATGAATTGAGTGGCAAAAGCCCCAGGCTCCACTTTTCAGGGACATCTTGCTCCTAAAAGAAATCTTTCTGCAACACTAAGATGGCTCATTTGATCTCCCAGGGCCACCTCTGCCAACCCCAAGCCACTGTCCCCACTGGCCTGTTCACCCCTGTTCGCAGGGTCCTGGCTGCATGGCAGTCACTGCTTGAACAAAGCTCTTGCAGGACAGCCTTGCTTGCTTGAAAACCCTCCTAAGGACACTGTGCCCGAGCCCCAGAGCGTTGTTTTAAGCCATGCAGGACTTGCCCCCTGAAGCTGTGAGCAAGCTGCCCTCAGGCAGCTCCTATCTCCCAGAACAGCTCTCGGGCATCCAGGTCTGGTGCTGCTTTCTACAGTCAGGAGAGCCTGGCACAGCTCTGGATCTCCTTTGGCAGGTCTAGTCCTAAAGTCCAATTAGTGTTGTTAATGCTCATATTGTAACTGAAAGAAAAAAAAAAAAAAGTGATGCGAGTGTGAAGAGATAAATGTAATTACAATAAATGCAATATATTGAAAGATACTGTCGTTTAATTAAAAGTGTATGAATGATGCATGTGTATCCTCCACAGCCTGTAACTGCCTTGGACTCGAGCAGTAAGTGAGTACATTCAGCTCTAGCTAACCCGTGAAGCACGTGGCTGTTTAATTTCTCACCCATAGACCTAACACCGCTGGCTGAATTTTCGCTAGGAGGAAACAAGAACACATGAGGGGTTTTGCCTGGAGGTACCTTTGCTTTTCTCTGCTCTTGGGCACCTGACAAAGGATGCGAATCTCATCCCGCCAGCGTCCCCGTCAGGAGTGTGGAGACTGTCTTTTGGGCAATTTGTACAACATCAGACTTAAAAATCATGCTGTTTAGGGGCTCAGAGTTGCTGGGAAGCAAAGCAACGGGCAGGCTGTAGATACCTGCCCACCATGGGGCCATGCAGGTGGTAGCTTCCTGGGTATAAAGCCTCATGTGGGGTCCAGGGTCTGGCTGAGAACCGCAGGAGTCTGGCAGAGGCAGGACAGGAGGCCAGGACTTGGTGGTGGAAAGGTCCCAGCACCTGCAGCTCCCCGGAGCATCCCAGGGCCAGCACTGCGGCCTCCCACCCCAGGGTGCCTAACGTCACCCTCAGAGCCCTGAGGCTCAGCTCAGCTTTCAGCACACTCACTGCAGGACATTTCATTCTTAGGGAAAAGTATCTTTTGCTAAACACTTTGCTGCCCCTCTGGGCAAACAGAACCCCTTCCCTGTCAAGGCAGACGGTTGCTCTCTGCGGTGGGGCCGAGCCCACGCCGGCAGATTGCACCCAGGGCCACGTCATCCATCTTCTGCTACAGGCTGCTTCCTCCTCATGGCTCCGTTTGCCAGCTGTGGTGGAGCAAACTCCCATGAGAGAAAACAGATCCCAGTGGTGTTTGTGGGCAATTCGAATTGTCCGTTCTGAAATTAAAACAGGAAATGAAGTGATTTAAGGGGGGGAGAGAGATTCGTATTCCTAATCGCTTAATAGAGGCCCGTACATCCCATTGGAGCTTGCAATAAAGCGCACCTTGTTATCTACTTGAAAATCCAAATCCAAATGTTCAGCTCTAGTGAATTTACTGTTGATTTCTTCCTCATTTCCATGCCTTATGGAAAAGAGAATGGACAAGATTTTTAATTTTTTTTATTTTTTTTTTTTCATGCAAACTCTGCAGGCCTTTCATACAAACTCTGCCTGTTTCTTCTAGGGAAACTTTGGCTTGGGTTCAGCAAGGCACTTACACACGGCCAGCATCAGGGTGGGACTGGTCTCTGCAGCCTCTCTCCAAAACAGACAGATTAATTGGATAAATTGGTTCGGATAAATCCTTTGGCTGAGCCTTGCCTGTTCAGCTTGCACTGACTTAGGACGTGCATAGAACTCATCTGCTCTGCAAGGGTGGAGGATACGGGGACGCAGGGCAAAAGTCCTGGGGATGAGGGTTAGTCGGGCACTACTCAGAGGGACAGCTTGACTAGGAAATTAAAGGAGAAGAGTCTGGTGCTGTGGACTAGGTCTAGATTTGGAGTGTCAGCTCGGGGAATTGGATGTCTCCACACAACAGCTCTGTCTCATGCAGGGTAAACATGCATGAGAATAGAGCCCTTTTGGAGGCAGGGCTATCTGCTCCTTGTGAAAGCCAGCAAGGTGTGGCTGCTCACCAGGCCTGCTGAGGAGGGCTTACAATTTGCTCTTCTACAGAGCTACCATGGTCTGTAAATGTAAAGCCAAAGGCAGAAACACTACAGGAGAAAAGGCAGCCAGGAGACCTCAGGGACAAATGGTGATAAATTCTCCCTTGAGGTCAGTCTCAGGGAAGGAGTTTGGGGGCCCTTTGGGGATGGAAAAGGATTTAGAAGAAACTGTTTTCCCAGATGACTTCTATTGTGACCAAGGAGACAAGACATAGGATACTGGGCAGAGAGAGAAGCTGAGAATGTCTGCTACTACACACAACCATAATCTGTTAAGGTACCACGCTCCTCTGTGAGTTGGATTTCAAACCTTTCAAAAGACAGTTAAGACTTAAAAAATAGGTGAGTAAAAGCACGTTTCCTGGACTTCACTTCTCCTAACCATTGCACAAAACGCAGTGGAAACACCGAGGCCAAGAAGAGAGTTGGTGAGAAGGCCATAAGGTCTTGCTGTAGCTTGAGCAGAGTTTCCTTATTCTCTGAAGACTGCAGTGATAGTGGTGGTGGGGTTTTTGATCTTATAATCCATTCTAATTCAAAAGTGGGGATTTGAGGAAAAGTATTTGCTAACATTACTCAGGCCTCTGTTTTTACATTGGTTTGTGTGCCCAGCCAGATTTTATGTTAGAGGAGAATTGATGACTGCCAGCTGAATCTCACTGCCATACTGCTAGAGCCCATCTATTACCACCTCCTTTAACAAAGAAATGGAGAAAAGCAAATACGCTTTTTCCAAGCTGTCAAAAAAACTATTCATCCTGTTTTCTTCTGTGAAAATTATGCCCAGAAGTATTCAGTGGCTCTAAACCATACACTCAGAGAAAGGGAAGGAATGTTGTAGTGAAATGGTTGTCCCACTGTGACCTGTGGCAGTTTCAGGAAGCTTGGAGAACTGGTGCATTAAGCCGAGGGCATCTTGCAGGCTGCCCTGGCCAGCAGACAGAAAAACCAAAACAGGCTCTATGACCACTGTCTGCCTTTGTACAGTCTAATTGGAGTAAGATCAAAAATATAAGTGATGGTAAGTTTAAAGGCACCAGCACAACATTGAAGGACAGAGCACCAGCTGCATGGTAGCCAGAGTCCACAGTAGGTGACCAAGAAGAATGGGCACCTTGGACACACAGACAGGTGAGCTCTTCTCACCAAGCAAGGTTTTTTTCATCTTGTCTTCAACATGTTCTTGGAAAGGATTGTAATAAAATGAAATTGGGACCGGGAAAGGTAGAAGAAAGGAAGGAGAGTCATTTAGAAGAAATAATCTTTTCTTTGGGCATTTAGCCATTGCCAGGCTATGCAAACCACCTGCACCCAAAGGATGTAAGACCATTTTTCTCAGCATCTGTTGATCAGGTTACATGCAGCATTTAATTTTGCACTGGTAAAAGAAATACAGAGTCTAGCAAGCTCTTACTTCATTATCCAAACCAACACCACAAGCAGCGTTGGGTTTCTAGTGCTGGCCCTTTTGAGTTCATTACAGCCACGACAAACAGGGCAAAGCCATTTGTGTGCAGCTTGACAGGGGAGGGAGTGAGTCATGGCAGTTGTATGTCACAATACCATATCACAGCAAAATCAGATGAGTAATTTTGGAGCTTGCCTTCAGGCAGCTGTCTGTCTGATCTCACAGATCTGGCTGTTATAAAATGTTTATGTTTTAATACCTTTGACATTTCTTAGCTTCAAGAGGCAATAATGACTCTTTCTTGGCTACTTACTTACTAAGAGGTGATTATATCACAAAAAGCAGCTAATTCTGATCTGAAGAGACAATATTGGAAATAATTTGGGGTTTTTTTTAATTGAATATGAGTAACCAGTATCACATAAAAGCCTAGTTAATTAACTAAAGTCATCAAGCTACCCTCAAATAGATTTAGTTACAAGTAGCAAGTACATAGATTGAATGCCTAGGAACAGTCCAAACACCCCAGGCAGATCCTGCCTTTTCTGTTCCTCCAGAAATGTGTGCTCAAGGCAAGGCTGTCTCTAATACATAAGGCAGAGCAAGGCAATGCTCAAGGCTTAGTAAGCCAGTCTTTCTAAGAGCTTATGGGCCAGCTGCCTGCTACCATAAGCTGGCACAGCTCTACTCAGCTCGTGGCCTGCACAAATGCCTCCTAAGAAATGGGAGCAAATAGAGCCTGGTGGAAATTAGCATATTTCACCAAGTGTCTGAAGGGTTAAGGTAGAGGACTAAGCTGGCAAGTGAAGGAAGAAGATGCCTGTGATTTAGACCTGCTTGGAAAAGCTTACGTTAAGTTTGTAGATAGCTATGGTGATGCAGATGCTCCTTCCCTTTAAAAAGGTAGATGCTGCTGTGTACACAGACAGATCTGTAGGACAAGATACACACATAATATTTTTAGTGGGCTCCAGGGAGCAACCTTAATCTTTGAAGAGCCCTGGCAGGCAGCAACCTCAGAATGCAGCTGCCATCCAATGTATGTTCTCCTGCCCAAACAGGGCAGCTACACTAGGACAAAGTTAATGTCACTGTTGCAAGACAGAGAAGCTGAAATGTTTGCCATTTGAAGCTTGCCTTGCCAAGCGTGGTAGGGCTGAGGACGGTGCAGAAGAAACAGGTTGCATGGGCACATTCCACCTTATCAAGCAGTTTCTTGGTTATGCTGCTGCTCCAGCACTGCTAAGTTCAAATAAGGGGATGTTTGATTGCTTTGGGCACCCTGAGAGGGTAAGATGCCCCTTGACATTGCACTGCTCAAGACATCATGGAGAATGCAGGGCATTTTCAAAGATACTTTTAGGTTTTCTGCAATCTGACAAAAGGCTTTTTGCAGACGTGACCAACCAAGTGCCAGGGTTAAAGCAACGTAGCCGAGTTAGCAGACGGCTGCACGATAAACCAGATGTAGCACCGCACTGATATATCTGATATACTACCATGTATCCTCTGCCTTCTGCCAGTTCAACTTGGGAAGGAAGATGGATTCACAGCAAAGTTGTTAACCTAAAAGTCCAAGGAATGCAAAACCATAGCAGCTTGATGAGCACATGACCCTGCAACCTCTTCAGGTCTAGTCCAACAGGATATGTCCTCAGCCTCACCACAGCTGTCCCACTGAACCGCTTCTCAGCTTGTGAGAAATGCTGTTTCACACTGGCAAAGCTCTGTCAGATGGTGATATTTTCCCCTGCCCGGGGTTAGATTTCTTAACTGGCAGACTTAGCACTGTGTGGGAGGTTCAGCGAGGTTTCACACGTCCCATATGCTGCTCTTCCTCTGCAATCACACAGGTCTGCAAATCTGGCTGAAAATAAAGTGAACAGCAATCCTTGTCCTGCTAAGGGCTGCCTAATTCCCTTCAGATGCCATGTTTCCATGTGTGGCATCCTTGCCACAGCTGTTCTGTAAGGGCTTCTTTGGTCCTATTAATTTTTCTCTTGTTCTTCATCACTGTGAGAAGAATAGTTGTCCTGGGTTGGGTTTGGGTTAATATGACAAACAGCTGCTGACCCAGGCAGTTGAGAGACACTGCAGCTGAGAGGAGTTACAGCCAGGATAAACAACTGAACCAGCCAGGGGGATATTCAATGCCATACTGAGTTGTGCCCCTATATAAAGGAGAGAGCTGAGCTAGGGGAGCTTGTTTTTGATTTGCTTCAGCATGTAGCTTTGGTGTGGTCAGAGCACGGAAAGTTGGCATCTTGGACACAGGTAGAGCCTTCCTGGATTCTTTTCCTGGCTTTGTCAATCATTTCATTAGTGCTGCTGTTTTCTTCTCTTTTTGTGTTTTATTAAACTGTCCTTATCTCAGCCCCTGGGGTCTCACTTTTTTTCCTTCCTCCTGATTCTTCTCTTTCCCATCCCACAGGGTGGGGTGGAGAAGTGGTGGTTGAGTGGCTGTGTGGTGTTTAGCAAACAGCAGAGGTTGAACCATTACTATAGTGAACAGCTATTTTGGAGAGAAAAAGAGAGCCCAGTAGCAGGTAGGACTTTGAGGCCTTGACTGAGGAAGAAAGGGAGGTAGGTTGGTAGTCCTCTCTGGCTCCTTAAGTGTCATCTCTTTGGTGCTCACTTTGCTGAATACAAGAGCATGATGATATTCTTGCTGCTTGGCTTTCTGCAGAATGGATAGGCTTCTTTTAATGTGGATTGCTTCCAAGAGAATGAAAGAAAAAAAGAAGGTGTCTTATACATAAGATAGCATTGTTTTCTGCAGCATCTTTTGAGATGCCAGGAAATTTGTGGGAAGAAAAATATTCCCTTTATGGTGTCTCATTATTGCTTGTGGTCAGAAAGTTAAACATTTGGGAAGAGAAAAAGTAGGTTTTCTACCTTTTTCATTGAAATATGAGTGCAACAGTTTACTTAAAGTTAAAATGTGATCAATGGAGTGGACTAAATGAATCTTCTCAAGACAACATTTAATAATAATGTGATTCTCTGCAACGAAAACTGTTTTTACTGTTCTTTGGAAAAAAAAATTCAAATACAAAATGTAATTTATTTTCTATTACTTTCTCTTTAATGTGATTGAATAAGGGGGTGTTTTTAATTAAGAGAATAATCTCCATGTTAATAGTCTTGATTAAAGAGGCTTTTAAATAGTTTATCTGCCTGGCTACATGCCATCCTAAAGCTCTGTAGAGGAAGATGTCTTTCATGTTGAATTTAAATGCTTGTTATCCCTTTGAACTCTGCCAGTCCACTTATTTGAAATATTATTCTTCCCTTCTAGCCTGTGGAGTCCGCTCAACAAGAGGTTTTTGGGAATGTCACTCTCTGGGGAACTCCACTGGCTTATTTGAATGTTGAGCTAGTAGCTGGGGGTAGTATTTCAAAGCCAATTTCAGTGCCAGCCCTACAGCAAGGACCCATGACATCCATGGGGATGTGTCACCTGGAACAATGAAGCCTTGATCTCATCTGTGGGCCTCATATGATGATAGCTACCAATAGCTTATAAATAGCGATTTAATTAAAGACTGCTTTACCCCGTGGTACCTACAGAGCAGAAATGTGGGGGAGGGAAAAAGGAAGCAAGATGAGCAGATTCCTGAAAAATTGCTGTTAGATGTGAATAATAACGGGAAAAGAGTTTTATATGAAGCCTCCCAGTTTTTTCCACCGATGATGACTGTGAATTTTGCCTTAACTTCATTTTCCACTTTGTTTTACCACATGCTGAAAGCAAAGCAGTGTGTAACTGCAGCAGCTGTATACAGTTGCCTTCAGGAGTGCTTTCCTTTTGACTCACCTGCAACACAGCTCAGGCATCAGAGAACACCAGGTTAGGTGAGCAGCTCATCTGAAGGATACCCAGCTATACAAACATGGGCTGAAGGTGCTTGGGTCCGTAGGAAACTAGCCAGCATGCTCAACTCTCATGTCAGAGAAAGCAGTGAACCTGGTCAGGGCTAATGACTGATACGGTCCCCTGTGATTGAACTGCTCCTCTATGGCCCGTCTTGGAGGTTTGCAGGGCAACCCCATAAGCAGGGGTTGATGTGAGCAAAGGGGAATTGTTATTCTAGACCTGGAAAAGCTGAAGGTTTGGTCCTCTGCACAGCCCCTGAATAGTCATCGTATCCACCCCTCCTGGAGAGCGGAGAAGTGAAAGCACTTGACATAGTTTGAAATGCTCACATGCTCATTAGCTTTAGCTGTACATTTCTTATGGCAGAAGGGTGTACACTTGGCTGTTTCTGTTGGCTGAGCAGTGCACCTGATGAGCCAGAAGAGGCAGCCAGGTAAGCTGCTGCCTGTCAAGGTTGTGTACAGCCAGAGGAAGACTGTTGGGGGTGGGTGGACTTGCAGAGGAAGAACAGCCAGGACTGAAGAGGAAATTCCAGGGTAAAAGAAGGTACTGAGGGTTTAAGAGAGCACCCAGTATCCATTCAGGCCCTCTGCTAGCCCCTTCTTGGGGTCAGGTAGCTGTCAAAGCCTCGCGGTATGGGAATGGGCAGAAGGAAAGCAGCCCAAGATGAGACCTCTGACAACAGAGGACAACCAGTGAAGAAAAGGGGAAGGGATGTGTCAGTTCTTCAAAGAAGCTATCAAGGAAGCACCAGAAATGTTCATGTTTGTTGTCCTACTTCCAGACTTTAAGTTAGCATCTGTCAGCACAGCCTGTGCTGCCCTTGAGTGTCCCTTGAGCCTGTGGCCAGCTGTGCTGCTAAATGTTTTATGTGCAATACCTGTAATAGTGTTCCCCTGCAAAATGCAGCAGGATGACTCTCTCTGTTAAAACTATGGTGTTGGGGAAGAGCTGGAATAGCACTGAAATAGCAATACTGCATCTCAAGCCTACACAGGTCTCCCCGTTCCCTTATGAGAAACTCAAAATGCTACTGGGTCCCTTTAACATAATCGGAAAAGTAAAGGAAACTTTGCTTAGCTGTAGTTCTGAAGGTGAGTTTCATAAGTGGGTGACCACAACTGGAAGGAGGTGTGCAAGTTTTTAGAAGTGTTTGAATATGCTTTTGACAGTTGCCCCCAAAGTAGAGCTCAAATGGAAAAGAGACGATAAAAATAAACACTGCTCAACCCTTTCATTCATTGTAGGCTGTCAAATGGGACAGGTGCTTTGGAAAATCTCCTGTGATTGTGTCATTAGATGTTGAGTCACCATGCAAGGGCAGGGAGCTGGGGGGAGGGCCTGGGGTGGCTGCTGGCAATCTTAACCTCAGCACGGACAGATCTCCAGAGAAGAACTGGCCAGAAGCAGGATTTTCTTGTGTTGTGAGAAGGTTCTTCAGACTGGGAATGAAAGACAAATATTTTCTATCAATAAAACTAAGGAAACTAGCCAATCTTTGTTTTCTGATGCTGCTAAACTCTTTGGATAATGACAAAAAATATAAATATAATCAGAATGGTATGATAATCATGTGTTCGAGCAGAATGGTAGAATCAAACAAGAACTCTGATTCCCTCAGGAAAAATAAGAAAACTGAAACCTTGTTCTTGACTGAAAAATATTACCAGTATTGATGCTTTGCTACAAATGAGAGTTCGAATGAGTTTGGTTTTTACTTTGTATTGTTTTAGCAAATGTGAATTATTCTCAAAATGCTCCAGCTAAATGCTGAGATTTCATGAGAGGAAGCGTTGTTTCCTAGAGGTGGAAAAGGCTGTGCTGCTTCACAAGTCCTAGTACCACACAATATTAGCTACATCCTTGAGGTGTGCTACCTGGAGCTGGGATTACAGCAGCATCCAGTCCCTGGCTGAGAGATACCACTTTGCCTGGAGCCTCCACAATTAATTCACAGCATCTCCTCAGCAAGTCACATAGCACTATCCACCTGAAAAGTCCCTCTTCAGCATGTGGCCAGGGTATAGAAGGGTTAAGGGAGTGGGCAAACAAGTCTCTCTTGGGCCTGTCCAGGGGCCAGATTCAAAGTGTCTACATCAAGCAGCAAATACCAGCTTGTCTGCTTTCCTGTGTTTGTGTTTGGGGTTTGTGCACGTCAGCCTGTATGTAGAAAAAGCACCTTGCCCCAGCATGGCCTGAGCATGGTAAAGCTCTCAGGTGCCAGCACAGTAACACTGCAGCTGCCTGTGAGGAATGGTGAGAACCTCACCTTAGTGCTTCTTTGCTCTCCACTGCTCTGTTTTGGGGGTGTTGGCATATGTGAATATTTTACCAGGGCAGGGAGAGGGCTCTGAGCACCTGTGGGAGAGCTGGCTGTCAGAAGAGGGGAGTTTGGATTTCTCTCCCAAGTACCGGATTGATGTCTATGTATCTTCCCCTTGTTTTCCTTTTTCCCCCCCTTTGGCGAGTGGCATTTTCAGTAAATGCTTAAAGACTGTTTTCCTGTCTCAAATTGGCATAGCAACAGCAGCAGAACAAAAAAGCATTGACTTACTGAAATGGCTTCAGAATTCATAATACGTTCTCATTTAATACTCTCATTTATTTGATGGGGTTGGTTATTGCACAGCAGACACCTCAGGCTGCTGGAAACCTTTCCTCCATGCGTATGTTGACTGCCAAATTAAAATAAGCCAGTTAAATACTTGTTCTGTAATTAGGTTTATCCCTGTAAAAATCTGTATGAAAAACACTGAAGTAACCTTAGGATATATTATGTAGGTGCACTGTAGAAACAAGACAACCTAAGTGTAGTATTATTTATTGCTGGTATCACATTAAGATCTTAACAAGAAAATCCCAACCATTTATCAATGTCAGAATATTTTTGGTTAGTAGAAACAAGAGATGTAACTGGTTAGAGATCCTCACTCGAGGAGGCAACTTCTCCTCTAACAACCCTCAAATACAATGTTTTTATCCCCAGATTGCTATAAGTGTTTCTAAATCTTGGCCGTTGCACAATGGTTTGGTTTGTTCAATGACACCATTCTGTAAATATCTTTGGACATATATAAGCCATGTTGAACTCTGACTTCATTGGCGTCATGAGAAGTAAAGCTGACTTCACTAATTTAAATGTTAGTAACAACTTAAGTAAATTAAAGCATTTTAAAAAAATCTTTTATAACTTAGTTTGCAAGCATTTCAAAACAGCATATCCAAGCTCTTCAAAGTTGCTTGCTGCTATATCATTAGCAGATATATATGATCTTTGCTGCATGAGAATAAATCGTTTTAAAATCATGGAATAGCTCAGGTTGGAAAAGACCTTTCAGCTCATTGAGTCAAACCATTAACCCAGCACTACACTTTGTCACTCAGCGTTGTGTCTACATGTCTTTTAAATACCTCCAGGGATGGTGACTCCACCACTTCCAGAGGCAGCTTATTCCAGGGCTTTACAACCCTTTTGGTGGAGAAATTTTTCCTAATCTCCACTGGTGCGACTTGAGGCCATTTCTTCTTGTCCTTTTGCTTGTTACTTGGGAAACTGAGAAAGACGGACCACCACCTTGCTGCAGCTTTCTTTCGGGTAGTTGTAGAGAGTGATAAGACCTCCCCTGAGCATCCTTTTCTCCAGGCTAAAAAAAAAACCCAGTTCCCTCAGCTGCTTCTTGTAAGACTTGTTCTCGAGACCTGTAACCAGCTTTGCTGCCCTTTTCTAAACACCCTCCAGCACCTCCATGTGAGGGGTCCAAAACCAAACCTGGAATTTGAGGTGTCACCTCACCGGTGCCAAGTGCAGGGGGACAATCACTTCCCTAGTCCCGCTGGCCACACTATTTCTGACTTACGCTTAGCTCATCCCCTCATCCCAAGGTTCAAAGACTCTTCTGCACCTCACAGATGTTAACAAAGCCTGCAGCGAGGCTTAACTCATTTCCATTTGTTTATCTCTTTCGTACTCAAAGCCTTCAGCCTAACTGACTTTCACGGGCTTTAAATGTGAATAAGAGGACCAATTAATTTAAAATCAGGGAAGCCACTTGTGCAGCTGCCTCTCTCTGACATCCAGCTGCCTGCAGGTAATGAATATGGATGTGCCTTTAGGTGATGACATACAAAGAGGGAAGCTTGAGCCACAAGCCACAATTTCTGCACTGTAATTTCCTTTCGGTGCTGTGGAACTCACCCTACTGCCCGAGTAGCCCAGAAGCTACTGCTTCAATACAGAGAAGTCTGACTCTTGCCATCCCACGAATGTTTTCCAGTCATTTGCATGTTCACCTTGCTCAGTCCGTTCCTCTCATGGCTGATGCCACACACAAAGGAGTTTGTGTGTTCAGGGACTGGGAGAAGCAGGGACGCACAGGGACGGCTCCGCTGGCTGCCCCCTGTTCCCCAGACTGGCTGTAAGGGCTCGTGTTTCGGGGCCTGACCCAGCACGGGGCCCTGGGCAGCGTCCCCTCGCCTCCAGGTACTGCTGCCAGGCAGGACAGGGACCCAAGAGGACAGGCCTCTTGTGCGGAGTGCTCTGTACTGGCAGGAGTAGTCTCAGTTGGGACATAGACAAAGCTGTGTCACTGCAGAGGAGCAAGCCAGCAGGAGCTTCTCTGCTGATTTCTCCTGACCGCTTATGTTCACCTGGAAGAGAAGGGCATTTAGTAGTAGTAGTAGTGTTTCTTCTCAGAGGTGTCCAGGTTTGGGCTGGGGAAAGGCTGTTTTAAACGACTGCTTTTCAATAGTCAAACTTACAGAACTTTCAGCATAACTCTTCAGATGGAGTCTCGTGGGGGAACAAGATTTTCTCTCTCTCTCTTTCCCACCCCCCCCCTTATTTCTGAGTTCTTTTAAACCCTCATTTTAAATAATGAGGATGAAATTACATTGTCATACGTGGAATTAATTGAATTCTGCCAATACTGCTTAAACTTTTAAAGCAGTCCTACCCAAATGAGCTCTTTGCTAACACGAGCTGAATTTTTTCATCGCTCCGGGCCAATTTTTGCACAAGAAGTAAATGGTATTTTTGCACAGGGAGGCCTCAAAGCAATGCCCTCTATTGCAAGTTCTAATAAAAGGCTGCTCTGTTTTGGCTCCTCGTTGGGATAACGCTATAAATAACCTCTTTGTAACAAGGACTTTTAAAAAAAAAAAAAAAAAAAGTGTAAAGTTTTGCTCCAAAACCTCCTGGTGCACATTGTGCTACCATCTGGCAAATGTGGCTTTCAGGAGAGATGTACCTCCCAGCACCGCGCTCACGCTGGCCTAGCAAAAAATGCCAGAGAGGTTAAAAAAAAAATGCAGTCTTGGGAGGAAAGACATAAGCTGCCTGATGTAAATCAACACACGCACAAAAAAGCTGCAGTTTTAATAAACCTTGGGAAGGGTCCGTAGTGCTTATTGAAGCAAAACTCCTGCTGATTTAAGTGTCTAAGGCTGCTGGACTTAGGATTTAGATTGGTGTTATGTTATGCTTGCAGGAAAGACCTCGGAGATGTTGGGGTGGTTTTTTTTCTACATTAGATTAATTTTATAGAAGGAGTGCTGTTGCAAGCAGTATTGGCTGCGGAGGCACGACTGCCCTTGGACCAAGGCCAGATACATAACTCAGTGGAAGCAGGAAAAGAAATATTTACCCGGGCTCAGCAAAAGATGATCTAATAATCTAACGCCGTTTCTCTTTGGATGGTGACATATTTAGAGTTTCTATTTTCTTGCCTTTCTCCAGAAGACCCAAAGCAGTACTGTGCCTCCAAAGACCTCGCTCGTCTCTGTGTTTAGGAGCTGTCAGAAATAGCACGCATCCTTTTCCTCCGTAGTGCTTTGTTTCTTCTGAGGCTACTACTAAGTGACGATCATTTTTACTGTTCTCATAGGAGATACTCGTAATGAATTGGCATCTGACACTGTCAGTCAGTTTAGCACACTGTGAAAAAGCTCTGCTTGCAAGGAATTCCTACCGTGCTTCCTCCCACATTTTAGTCTAAGCATGATTCCGTCGAGTTACAGGTAGTTAACTAGAGCACGAGATGCACAACTGTTAATGGAATCGGGGTTATTTCTCAGTTTCTAAAATTTGTGGTGGTGTTTAGCAACGGGAAGCCCAAGGTTACTGGTAGAGCAGCTACACTCATCGTGTTGCACAGGATTGTGATAGGGCTTTGAGAAAATGAAGTGTGAGTTACAAATTCTGGTTCAGGCTATTGCAGGCTTATTGTAAGAGGAGCACTGTCTCGGGAGCTGCTTTGTTAGTCAGCACTGGTGGATGGTTACATACTGATTTTTCAATCCACGTTGATTCGATGGAAATAACCAAGAGCACTGAACTTTAAGGAGCTGTTCTTGAGGCATGGATATGCTGAGGAAGCAGCAATATGCAGGGCAATGTGAACTTTACCAGCTTTGGCCTTTTGGGGTGAGCTGGGAACGAGCGTCCAGGGGAAAGGTGTACTTTGAGTGACAGAGCCAGGAGAGGAGGCAAGATGGGGCCTCAAGGGATGGCTGGGGATAATCCCAGTCTCCAGTCCTGGGAAGACACCGCTAGACTGTGT
The DNA here is from genome assembly GCA_024336885.1 of Actenoides hombroni. Lineage (NCBI taxonomy): Eukaryota > Metazoa > Chordata > Aves > Coraciiformes > Alcedinidae > Actenoides > Actenoides hombroni. Next base: position 1,919,902 of record WUAM01000125.1, read on the forward strand.
GCTAGCACCAGAGAATTGTCCAGACTAGGGCAATTAATCACTGCTGGATTCCTGTGAGGCAGGCGGCAATAGCACAGGAAGTGGTGGAAATGACTGCATCTGTTAATTCACCAAAAGCAAGAGGACTCTTGCTGTGCGAGGATCACGATGCCTTCCAACCCACCGCTCACAAATGGTGTGAGTGTGGCCCATCTAAGAAAGGTGTTTCCAGTGTGTGCAAGCTGCGAAATACGTCATTCAGAAAGTTCAGGTGTTCAAGGAGTACGGCTGCTCAGGCAACTGCAGCTTGGATTCCTGCTAACGCATTTTTTGAGAGCAGCCTGAAGTACTGGGTCAGATAAAGACCTTCCCTGCAGAACTTCTGAGCAGTGCTGTTAGTTTAAGCCTGCTGGAAATGGAAGGTACTCCTTAGTGCTCCACCAGTCTCTGTATGACATTGCTTCCCAAAAGCAACGTCTTTTTGTGATAGGGGCAACCTTCAGGCAAACACGAGATGTTCTGCTAAGGAAAAAAACACTGAAATTTAATTTTTAAGGGTTTACTAGGAGTGAGGCACATGCAAAAGGGTCAGTCTCTTAGCTGTATCCTCACCTTGGAAAATCGGCGCAGCTCCACTGTAATCACAGTTACCTTAGCTGTCAGATTTAAACCGATAGGTGTCGTGTAGGTACAAGCAATACATGATAAATATCCTAAGTGTTTACTACAGCTGTGAAGCGTCGCCCGTATCGCAGCGTGCTAAAGCCTGTTTCCAGGGAGGACAAACCAGCGTGCAGCTGACAGCTGTTCCCTCGCTGAGCAAAGGCTTCTTCGCAGGCACCGCAACCCTTGGCTCGCTATTTCAAAAAGGAGACGGGGGGCCTTCATCGGCGTTGATTATTGCCAAAAAGAGTCAGATGCAGCCTTATTTTCCTGTTACCCTGATTTATAAGGGTTTTTCTATTGCCATTTGTTTGCTTGTTTTCCACTGGCCTGGTAAAGTTTGCCAAGCTCAGCGAGGTGGGAAGAAGGGACTCATTATTTTGCACTTGAGCTTGGTGTTGCTCTCCCATAGCTTTTTCTATACGCTACTATGAAACGTCTTGAATTTGCACGAGATCGAAATTACTTTGACGACTTATTTTTTACCTCTATGTGGCTGTTGCTCTAGTTGCAGAGAGAGAGCGTGCTACTCCACTGGACTAAAACATGGAGACAGGAATTAATGTCCTTCACTTGATGCAGCTGAACACACTCTGGAATTACAAGCTCAGCCCAAGGGACTGAACTTACCGCTAACGCAGCCTAGGACTTGGGCAGTCTTTGTGCCCCAATGAAAAGTAAATCAATCCAGTCATCAATACTAAAAAGGAAAGGATTTAAACTGAGGGTCATTTTACTTTTCAGACTATTGCCGACTGCTGTGTCTTCTTCCCCCTCCCTCCTGCCCCCCTGATGTTTTGCTGAATTTTCTTCCCAGAGTATCAGAGGACAGAGCGTAACCACGCGTAACAATATAAAAAGAGAAATTTTAGTTATAACCAGAAGACGGCAATCCAAACACGAGACAAGAGCCACTCTGGCGAGCACAGGGGACGAAAGCTCTTTGTTCCTCCATCAACCCGTAGATACCACGGCACGGCGAGAACGCAAACACATCCTCAACGCCTAGCTGCAAGTCCAGCGGCAGTTACAAGAGGCCAAGCAGGCTTGGGGGACACAAGCTGCGCTTGCTTTCGGTTCTGCCAGGCTTTCGGCACGTTCGCGTGGCTGCGGTTACATTGCATAAAATACAAAGCGAGAACACACCATCGGACAGCGACCGCTCGCTAGCGTGGGGTTTTACCTGAAGCGAATGTGAAGTCGCGCTCTGCCTTCAGTCCCATCTCAGAAGTCATTACAAACAATTAAAAATATAGATATATATAAGAGGTAAATTCGCCCAGCAATTACCGAGCAGGGTTTATCGCGTCCTCTCGAAGCACATGCCGAGAGGTTTTGGTGAATCGAGGCCACGGGGGCGGGAAAGGAGGGCCCCGTGAACCCGCCGAGAGCTGCGGGAGGAGGTGTTCAGCGGCGGGGTTGCTGCTGGCTGGGCTGGGCTGCGGGGTGCTCCCGGCCTGGGGCTGGGCCGGGGGGCGCAGGGGGCTGGCGAGCGGGGAAGGCCACCCTGCACCCCTCTGGAGCCGGTCCAGGCGGGAGGGCTCAGCGCTGCCCGGGTTTTGCCTTGTGACGGGGCGGGGGGCGACCCGCACCGCCCAAGCCCACGGCTCCCTGCGCGCACTCCGCGCCTACACCTTTACCCGAACGGCCACCCCCGCGGTCCTTCCGGCGCCGCCCGTCCCCCCCGGGCCGGCTGTCTCCCGTCGCCTCCCCCGCTCCGCCGCCGGCGCAGGAGCCCCCGGGCGGGCGGTCGCGCAGGAGGCGCGCTCGGGCGCC
>WUAM01000125.1:1924765-1938982 GCA_024336885.1 Actenoides hombroni
CCCACCTGGCCCACGGCAACACCCCCGCCGGAGGGTTCTCTCATTCCCCCCTGGAGCAAAGCCCGCCGGGGGCTCTGCACGTCCCGGCGTGCAGATGGGGGGGGAGGGATGGGGGGTGTTGTCATGGGGGGGTGGAGGGGTATAATATGTACCCACATCCTTTTCCTCCTCAGTACTACCAAATAAAACCACAGAGAAAACCCCAGGGCTCAAGGGAGGCAGGGAAGATAATTAATTGGGGGGGGGGAGCTACAAGAGAAAAGCAGAAGCTACTGAAAGAAGAGTACAGTAAGTACATGAATAAGTAAATATCTACATCTGACTCTAAAAATCATCATCATTTACTTTGCAGAAAACATTCTCCTGCCCTTTCATGAAAGGTCAGTACCATCAGATACTCAGCTTAGCTGGGGAGCTGTCATATTGCAACAGCTTCTGTGGGCCTGCTTGAAGAGCCACACGCTTTCCAGAAAGAACAGGAGCAGCAAAACCTGACTCTTGATTATTAATCGAGTTATGGCCTATTGAGCCATTCTTTTACCTCAGCACAATGTCTGGCACTGCTAAGGGCACTGTAGGCTCAACACACTAGTAAAGATGACACTTTCCAGCAGGTATGCTGCCAAGTCACACCTCACCCTGCCCTGGGGAGCACTCTCTCATACATAGAGATCACTGCAGATTTTTCAAACGATCAGCTGTGTCAGAGGTCAACAGTCTCTTAAAATCATGGCTGCTAATTTGCCTTTTTTGCCAGCAAGACTGCTGGAAGGGAGCTGCAGGAGTGTCCTCCTGTCCCAGCAGCTCCCTCTGGAGCCAGGCAAGGCTGGGACTGTGAGGAAGGGACAGGGCAGGATATGGGGACGCAGCCCTAGCTTGCTCCATGGTGCAACTCCTAAGAACCCTTGGACCTAACTACAGGTTCTTCCTTCCGTGGTCACATAATGCTGCATATTTTACTCTCCAATTTTCTTTTTCAATCAATCCTTACAGATCAAAGTACAGGAACAGGTTGCCCAGAGAGGTGGTGGAAGCCCCATCCTTGGGAGTGTTTAAGCCCAGGCTGGATGGGGCTCTGAGCAACCTGCTCTAGTGGGAGGTGTCCCTGCCCATGGCAGAAGGGTTGGAACTGGATGATCTTTAGGGTCCTTTCCAACCCTGACAATTCTATGATTCTATATTATTTGAGGAAAGTAGATTATTTAAGGATATGTGTCATAATTATGGACCTACAGTTAGTGCACGCTTCTTGTATTTTCATGAAGCACATATGAAACCAGGGCTAGGAAGGTCAATGAGTTAATACTGTTTGTAATTAATTGCTTGCCATACTCTTTAAATACTATACATTCTTACACTAAAAGAGTAATAATCGCAAACAATTAATGGTACTTTGCCTATAGTGTAATATGACATGTTTACTGCCGTTGTACCAAAATTCATTCTTCTAGGTTTTTTTTTTCTTGCAGGAATATAATTTAAATTCCAAAATTGCAATGAGAAGTGACATCTCTTTCCAACTCTATTTAGGTATGGCAAACCTGGATGCAACGCGGAGACTTGCGACTACTTTCTGAGTTACCGCAGAATAGGAGCTGACGTGGAGTTCGAGTTGAGTGCCGATACTGATGGCTGGGTGGCGGTGGGATTTTCCTCAGACAAGAAGATGGTAAGACACATGGGGGGTGGTCTTCAGCTGACAGTCTGCAGACGTTTCCATGCTAGGATATAAATGGTTTGTAGTTGATCTGTCAGAAGCAGAGCGTACGTGGAAAAAAATGACTTCCTGAAAGCAAAACACGATTCAGCAGCCACCCTGGGAGCAGAAGCCAGTCCTCCTGCCTGCCAGAAAACTGCCTCATCCTTCCTGACTTGTCATTTTGTTTCTTCTCTGAGAATTACAACAGTATTCTGGTTCAGCTCTGAATGTCTGTGTGTAATTAGCTTTTTGCCTTTTCTATTAGAAAAGGCCTGAGGGATAAGCAAATTCACGTGGCAAGTCCTGTCGCACTTTATGTCAGTGTTCCTTGGACAAAAGGCACAGCAGAAGCTAAATAGCAAATAATTTTATTCTTCAGTAAGTCGACTGTTTTCAGTGAGGTAAATATGGGTTTCACTGCTAAACCTTGGAAATCTCTTTGTTTCTTTGATATCTGTGTGTTGTTCTAGGGAAGCCACAAATGTGTGACAACATGACTCCTGCTAATTTCAATACTCTAGAAAGCAGTCTTGTTAAAAATGCCTTCTTCTATCTCTCCTGGATTTTGTTTGGTTTGGGTTTATGGTTATTCTTGTACTTAGTTTTTCATTCAAAAGCTTCACTTTTCTTTGTGCCAAACAGGAGCACGTTTCTGTTGTGAGAAATTTAAAAACCCTGGGCAATAGATGACTTAGGCAAAGATGTTTTGTCCATGATCCTTGGTAAAATGTTTAGAATTAAAATGCAGTTCATAACGTAGGTGTTTGTATGCAGAAACACTCCTGAGTATATAAACCAATACGGGGCCTATGTCCTAAATCACAACTCAGAGAACAGGACTGTTTCTTGTACAATTGTAAGCAGTAGTCTGAAAAAACACAGAGTTTAGATGTCCTGGGCTAGGACCTACAAAAATGAATGGGAAGACTCACGCTGACTTAACAACATTTTTATCAGACTCAAAGTGAGGAATAAAAAAAGTGAGGGCAGGTGCTTTTCAGTCATTACTATATATGTTTTAATATCACACTGTAAATAAACACAATAACGACAGACATCTTTTGTGTCATAAAGAACTGCTCATGTCACAAGAAACAGTTCGTGTTTTTAATGTTGTGAGGAACAGCCAAATTTTGGGAGGAGTTTAGGGGCTTGGAAATGCGTGTGCTCAACAGGGTTTTCAAAGCAGCTCAGCACCATTAAGCATTTGGCCCCAGGCTATCAGCCATAGCTGATTACCAGTTTGTAACTCTGATACACCTGCAATAGATCCCAGGGTCCCACTGCCTGCATCTTATCAGCTCCTTGGAAAGCAAGCGTTACCTTTTGTTCCAGGCACACCAAGCAGCACGTTCAGTCTCAGCTTCTGGTAAGAAGAATAAAGTAAGTGTAAAGTAAAAGGTTTTGCTTCCAGATTTGCTGTGTCCATGATTTACTGACCATCAGTCAGCTGGACTGAACCAGCTCACATCTGCCTTCCTTTCTTGTTCCCCTGCTGCCTTCATCCTTTTTCCTACCTTCTGGGGTGTTTTGGTGTCCTGGGATGTGCAGGCTTTAATCATAAAATGACTGGGTCAAAACAGCTTCGTTGTGAGAAGTGGTCCATGCTTTGGAGGCACTAATGAAAATGGTGTGGCCTGGATAGCTACAGAAATTCAGAAAAAAATCCATTTTTGTGTCCTCGATAGGTATTTTTGAGTCCTGTGACCTATTTCTGTGTCTCAAATAACATTATGCTTTTCCACTTGCAGGCTTTAGTGCCTAGGCAGGATTTTGTAATACCATGCTGTTAATTTTGATTCAAAATGCTTCCTTTTCTCTTTCTCTCCCTCTCTTTCTATTTTCTATGTAAAAATAGCTTTATTTTTGCCTCTTTGTAGTTAAGAATGAGGGATTTGTGCTCAGGTGTATAGAAATTAAACTTGGAAAATAAGTTTCGAAGAGCACAGGTAGGCTCAAGACAGAAGCTGTAAATGTTGCCTGCAGCAGCACTGAGGTGCAGAAACTGTCCAAGTGTTGCCTAGTTGTCCCCTTTTCCTCTCTCTTTGGGCACATCTTTTACAAATCCACACGGCAGTATTCCCAGAGAGGTGAAATGCACTCTTTTTCTCTCCTTCCCTATAAAAGAGAGATGATCACACCAGTCGGCATCGTATCATCATGACATCATCAGCATGACATCAGAAAGATTAATATTGGAGAGGCAGGGCCTGTATTTAATGTGTCACTGATACCTGTGGCAGTGGTGTTCAGTAAAATGCCATTCATCAAACTTGCAGAGTGTTTTAATGACTCTCAATACTAAGGCTTCTATGAGATAACACTCCTACAATCAGTGCTAATCCCCGAGTGACATAGTGCTCTACCACTTTGGCAACCTGGAGTAACTGGTTTAATACTTCTATGAATGACTTCTACAAACAGTTGTCTCATGTTTCCTTCTGGCTGGTGTTTCTTTGCTTGACTGTGCTGCTTGGTGGCTGTTTATGTATTGTGTTACTATGTGCTGAACATCTTTCATTTTCTCTTAAGAGATACAAGAAGTGATGTTCCCTAAAGTGAACGTGATTAGAAAAGACAGACTGTAACTTATGCTGTTATTTTCCCATATTTAGTAGATTCATCTCCTCTAGTTCACTAAATAATATTGGTTTTCTGTCTGTGATTTGATGCAGTGGATTTTGTACACATCAAGGATTCAAGACTGCCGGTTTTTATGAAGCAGGATCCCAGAACTTCACAAATTATGAAAGAAAACAGCCTTCCCCTGGCTAATTATGTGATGTCAGGGTGATACCATGCCTTACAAATATGTTATGTATGTTAGGTATAATAACTCTTAGAAAGATCCAAAAGATAATTCAGAGGTAGTAAGGGTAAGTAAATATTACTATCCACTTTGTGCTTTTGAATCTGATTAAGACACGTGGTGAGGGAAACAAGTATTTTTGTACTTTGGCTCTCATTCCTTCTAAGTTACATATACATAGTAAAATAAGTCTATAATTTTAATTATTAAAATCTAGCCAAGGCGTAAGCGAGGGAATCTTTTGTGACGCTTTTGTTTTCCTTCTGCCAATATGTTTTTGCTGTGTAGGGAGGAGATGATGTCATGGCTTGTGTTCATGATGACAACGGGAGAGTCCGGATACAGCACTTCTATAATGTTGGTCAGTGGGCTAAAGAAATCCAGAGAAATCCTGCCAGAGATGAGGAAGGGGTTTTTGAAAACAATCGTGTAACCTGTCGATTCAAGCGTCCTGTTTATGTTCCCCGAGAGGAAACCATCGTAGATCTGCACTTGAGTTGGTACTATCTCTTTGCTTGGGGTCCAGCAATTCAAGGTGAGTTGCTTTCTGTGTTGCCGACAGAGCTGAGGTGCCCAAACTGATAAATGTCTTTTGATGACATTATTCTTACTAGAGCCCATTTTTAAAAATGAACTAAAAGTCTGGCAGCATGAGGCGTATAAACAGATAAAAAAGGACAAGATAAATAACTGAGTCTTACGTATTGTGTTTTCTTGGCTATATAGTTATTACACCCACTGCCCAAAGCTAAATGTAGGAGAACTATATAACTGAATTCCTTTGAAGGATGTTTATTGTTTACTTGAATTTAATTTGGTTTATTCAGAAATTTAATTTCAGAAAGAAGTGAAATGACCTTACTCACCGACAGTGTAATATTGCATGCTGCTGTAGGTTTCAAAATTGCTTGGCTGTCTGCTTGTTTCTTTGGTAAAGTTTTAGAAGAAATGCATCTGATGCTGCTTCTTTCTGTCCTTCACCTGTTCAAGGTTCTATAACTCGTCATGATATAGACTCACCACCTGTATCCGAGCGTGTCGTCAGTATTTACAAGTATGAAGATATTTTCATGCCATCAGCTGCCTATCAGACCTTCTCTTCTCCGTTCTGCTTGCTCCTCATTGTTGCACTGACCTTCTATTTATTGATGGGAACCCCATGACTGCTGGAAGATACCAAGAACGTGGCAGGGGAAGTTTCTCAGGATGGATTGCTATACGGATGGACGATGCATTTTTTTTTTTTCTATTGGAATTTACATCACACCACCATCCTCATCTAGCTGCTTTTGAATATAGTTAGTTTCTCAGGAGAATGAAACAACCATCTCCTTTGAGTGGCAGAGTGGTGACAAATCATTTAAGAATAATCAGCGAACACATAGGAGAATATTTTCAGTGTTGTGACTACTTGCGTAAAGAAAAGGAGACTTTTGTAAAATCCATGTGTGTGTGTGTGTGTGTGTTTGGGAAGGGTGTCTGTATGTGTGTTTAGGTGAATTTAGTGATGGACATCTTCTGAAATAACAAAATCGCCTTCCAAATTGCTCCTAAAAAGCAAATTTGGGAGAACATTATAATGCTGTTTGGTACTTCTGGAGCAGACAGCACAACTCCAAGTGCAGTTTCTGAACTTAAGATCTGGATACCAACACAGCAGCATAAAACCTGCCCTTCAGTAATGGACTATTCTCCCAATTGTTTTTTATATTTATCAAGGTTTACTTGCTCTGGTACTTTCCAAAACTAAACTTGCATAATCAAGCATTAACATGATTTATTTTTTTTTAATGGAAAAGAGGTGTTGAATGCCTTTATAATAATAGTGTTTCAATGGCCTTCTTGAAAAAAATGGCTACTTCTTTTATGAGTGATATATAAAGTTATTCAAACAAGGGTATGGAAAATACAGTAATGTAAATTCTCCATGCATAGGAAAAACATACAGAATATAGAAGTTCCCAACAAGCCATAGAATGTCCTCCCAAGAGACTACATAAATTTTCCTCTTTTTATGAAAAAACCTGACGTGTAAATACATTTTTAAGCAGTTGTGTAGTAGTATGAAGTAATCTGGTTTTCTGTGTTGTGTGCCTGTATATCCCGTTCATGTTCAAGATGAATGTGGGCAGCTGGTGTTAACTTACAATGAAATGGAAAATACATAACTGAGAATGTTGGTAAGGAAAGACAGAGATTAATAAGAAAAGCAGTATCTTTAGTTTCATCAAACCATTGCTAAAATGTAGTTACTGTGGCAAAAGGTGAGCTAAAGAGGAAATACATTTCTTTTTTTAATCACCAATAAATATTACAAAGATGAAGTGTTACCTAAATTGTGAAAATGCATTTACGAGCCACAGAATATTACAAAAACCTGTGAGTTCTTGTGGAGAATTTCTATTCTTCACTTAATAGGAAGTGTATGACACATGTCTCTGTGTAGCAGTCAAATGTGCTTAGATAAGGTTGCTCGTTCACTTCCCAAATTGCATTGAAATTCTATTTAAATAGAACTAAAAATTCAATTGTGCCAAAGTTCTGTCTCATGTGGTACACTGGAGGATATGGTATAGTATGCGTTGGACCTCCTTTCTCATTGCTGCATAGAGTGTAAAAAGATTAAGTAGCTTTATAGGGTTTGCATCATTATTCACAGACTGAAGTTTGTAGGCTACTTTTTTAGGCTCAGCATTCTTCAAAGCTGTTCTTAAAGTATATGAATTAGATGGAAAATTAATTTATCTCCATCAGAAACACTTCATCCCTATTTCAAAAGAAAGACTGCTTAGTAATACCTATTTTCATTGCTGTCTTTAAGGATTTGTTCACTTAAAATGATGAACCAGAGCTCAGGAGGGGGAAAAGAAATTCAGAATGAAGTGCATATAGTAACTTTACTTAGTGTAAATAACTTCTCTCTAGTTGCATAACCTATACATCATCTGATGAAACATACAGTGGAGACCACCTAATAAGGAAGGTCTGTTTTGGTCCACGATGGCTGTAAAATTTAGCCTTAAGATTGGCTGAAGCAGATAGCTGAAACCTGGATAATGATTTTTTTTCAATTCAGCAATTAGGTGAAGTGAAAAAAATCATTAGGGCAATTTCTTTCTCATTTGTGCTAATTGGTAGGCAGCTGAGATGGTGCAGCTCCTTCTTGGAGATCACAGCTATTTAAAGCAGCCTCAGGGTTGCTTTAGTTTATGGCCTTGTATTTACTGTTTTAGTTTCAGGCATTCACCTGATTACCCACTAAAGGGCTAATCTAATAACTGAAAGGTACTGAAATAGGATAGAAACCCTTTCTGGCTCCTCTTTTTGTCTTTAATACAGCGCTGGACTTGGGATAGCCTGGCTGGACCCAAGCACAGAGGTATGTGAAGATGACAATAATAATACCCAAGTAAATGTGCAACACCCGGAGAGCTCCTTTCCACTTAGGTGGAGCCAGGTGTGTTTAAAGTTCAGGCTCTAAAGCAAGAGCAAATTTAGAGCAGAGGCAGAGCTGCTTTAGGATATGTCTGCTGCAGAGTGTAAATTGTTTGTCAGTGTGCTGTCTGATGTTTTTGTCATTGTGTTTTCTCCTCTTGAATTGTTAGCAGAAATGTGCACTTCTATAAACTTTCACCTGAGCTTCAACATACTTAATTAGCACTAAGCATTTCTAATCAAGTGGGAAGAAATAAAAGGCCACAACAAGCAGCAAAGCGATCTGTTCTTTGGCATTTCAGCTGATGATTGAGTTGAGCACTAAGTTTGATAGTTGCTCTTCAGAGTGGGAAAAGCAGGAATATGAAATTCAAGTTGACAAAGAAGATACAAATGTTTGTCGTGAAGAAAAATGAGAAGAAAAAGACTGTAAGAGAAATGAGAAGGCTTTAACTCAGGGGTATCTAACTTTGTATGATACTTGGTAAGTCTTAATGTTTGAGGGGGCATAGTAATTTGTAATGGGTGGTATTTGATTTTATGTGGTTGGTTGTTTTGTTTATTTTTCTTCTAGTATTGACCAACACAAACTAGAGGAAGAGGCTTCCTTTGGGAAAGGAGTCAGACATTTTCTTCTTCAAATAATTTTTAATTTCTTTACAGTGACTACTAGCAAGCAACTCTTAAAGAACACATTTCCAAAATGCTTTTCTTCTGATAATTACTTGCTGCAGGGTGACCTAATACAGAGGCATAGAGTTTAGAAAGTGCATATTCAGAGTATGGTGACCTTTGGAGATTTGACTTTGGTTATTACTTAAAAAGATAGGACTGGCCAAGATTATAAGACATTAATGTCCTTGAATATGTTCTTTCCATGCAGAACAAAATTCACTTGTGACCACTGCTTGCTCTATTAACCACGCTCTGCTCGCTCTTTCCATCTTATCTAGAATATTTTATATTCAAAGTTTGTAAATGAGTTGGAAATCAGCTGCTTATATTTGTGCAGCACCTATTGCAAAGGGACCATGGTTTTGACTGTACTGTCTGACAAGTACCTTGCTACAAAGAAGAAGTTAGGCCTGAAATGACAAATAATAAGTAGGATAGGGAAGAGGAAAAAAAAAAAAGTGGAGAGTACAGGCTTTTTGAAAGTAAGTTTTAATTTTCTTCACCAAACTAAAATAACTATGGGTATTTTTATATATAGGTGAGATACTCCTAGATGCCAACTGACTAGCCCTTCCCCCTCCCCTCTCCCCCCCCCAAAAAAAAACCCCAACAAACAAAAAACCAAAACCAACCAAAAAACCCAAAACCAAACCAACCAAACTAGCTGATTTGATAATGTCATTGGATACAGGGTGATGCTTTCTTAATTTATTTTTTTTTTAATTGTAAGGGAAATGCTCTGGTTTTGAAAGAACAGATATATTGATAAGAGTAGTTTGAAATCCCTCTGTGACCTTCTTGTCCTTCTCGATTGATTTTGCAATATTTGGTTAGCAAGAAAATAGACACTTGCGGTCTCCCTCATCTGAGGAAGCATCCCCATTGGGTTAAAAGTTGTCATAGCTGTGTTTGGCACTGACTTACACCCAGGGAATAGAGAATGACTGGAGCATGGTGTACATCAGCAAGCCCAGGCAGCAGTTTTGAAGCTCCCTGGGGCACCATATCCTGGATCTGATCCAACGACAAGAGCCCTGCAACTGCATCCATGTACTTAATGGCTACTGCAGAATGGAAGTAACAAACAGCACAGCCCATCCTACACCAAATCCCTTCAGTCTTTTGCCAAACTGTGGATGGTGTTCTTACTGTGAGAGTGTTGATATCTAGTCTTCCTCTGAAAAGTACTGTGCTCCTTGTCACTGGCCCACGTCACGTGCCCATTTCCACAGATGCCTTATGCTGTTTAGCAAGAGGATACTGAGAAGTCTTAGCCCAGCCACGAAGAGGAGTTAGTGGGTAAGGAGCACTGACACACAGCTGTCTTCATGATTATCCATGTTGCAATTAGAAATCTGTGTCTTGGATGATATTCCAGTTAGCTGTAAGTAAATGACTGCTATAAGTTGAAGGGAAGCTGCAGGTCTCCCTGATTTTTGTCCGTCTTCTCCTTACTTTCCCATCCATCCTGTGCCTCAGGCATTTATAAAGAAGCAAATTATTCCCCTTTTAGAGAATATACTGTCTGTCTGGTCTTTCTGATCTCTTCTGGGTCCACTGGAAGTTGGCACCATGCTATGCTCTAGAGCCAGATTCAAAGTTTATATACAAACTTTGTAACTTTTATGAGCATTTAAATCACATTTTTAGTCTGTGGTTTCCTTGGTTTGATATGCTGATGTACAGCAGGTATACTCTTCTGCCCCCGCCTTTTTTTTTCTTTCTTTTTTTTGTAACATCTCAAGAAAATTACTGGATAATAGCTTTAGTAGAAGGAAACGTGTTTCTCAATTACAAAAGGTCTAATATAACTTATTTTCAGAAATACCTATTCTGAGTGTGCTAGTATTTCATACAAAACACAATTTCATATAGAACCTTAGATTTATGACAGAACTGGAAACACATTTAAGTACTATGGTTGGTTTGATGCTTCATGGAGCTGTATATGTGCAGAACCTGCATGAATTTGCACCCTCTGTTTCAATCCTGTGCAATGAAAAGGAGAAGCAGTCTGCTTGAATGCTGCACAGCAAGGCACTGGTGATTTGAGTTTGGGATAGAGGAGTGGAGAGCCTGGTAGTAAGGGTGAATGACAAGGAAGAACCAGTGTTTTGGCATACTGCCTATTTTTCCATGAGACAATATTTGCATTTAGACAGTAGGAAGAATTTCTTCCCCATGACGGTGGTCACGAGACACTGGAACAGGTTGCCCAGAGAGGTGGTGGAAGCCTCATCCTTGGATGTTTTGAAGCCCAGGCTGGCTGGGGCTCTGAGCAACCTGCTCTAGTGGGAGGTGTCCCTGCCCATGGCAGGGGGGGTTGGAACTGGATGATCTTTAAGGTTCCTTCCAACCCTGACAATTCTATGATTCTATGACCAAAGATGTCTTAGTCTTAGCTAAGATGAATCTGAGCTCAGGTGCATTTGGTTTAAGGTTCATTTAGATTCTGAAATTTTATATTGCAAAACTTGTTTAATTTATTTACTCTTCAAACATATTGCTTTGTTATATTAGAAATTAATGATATCTTGGCATAAAGAAGTGTTAACACTCTATGGTGCTTCTAATTTAGAACAAGAGTCTTCATGCATTACTTCATCTGACCTCTAAACAAAACAGTAATTCAGGATTGCTATTTTGCACTTGCAAGTTTTAATATTGCATATTATTTTCATTGGGGTGATATAAGCAGTTGATTTTTGTTTGTGAAAGTATTTGCTCTTTTCTTGCTCACAGCAAAACTAGCAGTTTCAAAACTTAGGGAAACTGTAGTAAGATTCTAAGTATTTTCACCAAGAGAATGTATTGAGGTCTGCTTAGAATAAAAGAAGAGCAGTTATCTGCAGACCATCAAAATGAGTGTATGAACAGTTTGCAGTGCAGACTATAGAGGAAATGCATAGCAAATACAGGTGGTATTCTAGAATCTTCTTTCTTTCAATGCTATTGGTGTTAATTAAAAAAATAAATGAAAAAACCCCCACAATACAGAGGTTAATATTCAGCTCTGTATCTGAGCACTGAGCATTTCTATCAAACAAATACTGAATGGATTATATACACTGAGTAGATCAGAGAAGTGCCAATAAAACTGCAGTTTGATAGGGTCATGTTGTCTTTGTATCCTGCATCGATTTGCAAGCGTTGACTTGTTACCTGCTGGCCTGTCTGGAGCTCCTGCTTTGGGAAGCAATGCTGTAGCTCTTGCTTCTGCTGCTTTGGGATGTTCTTGGTGTTTTAGAGCAGCGTGTTGTGTGGTGACTGTATCTGTTGCTTCCTTGGTGCTCTTCTGGAGGAGAAGGTGCACTGTAGCTGCGAGTTTGCTTCTGAGTCTTCTCCTATAGCTATTGCCTCTTAAAAAAAACAAAAGGGACAAAAGAGGAACAAAGATATCAGCAAAAAGCTTAGTTGAAAGGTCTTAAAATGGCAAGGGACTATATTGTATGCTTTAAAAATAATATTCAGTTAATGAATCTCATCTGTTTAATAGTGGAGTCACCATCCCTGGAGGTGTTAAAAAAAATGTGTAATGTGGCACTTTCAGGACATGGTTTAGTGGTCACGACAGTGTTGGGTAGAAGGTTGGACTTCATGATCTTTAGAAGTCTTTTCCAACCTTAATGATTCTCTGATTCTAATGTATTTTAGATTTAAGACTTTGCATTCCTATTCAGATGATCAAAGGTGTTTGTTTTATAATTTAAATCAAAGGAGCTCCAAATGACTTCAGGAGCAGAATGCAACTAGTTTGCTCTGCTGAGTATGTCTTTGCACTGTCCCACTTCTGTTGTGTTCTGTCCATTTTGCTGTTTGGGTTTAGTGCCCCAGTAGGGCCCTTTTGATCTGCTCCATTGAAGATGGTGGGGTTTGACAAAATACAAAGAGTCCTCTAAGAAAAAAGCCTTTCAGTTTCATTTTCTCTATAGGAAGACTTGTCTATAAAATAAATTGCATCAGATAACAGCAGCTGGTTGAACTTTGAGTTGGTTTGAGGCTGCTGAAATAATGAGTTCCAAGGTCTACTAATACTGCACTGAGTCAGTCCTTTAGTGGTGGCAAGTGCATTAGCTCTCCCATCTCTTCTTCACCTAAAAAATAAGTTCATACAGATAGTTAAGATTCTTGTTTGGTAATTTAATGGTTTTTAATTTAATAATGAAAGAAGAGTAAAAATCAGAATAACATATGAAGTGACTTAGTGAAATGTTACTGAGTTTTATAGTGACTAGCAGTTTCTAACATCAGTTGAAATGAATGAATCATTGAAATGCTGTTTCATAAGATGCTTCATATTTTGGATTTGTGCAGATTCTTGAGAGCATGCCCATGACGGACAAAGTTGAAGAATTACTCCAAGTAATAGGCCCATTCTATGAAATAGTAGAAGAGAAAAAGAACAGAGGATCTGACCTAACCTCAGGTTCGGACAAATAACTTGCTTTGTACTACTGCTAATCATCACTCCAGATTTTTGGGGGTTGGTTTTATATAAACGATTTTAAAGCTAAACACTGCGTCTTTCTGTTCATTCCCTTCACCATACGGCAGTTCGGATGGAGAAAGTCTCTAAGTATTTGGAAGGTAGGAATAATAACTTATGTGTAAGTCCATCTTTTCCATCGTTTTGCTGCTGTAATAACTTCCTGCCAACACTTGTGACTTCTGGGCTTGCCACCTCGTTAGGCTGGTTTTTGGTTTATTTTGCTCGAGGTACAAATTGAAGTTAGACCCAGGAAGCTGTGTGTTTAGTCCTAGTCTACAGGCTTTTTGAGCTGCAGAAGCAAGGCTCTTCCTGAAAAAGGGAGAGTATTTAAAAGAAACAAATCCTCCAAGCAAATCTAGTGCCTTTCCAGTTAATAAAAGAGCTAACAATTGGAAATGTGTATTGCTCCATCCTGATGTAGCTGTGGCTTATCAAACAGCATACAGATCTGGTCAGCTAGCTCTGTCATCTGATCTAAAATTAAAAGAAAATAAAAATCCACAATCAAAACCCATACTCTTTAAATCGTGGTTTCTCTAACAGGTAAAGAATCCAAGATGGGTTTGTGAAACTTTTCAAGGTAAGTTTTCTGAGGCTCAAATCGTGAAGGGAGTATCAATTTGAATATTTCAAATCTCTGAGAAGTGGCAAACCTGGTGGTGTCATCGCTACATAAAAATCAGTGTGGTGATTTTTATTTAGCAATACCATTGTGAGAATGTTTTGATAAGTTATGTTACAGGTGATGTGTTCATAAGGTTATAATATTAGGCTTACAGTTGCTTAAGTGTGGCCTAAAATGACAGTTAAATTTTGCCTGGTTGTGTTTGAATTTTTTTGTTTTTAAAAGACAAACCATTGCACAAATTAATTGGATTAATGTGTTGAAGTAGTAGGAGTCAGCCCATTAAGTTGCCTTTTGTGTGTGGCTTTTTTTTTCCCTCCACCTTAAAGGACTATACTTTTGGTTTTGGTATCAAAGTCTCAGAGAAACAGAGTGTCTTTCATTTGTTTGGAGGACAGGTAGAACTCTTCAAAAGGCCATTTTGAAAGCTGTGTGACGTGTGCGCTCCTCTCCACCTCCACCGTCCTCCTCTGGCGTGTCGCTTG
>WUAM01000125.1:1976637-1990300 GCA_024336885.1 Actenoides hombroni
TCCAAGCCCCCTGCCATGGGCAGGGACACCTCCCACTAGAGCAGGTTGCTCAGAGCCCCATCCAGCCTGGGTTTAAACACTCCCAAGGATGGGGCTTCCCCCACCTCTCTGGGCAACCTGTTCCAGTGTCTCACCACCTTCATGGGGAAGAAATTCTTCCTAACGTCCAACCTGGATCGACCTATCTCTAGTTTTAACCCATTCCCTCAGTGCTGCCATTACTTTAGGAACTAGATTGAAGGTAGTTCAGGCTTTATATTTGCTGCAGCCACACCTTGGTGGCACTGCAGGCATATTCCAACCCACAGGAAGCAGTGTCAAGAAAATATACCCTGTTCCACATGTTCCAGTTCAGAGCATGTCTTTGTCCTGATCTTTTGGAGCTTGACCTTTTGGTAGTTGCTACCCTGGTGAAACATCTAAAGGAACCAACTTCAGCTGCACTGAGATTTCATCCATTCAATACCACTGACACAGACTAGCATCTTTGGAAATCTCTCATAGTACCTCCAATTTCTTGGATGCAGAGAGTCTGATTAAGGTGCTGTATGTAACCCTGGGTAGTGGATTTCTTTTAGCTCTACCTATTAGCCTGCAAGTAGCAATCAGTTTGAACTTTAACTAAGAAATAACAAGGGCAGCTTTAACTTTTAGTAACTTATTTTGAAGCCCAGAATTACAACATTTCTATCCCCTAGCCATCTAGTGGTTTTTTAGTGATATTTTTGATTTCTGACCCTTAAAACAGGGACTTTTGCTTCTCTTGCATAATCCTTAGATGTATTTGAAGCTTGAAAGGGCACAGCAAATCCTTTTTAGTCCTCTTTCCAAAGAGTGTCATGCAGACACTAGTCAAGAGTTTTTCAGAAAGCTGCCATACTGCTGCAGGCAGGTAATCCCCCCTTTAACACTGACAAGACATTTCTGATGGCCAAAAAATATTTCGGCAATGCTGAAAAATGTCAAAAATACCTAAGAGAAAAGATTTTTCAAGTTGCTTCAGGTTCTCTGAATTCCTTTCTGCAGGTCATAATATAGGCCAGATTTTGTTAAAAAAATTTGCTGGCTCAATAGCTCGTTTCTTATAAAAGGATTTTGTTTTCTTTCTGTTTTCTTCATCATTTTGAACAACAATTCTCAAATTATAAATACTATTCTTGTGTTAATTTAGATCAAACCAGAAGCTGGTTGTAAAAGAACTTGAAGTTTAAAAGTAACTGCTTAATGTACATTAACATCTCAGATGCTACAGGATGAGCAGGGGGTAAAAACAAATAAATCCTTTTTTCAAGTCCAATCATCACAGAGCAGTTTGTAGAACATAGTTGTATAGTTTCACTTGTACAAGTAGGGTAACCAATGAGGAAAGGACTCATGTAAACCATTAGTAAGCGTGTTAGTAGTTCTGTTAGATCTCTCAACTAAAAAGTTACCAGCCGAATCTCTGAGTATAGAACTTGGACTTACTTAGAAATAATTCCACCTACTGCACATTGGCTTTGACTTCAGTTCTCTTAAAGTGCAGATTTACACTTGTCCTCCTCCTTTTTCCTGCGGTAATGCCAGATGGAGTAGAAACAGCCTTAGTATTTTGTATAATCACAGAATGGTTTGGGTTGGAAGGGACCATAAAGATCATCTAGTTCAAATCCCCCTGCCATGGGAGAGCAGGTTGCTCAAGGCCCCATCCAACCTGGATTTGAACACATCCAGGAATGGAGCATCCACAACTTTTCTGAGCAGCCTGTTCCAGTGTCTCACCACCCTCAGAGTGAAGAATTCCCTTCTTATTTCCACTGTAATCTTGAACCACAGAAGCTAGAAAACATTAATACTTGCAGGGGCAAGTTATACTTGGTTATCCTTGCAGGGGCTTTCACAGCTTTTTATGTAACAGTCGATTTGTGTGTGAGATGAAGCTCAGGTTCTTCTATTCTGCAGCTCTCTGCATAGTCACCTGGCTGAGCAGTGTCATTGTTTTGACTGATATTATCAGAATTCCTCTAATCCTGAGCAGCATCCCTCTTTATTTGTGGACATGTGTAGAATGGGCCTTTCCCAAACAGAGAACACAGATGCAGTAGGTTGAGCTGATGCATGTTTAATGCATCCTTTCAAGTTTGAAAGTGCATGGTAACAGCCAGTGCTGCATAATTGGCCTGATCTTGAATAATGTAGAAAACCTTCAGCCCCATTTCGGTTCAGGAGGTGACGAGCAGCTTTAAAATTTTGGTTACTCTCAGCAATGCCTCGTTTGTCATTTAGATGGCTGTTAGCTATTCGGATGGAAAGTCCTGGTTGGACTTCCCAAACTTTCCACCTCCTGTGCAGATAGTATCTCTTAAGTTTCCAGGTTGCTGAAGGACAAGAAGGAGACGAGTTTCTAGGTTCATAGCTGCCCCGAATGCTAGCTTCTTTAGGTCTAGTAAGTAAACGTTGACTTACGTTGACTTATTGCTTGCTTTGCAGAGAGCTTGCTGTGTCTTGTGACAGTGTGTAAATGTCGTTTGCAACAATCACCGTGTCGTACCGTGGCCTTCACCATGCTGACATTGCTTGTTAATTGTACATCTCCCAGCTCGGGCAGAAATGCTGTTTGATTACGGTCTCATCTCGCGCTGTGACTGTAGAGAAAGATAACAATGCTGCTGTAGAGCACGTGCCATTGCTTTCAACACAGATTGAGTTACATGCTGTAATTTGTTCTGTTTTTTTCTTCTTTCTGCACAGATGATCGTGTGGTTGGAGAAAATGCTAGATAAAATAATCAGCATTTTCATAATCTTTTTGCTAGTGATAGGAACCCTTCTGCTAGCCCTGCTCCTTACTGCAAAGGTACAGTGCTCTAAGGAATGTAAACATAGAGCTCGATGTAAATGCTGATTGTAAGTTGTTGATATTTATGCAAGATTGTGTGCCTTAAAGAATTTCTTGAAAAATTTAGCAACTAAATACCCTGGAGCTGAATTTGTTACCATTCCAGGACTTCTTATATATAAAAATCTATTTGTATTTACTTGGTTTTATGTGTTTATTTACATAAATGACAAAATGAATATACAGACATCTGGAAATACAAAATTTACTCCAGTTAGTAAAAGAATTACTAGCTTATCTATTACAGGAACAGTTTTATTTTGCATCCTGCTCCACTTGTCAACAGCAGAGCCACTTAGGCTTATTTATTTTTCATTTCCCTTGTATCAGAAACACATGTGCAAAATGCTTAAGATGTATTTGTCAATTTGTTTGTGTAATTGCTTGTGATAACCTCACGGTATCATGTTCTGAGTTTAAATGTGCTCAGATTCCTGACCAAGTCTTCTTTGCAATTGCTTTTTGGTTTGTGGTTGGGGTTTTTCTTGCTCACCAGAAGAGGTCACTCATGTACTTTTTTTTTTTTCTTCCCCCTCTTCTGTTTTTTTTATTTGCTTGTTTTTTAAATGGAGCTGTGTTTGTACTTGAAACAGTCAATGGAGATTGAATGTTTGACTTGAATACAGTTATGGAGCAAAAATCAATGGAATCTTATGTCAATCTCCTTTCTCCAAAATACAGGCATATATGATGTCGAATACTTAAGAGTTAAAGCATTAAAAGTTGTGTGAACATTCCTGCCTAAAGCTTCCTTCTGTTCATAAAAGGAGCATTAGGATATTTATAAATGGTGACTTTTTTCATTCTTATTGGAGAATTAATTGGGTGAGGCACCTCATAGCATGGTCAATCGTGTTAGAGCTGAGAATTCATTAATTTTTACACTTCTTTTGATCTGTGGCTTAAAAAGTTACATCTGTAACCATGCTTTGTATTTTAGTACTTCCCTTGACAGTGCTGCTGTATTGTTCAATTTTTTCCACTGAGATAAGGTTTAAAGTTCCATTTTGTATTACTGGTCACACAGTATGTGACCAAAGTTGTCAGAACAGGCTGATGATTATTGTATTGACTGATTTTGGGTGTTAATGGCACTTCATTCTTCTGGCTGCACTGGAAGAATTTTTTGTTAAATGTACAAACTGGTCTCCTCCTCCCTCTCTGGCCCCCCCCCCCCCCCCCCCACCACAAAAAAAAAAAAGAAAAAAAGAAAAAAAAGGCTTCTCTCTGAATGTAGGAAGAATTCTAGTTTGCATTATGTAACATTTCTTCTTTCTATATTTAATATAGGTACATCAAGAGAGTGTTCACATGATTCAAGTCACAAGCAGCTTGATCAATGAGACAGTAGCCAGTCACCCAGAATGGGCAAAGTAAGAATGAATAAGCTGAAGTTAAGGGAATAGTATAGGGTGGATGAACAAGCTTCCAGGTGCTCCTATGCATAATTTTTAATACAAAAAAAAAAAAATCCCCTAGGTGCATGGAAATGGGAGTGACTGTGGCAGGCAGGTGTGAAAGCTGAACTCTAAGGCAGCAGTAGTGTTTGTGCATTACTCTGCAGGACTGCCTGTGTGCTATCTCATTTGAGGACTTGGGTGCAGAAGGACAGCTGTATAAATTTCTCTTTCTCTAGTTACAGTTTTTGAGGAAAAACCAGTGCAGAGACCAAAAAGGTCAATTTTTTTCCCTTTTACATGCAAAAGACGAGTAACGGCAAAGAATGCTCTTTGTAGAAGGTTGTGAGATGAGAGCTAAATGATTTTTGCAGTGTGGAGAGCTGGCTGCAGAATGCCTTTGAGAGAATAGGAATTGAAGAAAATGTTTTTGAAGTGAACCGAAGAAGAGTTGGAAAGAATGGAGGAGGGGGAAAGTTTGGTTTGAATCTGTTGGGAAGGGCTGCTTCTGGTAAGAGTAGATGCGTATAGTGTACACAGTGGGAAGTTTGCAAGATACTGTCTATGTACCAAATAAAGCAAACACCAAGACAAATACTAAGGTAGTGAAGATTTTGAGGTAAATGCATAAAGAGAAATACAAGGGCATGGTGGTTAGCAAAGAAGTGATTGCATGAACAGCAGAGGGGGAATAGGTAAGACTGAAGAGTGTGATTTTGAGGGGAGGCTCGTTCCTGTTTGCTGCTGTTCTGCTTGAACTGAACAGACATACAAGTTTATCCAGGCACTTAATCAGGAAAAAAGAATTGTCTCCTGGACAAGAATTGTCTCCTGGACAAGAATGGTTGGCTTTTTTCAAGGGCACTTTTGAAACAAAAGTGATGATGGTTGAAAAAAAGTCTGTGCTGTATTACGAAAACAAGATAAATTTTCAAAACCAGCTAGAATTATTTAGTTAATAAATGCTGTAGTAATATGTGCTTTAGGAATACTTAAGTATAATCACAATCCAGAGAAGAGAAAACACTTGAAAATGTTTGTTTATTCCTTCATGGTATCTCTTGTGTTGTTTTATAGCTGAAGGGAAAGGCCAGGTGGAAATAAGTAGTTAAATTCCCAATTTCCTTTAGTCCTATCATAAGTTCATTTTCATAGTGAAAATACTGGAGTACTAGTTGAATGATTAGCAGAATTTTACCTAAAATTTTTATTTCCAGTGTTTTAAATTTGAAGCATCCAAAACACTGCTTTTTAGTTCATTAGGAGTAAGTATTCCTCTTGCCAAATCCATCGAGCTTCACCAGCTTTCAGAGCTTGATGTTCATGTTACATTTAGAGTTGAGTGACTGAAATGTTCTGCACTGGAATTCCAAGACATTTCTGGAGGTTGACACAGACAGAAAAGCTTCCATGTTGATCTTCAGTCAGGTGAACAACTGCACCAGTTCTATTTTTGGAATGCTTCCATGTTTTGGAAGGGTTCCAACATGTGCCAATGAATCCAGATACAGGAAGAATGTCAAAGCAGAGAATGTGTGCCCTGTGTTCAGAAGTATTGAAATGCTGGCAACTCAGTGGGTCCAGTGCTTGAAGATGACCTGAATCCCTGAAGAAAATTCATGGGCATGGTGGGGACTTAGAAATAACTGGTGCCCAAACCTGTTGCTTTTTTCCCCGGTTCCTTTTTCAAGGAAACTATGTTAACAATGTACATCCAGCTCCATAATTCAGAAGGTTGTCTTTGCAGCTAGACAAGACTGCTATATACAGTATTTCCAGAAAACCAGAACACTAGGAACATTTCTTGAGAATGTAGTGTAAATAGCACATGTAGGGATTGAAGAGCAGATCTCTCTGGAAAAAAAACTGGAGATAGCAATTGAACTGAGGCTTCAGGAACCTTGGAGAAGTCCAAATGCAGTGACGGCTCCTAGATTTTGTTGTGCTTTGCTTTGTGCTTGATAATCTGTTTCTTGATATGCAGAAGGAAATATCCTAGTTGTAGTAAGCTTATACGTATTTAACCTTAACTGTTTGCTGTTGTTTCAAAATGTTAATTTGTAATGTGTTTTGAGTGTCATGAAATGGGTAAAATACCTACCCATTAACTCTGTTTTCCTTCTTTAAAAAAAAAACCCAAACCCTAGCTGGCTCCCAGAAGCCCAGGTTATTCAGAAGGCACTCAATTCAGCAGCTAATAACGTGTACCAGTATGGCCGAGAATGGATTACACATAAGGTAAGAGGGAGCTCCCCCACCACTGTTAATGTTTTCATTTCTTGCATTTCAAAAAAGTAAAAAGAAATACAAATATTTCTTCTCCTTGGTGTGGTTAACCATTCTGTTGTCAGATCTATTTCTTTCCACTCCTTTCTTCAAGAGTGTTTGCCAAGGTTCTATCTTACGCGTTCTGATATCTGGCACACATCTCAAATTATTTATTACTTCAGAGATGATCAGGGACTTTGGATTAGGCATTTTAGAGAGATGGCATTGGTTTTTCAGAGCAGAAAGAAGTCCTCAGCTTAATGCAGCAGAATGCTGTTTTAAAGACAAAATCTTCATGTTGGTGAACCATGCTGTCTGAAGTGTGTATTCCACACTGACTCTTGGCTTTTCTAATCGTTTGGGTTTGAGCCATGCCTTCACTGGCAGTCTTACATGATGCCTCTAGCTTGGAGTTCAGCAGTAGATGCCAGCTTCATTCTGTCCTGTATAGTAAAAACATTTCTGTATGTTTTAGCTCCATAAGATTTTGGGAGAAAAAGTGAATAACACCGCTGTGATTGAAAAGCAAGTGCTAGAGCTCTGGGACAGGCTTTATCACTCTTGGTTTGTGAAGGTAGGTAACTTATTTAAATGATATTTATATAAACTGTCAGTGCTTTGAGGTAATTATGCTATGTATGCTTTTCTGAGAAAGAGATTAGCAAAAGGTTGGAGTGTTGAGTAAAGGTCATAGGAATAAAAAGCTGGTAAAAATTTCAAGTCTGTAAGAGAGGTCTTTCTACAGTCAGTTTGAGTACAGCCAGAGCTATGTCCTTCACTTAAGTGGTTATGTGTGGTTTTATGTATGCCTTTTAATTTACACTTGACTCACTTTTGAGGTTTAGTATTTAATAATTTAATGCTTTCTGTTCAATTTTTATGATCTTGAGGGGTTCGGAAAAAGCAGTTGCATGATTTGTGTAACTTTTATTGATCTGAGATTTTGAGAAAGAAATGGTCCTTTCACTAAGTTTCCTACAAGGCATTTTTGCCAGCTGTACTAGCTGTCCTATAATGGATTCTGCACACAGAATCTTGACAATTTTGTGAGTGTTAAATTATATTCATTCTGCTAATGCTGTTTGCCTGTTCAAGGAAAAAGCAATTAATTAGCTGGGGTGCAATGGAAATATCAAAATCCACAAGTCATACCCCCTGAAATACTTCTGTATAGCTAAATAATTGCAGTTCTAGTACATCATATTAACACTATTTACTTACACAATCATTTTTAAAGTACTTCTGACATTCCAAGATGATGTCTGTATTAAAAGAAGTAAGAGTGCCAGTATAGTAGTCAAAATGGAAGGGGAAAGAAACAGCTTCTGAGCAGATAACGCTGTAGAAGAGCACGTGGAGCAATAACATGACACTGGAGGAATATGGGACCACTGAGGAGAAATTGGAGCTGTATCTGCAGTAGATTTTGCTGGCTGAAAAGCACCTAGTTTTGATACAGTTGGACTAATAAACCAGTTGCTTTTACTAACATAACCTGTGTCAGGTGGCCCGTGGCACTGTAGTGTTCCGCAGGGCTCTCTCTCACTCCACGTGCAGGAGCAGTGCTTTTGTGGCTTCAGTGTGCAGCACAAGTTATGTCTGTGCTCAGTGCCCTACATGATTTCTTTCCTGCAGCTGTTATTTGAGGGAATACTATGGAGCCTCATCCTTGTAGGTGCTCTTCTGGTAGGGTGAGAAACAGCTTTCCTAGCAATCAGAACGGCAGGAAGAGCTTCAGGAAGATGCTGCTGCTTGCTGCCTACATCTCAAAGTCTGTTCCCCTGCCTGCTGTTTGCATACCAGACACCTCGTGTTACCTTTGGCATCCTGGGCTGTAACTGATTACCCAGGGGCTGCAGGGAACTCTTCCAGAGTCTGTTTCTTGCTCGAGGCTGTAGGTGATTCAAGAACCCCGACTCAGGTGATACTCTTCCATGAGAACTGGAGAACAGATGAAGAATTCCTGGTGAAATGTGGATTCAATCATTAGCTGCTACTTTCTGAGAATATCAGTAGGTAGCAAATAGTGTATATTTAAAAAGGTTCTCTCTAGAGAGAGTTACCATTCCATCTATGTACCCAGTGAAGTCAAATAGTAACAGTGAATTTGTCCAAGGGAAACCAGGTGACAGTGTCTTTGAATCCCTTATTTGTCAGCACCTGAGGCCCTGGGTTGCTACAACGTTATAGTTACTGAAGAAGGATGAATTTGAAATGTGTCTGAATAACAGTGTTACTTAATTTGCAAAAAATACCCAATTCTGTGAGTTAATGGTGAGAGCTGCCTTTGAAAATAGAACTAGATATACAGAAAATAGGTTCTTAGTACAGTATACAAACAGTGAAAGGAGATTTTATTTTTTTGACTGCTCACATGTTTCTGCTCTAAATAAACACCCAGCTCAGAAGAAAGATCTCTATGTTGCTGTAGATTGTTAAAGAACTTTGCTGATTGTGGGTCATGAAGTGTAACTGCCCCTATGGAGAATTGGTAATGATAATAAGCAGAAAATGTAATGCTCTTAAATAAATCAGTGCAGGAACTTCTCTTGGAGTACTACGTGCTACATATGCCACAAAAGATACTGCCACTTTGAATGCAGGCTGGGTAAGATTAAAATGATGAAGTTACTGGAAAATTCTAGCAGAAGTAGTGGGATGCTTATATTAATATCAGAGTTGAGAACTTTTAAAGTCCCTTGACAGTAAAGATTTGAGATCCATTGTCAACAGGTTTGCTAAGGCTTGCTGACAGTACAATTTTGACATTCTTCTCTGAAATGCCCGTCACAGTCCTAGAGTGAGTCAAATGGCCTCATGCTAGACTGCAATCAGATGTGATTCAGTTGGACAATGGACAACTTCATCATTAGGGTGAAGCCACTTAAGGAATTAGCAGTTGTGTTGATGGCTGTATCCTGTTGTCTTGCTGTGCTGCAGTTACAAGGTTGTGTCGTCAGAAGAAATTCCCAATGCATCCAGTTTAGCTTTTAGCTTTTGCATGACTGAACATTGCCAGTGGAGAAGTAGACACTAATTGAGAGAAAACTACTTGTTCTGGCTTCTGCTTGTATTTTCCTTTCTGGGTTGCACTGGGCAAAGCTGTATGCTGGAAACAGTAAATTCTGTAGCCAATAACTGAAATCATTACCTCTTTCCTGTGTGCTTTCATAAAGAGCAAGAGAGATACCATAGTATCAGTCAAGCAGTAAAGCTAATGTTTAACTGAGTTGAATCAGTAGAGTATACAGAACTGTAATTATGTGGGATCATTAACTGTGGGTTTCTGTCAGATTTTAATTTTTCCAGTGTGCAGAATGCTTCCAGGTGTTCTTGAGGGTGCCAGTTAAAGCAGCCCGAAGTATTTAGATGCGCGTTGGATCTGTTCCTCGTTAAGAAAACATTAGTCCTTGACTTTCTCACATCCGTAAGTTACTCAAACGTCTGTTTCCTTTACATCTTTGTCTCTCTTTAAGAATGTGACACATTCTGGAAGACACAAAGGGCACAAATGGCACACCAACCGTCAAAACAGCTGGCTTGGAGATATTCTGGACTGGCAAGATGTTGCATCATTTGTTCATGACAACATTGAAACGTTTCTGTCGGTATGTTGGGTTTAAATGCTTTATATTATGAAGTCTTTTCTTTTAAAAAGAGAGACCAGTTTGCCTAGGTTATAATTGAGGAAGCAACCAAGAGGTAGTGAAAACAAAATTATCTTTTTTTTTTATAGTCTTTTTGTTTTGTTTTTTTTGTCCTTCAAATTATTCGTTGGGTTGAAAGCAGCTTATTTCTCTCTTCTTCCACAAAAGTTCTGTGGAGAATGAAATTAATATTTTACACTGTGTGCATTCCTGAATTAATGCACTGAACCTTTCACCTCACGAGGAGACAAAGCAAAAGCATTCAAAGCAATCCAAACTGAAGCAACTGCATTTCTCAGAAACATGATGTTAAGGCTGACATACTTAATATTCAGAGTCAATCCCTGATACAGTTCCTCTTTGACTAGACCTGTTGTCATAAACCAGAAGTGACTTCAGGTTACTATCTGTTCATTTGGGAAGAATATTGTTTATACCTAACTTGTAACTTCATGTTTCTGTGGATGCAATTAAAGCTAGTGTTTGCCTTGAGGCAGTTCTTTGTTTAGATTGATGGGCATGTGTGCATTTTCTCTTCTCCTTCAGGTGCTGCTTAAATGATTACAGTTTCTGTCATAGAAGAAGTTGCAAGTAAAGAAAAACTTGAGAGAAACTTTTTACTGCAGTGAACTTCTTTGCAGTTAATAGTGAAATTTGCTTAATACTTTCTCGAAGTTGACCATCTGTGCCTGAGGCAGAGTTATAAAAATCCATAGCACATCATCATTTAAAATAAATATGGACTTTCCTTCTAGGTGAGGGAGAGAAGGGAGAAACTATGTGATAGGTGCTAGCCATGTAATTTACAGTATTACTGCTCAGAGCTCAGAAACCGTGTTGATAAGTGTGCTTCACTAATCTAAATAGCCTAGAATAATGCAGGAAATAGTGTAAAGAGAATAAATATTTAAGACTGAAACACATTAATATTAAAATTTTCATCTAGCCAGCATGCTTTGCTTTACTTCTAAAGTCTGGTTTAGAAGTTCAGGAAAAGAAGTGGCAGGGGTTGACTGACTTTCCTGTTTACTTCCATGAACTCATTAGTTGTCTGCTGTGGGGAGACACCTGCCCCTTTTCTCCATTCACTCGTGTCCTTAATGACAGACTGTCAACCAGTCACCACAGTGTATAGCTCTAAATCCTAATTGCACATCCTGACTGGGAAGCCTTTTCTTTGCTGGCTTGCTCTTCCACAGTGCATTGCAGAAATACTATGCTGAGGTTTCCAATTAAAATGTATGAAAATCTGATGTCTGTGCTTGTTTAGGTCATTAAAACTTGGAGATGATGAAAATAAAAGTAGTTTTGACTTAAGGCTAGTGTTTCCCTGCAAGTTGCTTACCTACCCTAGTATATGATGGAGGCTTACTGTATAGGGGGCTTGTTTTTGTCAGAGCATGAAAATCTTTCTCTTGGTATTTTGAAGAGGAGCAATGAGTTATTAAGAATTGGAAAGGATAAATAGTGTAAATTGAGGGGGGGACACACTTTGTTTATGGTTTGTTTTGGGGTTTTTTTGTGTTGTTTTTTTGGGGGGGTTAATTTTGTTTGTGCTTGGACTGGGAGTTTGACTTTTTTTTTTCCTTTGTGTTCTGTGGGCCTTTGGGTGGGAATTTTTTTTTTAGCTCAGTTGTGTATGGTGGGGATTGTCAGGACTATAATTCAAACTTCAGGATGTTTCTGCATTCAGACACGGGAGATCGGCGCTAACCTCCGATTCTTAAGAACATATCAAGACACAGTACAATCCCAAAGCTGCTTTGACAGTATTTTAAAACACAAACCACTTAAAGACAGTGAGATAACTGTAAAGAACTGTGTGAATATGCAGCTATAGAGAGATTTCTTCTACCTTTGGGAAAGAATAAACTAAGATTACACTAACTGCACATAATAAACACTTATGCATAGACTGAGGCTAGAGTTTACCATAGAATAACTGTCTTGCCCCTTGGCCCTCTGAAATATTTTGGAATAGTACAGATGACTCTGTATTTTCTGAAAAATCAGCTGTTTGACAGTGTCATATTGCAATCACAAGCAGATAAGCTCTTTGCTACTGATGGAAATCATAGGAAGTGTTCATCCTGTTTAATAAGAAAAGGATCATTTGCTGTAAGAAAAATGTTAAAAGAAGACAGATGCAAGTAATTCACTTCAGACTTTTGACAGAGTGGAAAAAACTTTCTTATTAGAGTTGAAAGCATATAATTAAATCACTGGTGTAGCTGCACTGGAGAATTACTGGCATTGATTTAATTTGTAACAATATGCATCAATTCAGTACTTTTGAGTATCAGATAAAGCTGAGAAGACTTCTGTGCCCCACTCCATGTGCTGTTACACTTAGCTCTAGTTTGCAATAGACAGATATTAATTATTTTCAAGTAATTCCCTATATAAACATGTAAATTGCTTGAAGATTTAATATGAAGATAAGCTTTTGCAAATCATCAGTTTATTCTTCTCTAAAAGCTTTGATGTTAGCAGCACTGCTGCCTTTCAGCTTTGGGTTTTTCCAGTATTCCTTAGAAGCAGTAGTGTTATAAGTCAGTTTATCCAATGATGTGTTGCTGAAGTGGGGTTTACTTCTTCCTGTTCTGAGTCTGGGGAGAGACCTAGTGTGGATCCTCACTTGTGCCTTGAATTTTTGCCCCCCATGTTCTATTCTAAGGTAGTATTTTAGGTGAATGGAATGTGTGATACACAGCTGGACTGTTTAAGATTTAATTTCTGAAAAATGAAAAAGCTTCATTCCTTCCTCACTCACCTGCTTTTCCATTCTTACTTTTTCCTCCATTTCTTGAAGGCTTGAAACCTTGAAAAAGTCTGTTGCTGGTGGCTAAATCTGTGAATGATCACTCAGAACTACCTTGATGGTATATGAGACATTGCTGATGTCTCCTTCAGTTGATCTTCTTGTGCAAGAATATTCATCATTCTACCAGCAACTGGTATCTCCTTCAGAAACTTCCCAGACAGGAAGACAGAAGACTTTCTGTTAAGATGTACACAGCGAGCTTCAGCTCAGTTAGGTTTCTGTGTCTGTGCCTTTAGGGTGATAGATCTGTGTGTTCAGAATCAAGGGAATTGCCTCAAATGTTTCACGGAGTTGCCATATATTGTCATGTTTTCCCTGGCTCTGAGAATTTCTTCAGATATCCTAAGTCTGTAGCAAACACAGTCCATCCTTCAGTAATAAATCAATTGCTGTGTTTGGTGGGGTTTTGGGTTTTTTGGTGTTGGTTGGTTGATTGGTCTGTGTTTGATTGTTTGGGGCTTTTTGTTCGTTTTGGTTTTTTAGTGTTTAGAGTTTTTCTTGAGTTTTTCTACTTCAGTTTTTTACTGAGGTCAAGCTATATAACATCTCCTACTCTTCTTTCACCTACCCATATGGTCATGGCTTTGTAGAAGGATATCAGATTAGTCAAGCAAGATTTCCCTTTGGTAAATCCATGTTGGCTACTCCTG
>WUAM01000125.1:1996753-2007130 GCA_024336885.1 Actenoides hombroni
GGATATGCCGTATCTGGGGCGGAATCCCTCGTTGGTCAGTTTGGGGTCCCCTGTTCTGTCGGCTTCTCCCTGCAGGTGCAGCCTTTACATTCTGCACCCCCCAGTGTGGTGCACAAGATCCAGCAGTGGCCTTGGTCTGCACCCCAACCCGAACGTGAGGTCCATTTGAAGGATAGTTAAGTGTTTCACTTAGTAAGAGTCATGGTCTGCTCATGATAAAAACATAGGAATGTTAGAAATAGTCGATTCAGAAATAACCGATGCTTTCCAATGTGATTCTCAGAAGAATAATTCTAAGTTTGGGGTGTATGTAACTAAAACATGACAAAACAGTCTCTAAAAAATAATTGTGAATATTCTGAATACAAAAAGTATTGTGGAAAAAATAATCAGCTATAGAATTTCTTACAGATTGGACTGCAGGTTAATTGTCCTTTTCCAGAGAACGTAGCGGTTTCTGTGTTAGAGAAGAAAGTCTCTTTGCTGCTGTGTCCTTTGGACTGGTTTAAAAGCCTGACATTTTGTCACTGGAGCCCTGTCCTGCCTTGAGAGGTGTAATATTTTACATCCGTTACACCACCTCAAGGGCCTGTGCTTTGTTCAAGCCTGTGTCACTTTATCTGATTAGTGTCATTATTAGTCTCCATATGTTGGAGCTGTTGCCTCTCGTTGTTCAGTTGTGTCATTCCTAAGGAGAGATTCATTTCAACAGCAAAACGGTGGAAATCCTGTCATGGAGTCAGCTCTGAAAATCATTTGCATATTTATATTGCTCCCGAGAGGATTTTACTCTATCAAGAAACACACACTGCAACTTCAGCTTTATTCATAGCTGGAATAGATCTTCGTGCTCTTTTCTTATTTTCATCTGTAATTTGAAACTGAAAAATAATGAGGGTCTTTTTTTTTTTTTTTTTATTCCTAAAAGAACAGAACTCTTCAACAAAGAACAGCTTAGAGGGTTTTTGCAAAAGGACTTCTTTGAGTCATTCCATTCCTCAGTGATCACTTGAAATTTGGAACACGTCGCGTTTGCTTTTATACCTTGAACCCTCTGCTGGTTGCTGTAAAGGTCATATTCTCAAAAGAAACTGAGTAGCTGGACTTTCTTAAACCAGCATTTTGAATTAGTCAGCTCTGTATGCAGGAAGATTTTGCAACAGTACAATCCTTGTAACACCTACTTAGGGAAGATGGGGAAAATACCAAGCATCACTGGTGTAAAGTAGATGACGAAAGAGTGTAATTGTCTTCTTCTAATAGTGTTTTTGGCTTAGGCTGTTCTTCTTATCCTGCATTTTAATTGGATTGTAAACCACTATACGGCTTGTCAAGTGTTTTGTAAAGTAAATAGGGAAATGTTAATTCTCACAAACGTTTCCAACAGCAAATATCACTTTTGTATAGTCTTTTTACTCTTAACCCAGTTCATCAGCCAGGGTCAGTATGCCTTTGTGATGAATTTAGTATAGGAACCAGTAAATCACTCTTCTGAACTTATTATATGCTTACTCTAATCTTTCTGGAAACTCTAATTCTAATAATATCAGCCCATATGCTCTTCTTTCCTCCAGTGTTCTGGGAACAGAGGGATCTAGAAAATCAAATTGAGGTCAAAAAAATGAATGCTCTTGAGTTGAAGTTCGAAGCATCCCGGGAGTCTTCACTTTTCTGCCTCTTTGCTTTCAGTTGCAGTGTTAGGTTGAAATTTCTTAAATTTCACCACCTTGCTAGAGGTGAACAGCCCTTATCTTGCAGGCTCTGTGAAGTGACCCTGAATTCCAATGGACATATATTTAATGTAAAGAAGCACAGGGAACCTGTAGACTTTTTATGGCAAATCAATAAAAGAGAAAACTACTAAAACCCACTGAAAAAAGGTGGCACTTACCCTTGTGAAACCTACCAGGAAGTTCCCTGGCTTTTCAGTGGAGTAGAAAGAACTTTAACAAAAGAATATTTAGGCCAGCTATGCAGAAACATTTGACAATTGGACAGGAGTGTCTTCATTTTTAATCTGAATAATATGAAGCATGACCCATGTCCTCTGGTTTTTAATTATTTTTTTTTTTTTAATTTTAAGTGCTTTGCAAAGCTCAGTAAAATAGAATATGTATGTCTAAGTACACCTTACACCAAATTGCCACGAAGTGCTCATAAATTACACATTTGCAGATGACAGCTCTTGCAGGTAAAGTGGTTCATCCAGATAAAGTGACAAAGGGTGACATGAGCAGCAATTGGATTTTCTGATTTCTGAAGCCTGAATTACTCTTGTGTATAAAAGGAAGCTGTATGTATGCCAATGGCATATTAAGAGATTAATTTAGTGTCATAATTTCTGCATTTTACAGACAGTAATAAATTCATTCAACGTTTGCAAAAGGATACAGCATCATCTTTTAAGATCTGGTATCACAGGTGCAGAGTAGCTGTGGTACTGTCGATGGAGGTTCTGCTTAGCATTTTTAGCATTACTTTCCCTGCCTTAACTGTGAAGTCAAATGGATATGAATTTCTAGAAACTTCAAGATGTGGTTCTTAAGTTTTCCTGACAGAAATGACAAACAGGAGTCTTCAGAGACTTTAAGAGTTCTCCTCGGCCACACATTCCACAAAGCAGGATCCCTGATACCTTTTTTTTCTGTCTAGTTGAGGCAGACACAAAGAATGGAGAAGAGAATGCAGCTTATTAGTTGTGTGTGCTAGATGTAAGGAGCTAGAGAGATGCTGTACTGTTCTCCAGTCTTGTACAGCTATGTGCTGTTTTGCTGTTGAAATATGTTACATATCAACTTGCAGAATGATACCAGGCTAGGACACACCTATTGGTCCATCATTAACTTCTCTCTTATTCTGCTAGTGCCTCCATAATGAATAACAGACTTAACAGTGTAATATTTTCTTACCAGCTACATCACCAAAAGATGTGGCAGAACTTGAATTTAAATTCAAATAGAACAAATGTGCGGATAAAAATCACACTTGGTTGACCTGAAATGTGAGAACTGCATAAATCAGAATGGCAGTTTGGGATGTTTTCTTATGGATGAGAAACAGTTTTGCAGTTGCATCTTCACATAGTTAAATTCACAGCAGTTGATAATAATTTTTTTGGGTTGTTGTCTTTCTTTTGGTTATCATAATAAGACTTTCTTCCTTTCGTTTGTAGTCTCTGTGCTTGTTTAAAAAAGCAGGTTTTTCCTGTAGCTGTAGGTGGGTATTTTAATTTCAAGTGAAGTTGGTTCTTCAGATCCCAGCCTCGAGCCAGAGGCCTCCTGTATACAGAAATGTAGTTTTGGGGCATACTTACAGAAGTTAAGACCTTGTTAATTTTACTACAGTACAGAAAACACCTTTATGGGAAAAATAAGGAGATACCTCAAGGGCAGTTTTAAAATATTTTTGGTAACTGAGATGTACTTGTGCCACATTTCCTGGCTGATTGCTAGGAAAAAGATTTACTTAATGATTTCATTATGTTGAAATCTGGCTTCTCATAGATTCTGTTAAATAATTCTATTTAATGCTTCCTTCTAAAAAATTGTTCTGGGTATGTTGGTTGGTTGATTGGGGTTTTTTGGTGGTTTTTGTTTGGTGGGGGGGGTTGGTTGTGTTTTGATTTTTTTTTTTTTGGAAGGACCTGGCAAATTGCATTTAAAAACTTTGAAAATTTGGTGTCGCCACTGAAGAGTTTCAGAAATTGTAGAGACACCTTCTTTAGAGCACAGAGAGGTTTCTGGGGGACAGATCTAAGATTCTAAGAGACCAAGAAGGCTGACAAAGTCGACTTGAGAAAAACATAGGAGTTTAATGGGCACAAATGTATATTTAGTGCAACCAGAAGTAGTGGTGGAGGTTTTTTTGTTGCATCCTCGTGATCATTGCAGTACAGCTGGCACTGCACCTCTCCAGCTACCTGGAGGCTTTCATTGCCAGACACCCTGTTGTAATTGTTCATCTTCTAAATTCTTAAAATCCAACCACAGATAACTTGCACATATAGATTAAAGTGGTATTTAGCTCTCTGGTTTTGTATGGTATCCTTAAATAAAATGTTGACAGCTTGATTATTTCCCCCCCTTTTATATGTTGTTTATACTTGACAGAATCGGTTTTGATTAATACACAGATTCTTGTTACAAAAATATTATGCTTTCATAACGTGATATCCTCAGAAATAAGACATGAATTGAATGTCACAGAAAATGCAGAAAATTAAGACCTTTGAGTAACTAAAATATGAAAACATCCTGAGTTTTTCATGCAAACTCACTTAGTATTCTTATTATGGCTTTGGTTTTTGCGGTCTTCTCTCCACCTTGCCATGATTTTTCATACCAGAAGTTTATTTTTCTTATAACTAAAACACAGGTATTTCACTCTTCAAAACCTCTAGATTCTCTATGTTGTGGTCTGTGATATCCCATCTTAATATTATAGAAGTTTATCCAAACTGTGAGGCATTCAGGCTCTTTTCAGTAAGGCCATCACATATTTGTAAGTATTTCTTCCTCTTCTTGACACACCATTTGTCCATCACAGGGTGGATTTGTTATTTCAGGTTACTCTTTAAAGGTTGGGTTTTTTCCACACTTTCCCTCTTTTTAGGGGGAAAATTGCTGACAGCAGTTGCTCCTAGTTCATCTGTTGAGTGAATCACACATGTTGTCCAACAGTGTTGATGTGTAAGGTTTCTTACACACTCATAACATTCAGTGGGTGACTTGGAAATAAGGTGGCTTTGATTCAGCAGTCGTTTGACGATCTCTGCATGCCTTTAGGTGGGAAAGGAGGGCAAACATATCCAAAGTGCCCATGGA
Organism: Actenoides hombroni; assembly: GCA_024336885.1. NCBI lineage: Eukaryota > Metazoa > Chordata > Aves > Coraciiformes > Alcedinidae > Actenoides > Actenoides hombroni. The sequence continues at coordinate 2,001,577 of WUAM01000125.1, forward strand.
AATAGTAATGAGGATCGTGCCCAAAGCGGCAAAACCCAACAGTTGTGGAATTCTTGCCAGCAGTTCAAAAGAGAAGATTCTACCTAGTAGTTTGATAGCAAAGAAGGGGTTTTTTTTCTAGAAGGCTTTATTGACTCAACAGAATCAAAAAAGAAAGTGTTTTTAAAGGCTTTAGTTCCAGAAAGGGCTATTTTCTGTGCAGACTGTTCCTCTTCGAAGTGCAATGAAACCTTTTACACTAATCATCTGGCTCCATGATTTCTGTTCCATCTCTTCCTATCCTCTCTGCCCTCCTGCCAGAGTTCCCAAGACTGCAAACACACAAGCAGCGTGGCTAAAAAGCATGAAATGTTAAATGGGAAGTTAACTTTAGCAAACTTTGCATTTATCCTTGGGAAGAGGGTGCATGTGCCACCACTTGTGCAATGAGGTAACTGCTAGGACTGTTCTGAGGAGAGGAACGTTGTGCCTTTCTTAAATAGGGGTGAAAAACTGGCATCATACAATGGTGAGTTATATTAGAGCACAGCTTTTGTGACTGTAGTCCTAGGGCACAGGTTTTAAGTTCAGGTATAGGGTACTCCCCTACATGTAAGTGGGCTAGTGCTGTAAACATGATAGACCATTTAGCTGCCTGTTTGCTGTCTCATGAAGCTGTGGTCACACTTAGGAGAGGAGAACTGTGGTTTGTGTTCAGGATGTTGGACGTAAATTCGGCAGATTTGAATTCGATTAAAGAATCACAGAATGTTAGGGGTTGAAAGGGACCTTGACAGAGTGTCTAGTCCAACCCCCCTACCAGAGCAGGATCACCTAGATCAGGTCACATAGGAACACATCCAGGTGGGTTTTGAATGTCTCCAGAGATACTTTCACCTAGAAAGGGACGTATGCATGTAGGACAGTTAAGAGTTTTTAAGCAGCCTGTTTCACTTCACTGACCAGTGGGTTTAATCTGATGAGAATGGGCAGGTATAGAAGTGTAAGCAGATAAAGAAAATGAATGAACGGGTAGAAATGGGAAAAGGCAAAGCAAAAGTAATTGGTATGTAGAATGGTACTGCTTCTCATAGATAAAAGGCTGGTTTTAGTAGAGGATGTGGTCTGACGCTCAAGCAGTTTCTTTCGAGGAGTTCATTCCTGGAACCCATTGTGCAGTAAAGAACATCTTGAGAGTTTTGTGTCTAAATACCTTAAATGACAGATGTGATGGATGCTTATTCTTTTCATAGGAGGCAAATACATAAAGGGTTCAGTGTTACTTTTTGACTTGTGTTATTTGTGGCACTAGAGGCTTTGCAGTTTTTGAAGCTTGTGTATGTCTTTGTAGTTCCCAGAATCCTACTGCCAATAAAATTTATCAGAGTTTCTTTGGTTGTTTTAGAGGTGTATTTGATGCTTCCCTCAAAATGGCTGGGTTCTATGGACTCTACACGTGGCTGACTCACACTATATTTGGGATTAACATAGTCTTCATACCATCTGGTAAGAACTTGAGCAGTTCTCATCTATGCATAGATAATATATCATAATTATTTATTGTACGACATAAGTAGGCTTAAATGTTGCTAGTAGTTGTCATATCTCTGAGCCTTGCCTGTTTCTGTTTTCACAAGATATCCCCTGCCAGCTATTTTACTTCTCCTTTCTTGTTGCTGGATATAATCCTTTCTTCCTTCTATTCAGTCCAAGTCTTGCCAGGTTTTAACTTCATTCTGTCTGCCTTAGCTTTTGTATCTTCCATAGTTGACAGGTAATGATTTTTTTTCAAGATGCCTAAATGTGGGAATAAATGGTATCATGAAAATATTCAAGATGCCTAAATTTAGGTATCATGAAAATGCATGATAGAGGTGTGCTGCTTATTCTCAGTACTGTTGCCCAACTGTTTTTACCAGTGTCTGGTTTTTCTCTTATTATTTAATCTTAGCTTTGGAAATGGCTGAACAGTTTTCACTGAAAATTTTTTTCCTCTGTTCCTCTTTTACCTCTCTTCCCCTAATAACAGCAATAACAATAGTAATAATAAATGTTGTACCTTCGTGTATGAGGGAACAAAAGGGGAAGCAATAAAGCAGCAAACCCCAATATAAGAGGAAATGGCTGTATTATACAATCCAGCAGACTTAAAGGCATTCATTGTTGTTAAACCTACTTAGGAGATAATTGTTCTTTTTCTTTCAGCTACATCTCCAAAGCTTTTGCTTTCTGGTTAATGGGACCAAAAAAAAAAGGAGAAAAAAACTTAATTAATTTTAATATTATGTTCATTCCTGCTGCATTAAATTAGAATGACAGCAGTACTGCATCACTGTAGATTACAGTGGGTATTCGTACAATCAGAAGGGTGTGTGCATACAGAAATACATAAATCATGGATTTTATATTTGCCTGGTTTCTCACAGTTCTGCCTGCATTATTAAGGTTGGCTGCAGGAGATCCAGTAAGTTAGAGTGAGACTTCTGCTTGTATATTTTCTTGTGCACAGTTGCTAATTTGTAGTTACGTCAAAATTTGAAACGTGTGTGGTTGCTATAACTTTAAATCCTTCTAAATTGGTGCCTCTTTTAGAAGTAGTGCCTTATGACTGACAGTTGGTGAAGCTTTTCTGTATGGGGTATAGTATCATTCTCCTTTTTTCCCTAAACCACAGCTATAAGACACCAAGAGCCTTATGTGGTACTTCTTCAGCGGCTTGTTTACAACAGCTGGTAGAAGTGGGACTACTGGGGTGGCAAAAGCATCAGCACTTAGCTGTTAATATACTTGTGAAACATGTTTCTCTGGTCTTTTTCTCCTCCTTTGCTTCTGTGTGCTCTAGCATTAGCAGCAATCCTTGGAGCGGTGCCGTTTCTGGGGACATACTGGGCAGCCATCCCTGCAGTACTAGATTTGTGGCTTGTGCAAGGGCAGGGATGCAAAGCCATTTTGCTCTTGGTTTTTCACCTCTTGCCGACCTATTTCGTAGATACAGCGATTTATTCAGATATATCAGGGTAAGTACATGGAAGGCTTTGTGAAGTTTGTATTGTGAAAATGCTTGACAATCATCCACACCTTGAATTAAACTTTTTTGAAACATGCAGAACAGTCTCTTCAAGCATAGGAACAGGTGTAGTGATATCACCTCAGGGTAAGAAGTCTTAATGGCCTTAAGTGCCTTTACTTTACCAAGCCTCTTTTCTGGGAACTTTGTCACTTCAGAGCTCTTGAGCTTGTTCTTGAAGTCAGCAAAATCAACTTGTTTTGTTGGTAAAGTAATTCTAAGAATCCCTTTGCTATTTATCTAATAGTTAACTAAGGTTGTGTAGCATTTTCCTTTACATCACCTAATTCCAGATGCTGCTGCAGAACAAACGAGAAGTCCGTGAGCTCGTTAGGGACTTGAAAGAAATGCTTCTAATTTTTCAGAACAGATTGTGAGAATTCTGAGAATTTGTTTTGAGACCAGACTTTGTGTTGTGTCACCATAACCCAGAGTAAAAACCTGATGGATCTTTAAATGTGTTGAGACAGAGGAAATTGCAAAACTGGAGATAGGCTTCTCCCGAGCCAGTAGCCAGTGCTGCTTTCCTGTTGTGGGAGGTAGGCACAGATAGCTTGAAAAAAATCTTGCTGGGTGTTTGGCTGCTTCTGTTGACTTGAAATGTCTCCTGGTTTCAGCTTGGGAACTCGGAGGTAAAGCAGCATTAACAGAGCTGGCAAAGATACAAACTGTCCAGTTCCACGTGTGCAAGGCATGTTCACAACTGTGTACAATAGAGATGTGAAGTGGTACTCCTCTAGTTACTGCTTCAGTCTTGATCATCAGAAACAATCCCAGTAAACTGTTTGGATTGAGCACTTCATGGTCCAGACTTAGTTACATGCTGGTACTAGTCCTTCATTTGTGATGAGTTTTCTTATTTTTGAGTTAATGTAGAATAAGGGCTTCAAGTGTTTCTGTTCTGTGTTGTTAGAAATTAATATTTTTGTTCGCTGAATATAATTACACTGAGCAGAGAGAACCTAATGATGATATGCACAATATTAATAATAATTTTTGTAGGTATTTTGCATGAATTAAAGCCAGCAGGTGAAGTATAATCAAATTTTGATTTATTTTTCCAACAATAAATTGTGGATAAATGTAAGGCTATTAGCCATTTAACCAGCAAATAATAATTCTACTTATTAGAACACATTTTTTGACTGTAGGGGATGCAGGCTCTGTTTACTGTCCAGAAAATATATGTAGCAGGGATAGATTTTCTGACAGTGGAGCAAAATTGTATTCTTCCTATTAAATAGAACAGTAAGCATCATGCTGTCTTCCAGATTAGATTAAATCTATTTGAAATAGCTGTAATTGGGTTATGCAGGGTTTTCCAAATGCATTAAATACATACTGTAGTCCTATTTCATCAGGTGATCTGTTGTTTGATTTGCCAAAATAGACAGAAGAGCATTTACATGGATGCAAATGCTGGAAAAAAAAAAAATTATTTGAAATTTTTAAAGGTTTAGAAATAAATTATGTGCCTACTGTTGGAAAAATATAAAACTTTAAGGTCAAGTCTGTCCCCTGAGAAAAAAAAATAAATCTTCCCTACCAGCAGGTTAAACTTGATCTAGGTGAGACATGATTGAGGGGTGTATGATGTAATAGGTCATGTTTCATGGTCTCATTCTTCACACAGTTGTGATGAGGGCACAGACTGCCAGTGTGGGTGTTGGGTAGAAGTCAGGACCATAGTAGAAATCTGGTGGAAGCTGCCGGAGCTCTAAACTGACTAGATGGTGTTTTCACTCCATTAGACTTGGAATTTAAAGTAGCTTCCTGAAAATTGGATGCTAAGTTTCAACTGTAGCTTTTTTTTCTATAATTCCATATTACCATCATTATTTTAGCTATAAAGATTAAGCATGATAAGCAGGTTTTGTGTAAGTGCTGTTGATAGGATCAGTGTTGTGCACCCAAACTGAAACAGGGAAAAGAAAACCAGCATGGCTTACTTGCTGCCATAACAGTGTAAACAGTGAGTATCTCTAGCTAGCTGTGTCCTTTTCTAAGCTGAATTAAACCTTATGATCAATTCACATTTTGTAATTGATAGTGATGTTGTTTGTTGTTCTTAATTGAATTTTATTCTCCTTGTGCCACAATTCCAGAGGTGGTCATCCTTACCTGACAGGTCTTGCAGTAGCTGGTGGAGCATATTACCTGGGCCTGGAAGGAGCCATCATAGGACCAATTCTGCTTTGTATACTCGTGGTTGCTTCCAACATATATAGTGCCATGTTGGTCAGTCCAACAAATTCAGTACCTACTCCATCACAGGCAGCGTGGCCGTTACAGATTTACCGGTAAGGTACAGTATGTCTCACATGTGTGCATTAAGTTTCTACATAGGCACAGGTACAGAAGAGCGTGTGCCTGAGTTTTACTTGTCAATGTGCATGCACATAGAATCATAGAATTGTCAGGGTTGGAAGGAACCTTAAAGCTCATCCAGTTCCAACCCCCCTGCCATGGGCAGGGACACCTCCCACTAGAGCAGGGTGCTCAGAGCCC
>WUAM01000125.1:2016019-2027869 GCA_024336885.1 Actenoides hombroni
CCCTGCCCATGGCAGGGGGGTTGGAACTGGATGAGCTTTAAGGTCCCTTCCAACCCTGACAATTCTATGATTCTATAGCACAGTCAATTTTAGCTAACATCTCCTTAGTTCTCTGAAAGGATCCCACCTTGTTTAGTTTAGTGCATACAACGTGGGCTTTTTAGCAATTAATTTATTTTTTTTTCAAATTGGGGCAAGTCTTCCATGATGCTCAGAATTCCTTTTAAGTTGGAACCAAGAAGGCACCAGGCAGCCCAAAGCACATGCACTTCTGTGGAAAATCCCTAGCGCTCATTTGGGGTTTTTAAGTGGTTTTAATGTGCAGCACAGAGAGTATCTGTATTAAGAGAAAACAAGTAGTTCTGTTCAGCACCTTCATCAGTCGATAAAGCTTTGTAATGATGTAGCACCAGTGAAGCAGCCTATTTGCTCAGCCTCAACTGTTCCTTCAAAGTAGTTCAGGAGGTACATGTCCAATAGAGTTAATTAATATATTATATTAGGGGTGGCAGGGTATAGAGTTCTCAAGCAGATACAAAGGCAAAAAAAATGTGTTGAAAGAAACATGGTACTGATCTATGTTCAGCTTGACCTGAGGTATAATTCACAAGATAATTGTTTCATTCTAAGAAGCCATCATCACTTCGAAATTACAAATTTATTCTTTGGAGAGTTCAATTGGCTTGTTAATCTAAGGAAAGATTTTCTGGTGCAGTAATTTATACTGTAGTAGATTTCCTTGGAGATTAATTTCTCATACTGATGGCCTTTAAAAAAAAACAGCAAAGAAGCAAAAAAAAAAACCCAAACAAACCCAAATGACCAACAAAAGCCAACTGTCTTTTATCCTCCCAACAGTCAGCTTTGCCTACTCAGGACAAGAGTGTTTGTTACAGTGCCTCTGTCGCTGTCGAGGAGGATGTGCCCTGCGTACACACAAGCCTCTGAAGGCCTTACACCTTCTCCGGTTCCTCCTCAGTTCTCCTTGTTGCAATTTGTTTAGCATTAAAAAAAAATTGCTGTGAAGAGGTGGTAAAAACCCCTGGTTTCAACTGTTAGCATTTAATTAAAATGTGAGAAGAAATCTGTGGCAAGTAGCTGGTGGCCGCTTACGAGACAAATCTGTCGTTGTTTTGGGACTGGTGGGAACTAAAACTGGAAGGGTAACCTTTACCATATATTGCACTTTTTCACCCATTCTGAAATATTTACTGTTGTATAACTGGAAAAAAATTTTATCTCAAGTTGGTTTCTAATCTATTTTTCAGTTTGTTTTTTGGTTTTTTTTAAGACAAGCAGTGACACAGGAATTTCCTCTCCCCATGTAGTGAGGCCAAAGCAAACGACTGCTGCACTGAATGCCACGTCTCAAAATGCACTCTCTTGTATGTGCATGTATGTTGAACATCTAGACGATGGTAACGGGCAGTTTTATGAAGCTTCATGTCTAGACAATTAGCTGTAAAGATGTTTGCTTTATAAGGGTGGACTATCATCCTAGACCCTGAATAGACAGCCAGTGCCTTCCGAGTGAAAAATCACACTGAAACTTTCACCGAACACTGGGAAATTTTCCAAAGATCCTTTTCAACTGTTTCTATTTTTTCTGCTTCAGAAGATTAGTGGTACGCTTAAGCTTTGCTCTTTAATTAAACAGCATTGGAAAGTAATAGTTGGTAAGATTTTATTATTTTTTTTTTAATCTCATGAACATTAAAGTCCCTTGTTCACAAGATGATGAACAGCAAAGACCGTTGTGATAACATTTCACGCTTTCATAATTTGCTGGTAAGTATCTTTCATATCTTTCAAGAAAAGACCTACCCTCAGTAGCTTCAGAGCTCAAATAAATTATGGTAAAGTTAGGAAATGGCAGCCTTGCCAGCCAAAACCATGCCAAGGATTTTGGCATTGGACTGATGACAGGAAGGCATTTCCAGGCTAAATGCTAAGATAACACGTGTCCAGTGGGTGTCATGGCATAGAGCAGCTCCTGAACAGTGTCCATATACAGGTTACAAGTCTGTGGGTTGCCAAAAAGAGAACAAAAGAGTTGAATAGGATTGATTGATAATTAGATAATAATTTCATTATTTTATGTTAGCTGGTTGGAAGTTTACTGCAGTCTTTTGTGACTATGAGGATATCGGTCCTGTGGTGAGAACAGTGTGATGTTCCAAGGCGCCTATGTGGTATGAACTTCTGCTATAAATTTGGCTTAGATGTTACATTTCAAACAGTCTGTGCAATTCAGAAAGGGAATCTAGATCTGATTTTTATCAAAGGAAATAGTTGCTTAGATCGCTGTCAAAGAAAGGTCCTAAAAAAACCCCGTCTTTCCCCGAGGTGTTCCAGAACTTTCTCTTGGCCAAGACAGTGCAGTTCGCCTCATTTCAGTTCAACCAGGTGAAAATCACAGCTTCCTGTTCAGGTATCTTGAGTAAAAGCCTATAACCAGTATATACCCCTGTTAGGAAGCAGCAATGTCAGATTTCTTTTTTCTTTCAGCTAATAATCTACAGAATCTTTCGAAGAAGTTCTGTTGTCTGAAGAGCAAGGCTGCTAGCTTTCATCAAATGCTGGTTTTGCTGTAGACTTTCATGAACCGAGGTGGTATCGGTGGGGGAATTCAGAAGCTTACGCACTGGGAATGTCAAATATTTTCTTGCATGCTTCTCAGTGGTCTGTAACTGACATGAAATGTTGTTTCCTTGCTTTATGAAATACAGTTAGTAGACAGTTGTAGCTAGACTGTCACTGCTGTACTATTGCAATCGTTCAGCAGTAGTTAGTCCACTCCCATTTTTCAATGCACCCTGACAAAACCCTAAGCTGCCTGTACACTCTAAAGCCAATTTCTTTGTGGAGTTTTAAAGTAAAGGTTTCTTTTTCTTTTTGTTTTGTCTCAAGGATGAAATAAATTTGATTTTCTCATTGCAGCATTGCAAATTATTGCAAATTGATGAAGTCCTAGGCATTTTCCTCAGCCATATTTATCTCAGAAAGTGTCAACTTTATGCCTATGTGTTCCTAATAAAACTATGGAGATGGCAATTCATTTGAACTATGCTTACCATCACCACTGGTTTGCAAGCATTAAAAAGCTTGCCTTCGAAGCATTTCTGCTCTTACGAGAGCAAATGAATGTCCTTTGGTAACAAAACTTGCCAGTATGTTTCATTTTTGGTTCAGAATGAACTACCTTGCACTGGTAGTTATTAAGTAGATAAACGGAAATTTCTCAGTACCTGTATGAGAACATCAGGTTTGCCTGGGCACTTTCAACTGTCATTACTCTCTTCATCTCTCAGGAATAAGTATTTGAAGAAAATTATTCTAAGGTTAAGTTATTCCAGCTGGGAAAAATCTACCATATCCATGGCCACAGAGCAAAGACAGTCCCTTCTTCCTAGATATATCAGCTTATTTCTACAGTCATGTCCTATCTTTCAAAGTAGAAGTGCTCTGAATGTTCGTATGAATTAAAATATGAAAAATAATTTTTTGGCTAAACTGACATGATCCTTTGACAAAAGGCATTCCTGTCTTCTGGGCAGTCGTGCACGTGGCAAGTCTTGCCTAAGGAAATAATTCCCTTTTGTTTGACCACGAAGAATTTCATTGACCTGGTAGATTCCTGTGAGAGCTGAGAAATACCATGTCAGACTAATGTCAAGATTAAAAAATTGGTGACACACATGAAAACGGGATGGATGATAAACTAGTCAAATGACTGTAGAGAGCATAAAGGAGAAGACTTATTCTAGAAAGCCTTGCAGTAGGTTCCCATGGAAAAAACGCTTTTGGTCTATCACAATATTGCTGATGTATATCAAAATAGGAAGATGCAATGTAATTATTTTGAAGGTTAAATGCAATAACTCTCAGCATTTGCAATGACAGATAGAAATTCCTCCTGAGAAATCTTGGTTACTTGTCAAACTGGTCTTGTTTTAACAATATATTTGTTAATAGAGCCAAATGCAAGGTGGTGCATTCAAAATGGTACATCTATTATGAGGATTATATTTGGGAAGCCAATGTCTTCTTTAAGTGTTTATGTTCCAGCTTAGATATCTGACAAGATGAAATTTCCTGGTATTGGATGATGGTTAAAACAAATATGATCTATAGATGTGTAAAGGCGACAGCACCAGTGTTGTGGGAGACCTCGGCTTGTCCGAGGGATTAGAATGTGAGTTAGATAAATAACCTTGAGTGAACATCTGTGTACCCTTGAGGAGAGCAGAAAGTCCTGAGACAAGAACCCCCAGTTCACCAACAGAGAAAGCTGATCAAAGTTAATTGTGGACAGGTGGTCTTTGATTGGGCCAACCAGGTGTGGGCACTTGTTATCAGGAGAGTTATAAAAGGCTTGCAGCCACAACAGGTTGTAGCATTTGGAGCAGGAGCATCTGAGTCTGGGGAGAAATTGTGTGTTTGAGTGAGTCAAGTCCATCTCAACAATGACATGTCAAGCCACACAACGACACACCAGGTATGTGCCTGTGACATCAATAGCAGAACTGAGACAGTAATTAGGCTAGTCCTGAGCCTCATACATTGAAAATGATGTTGGATAGCAGGAAAAGTTTCAAAATGAGAGATAAAGGTTGCTCAGGCCTGACAAATTTTCTTCTAATAAGAGTCTAAAGAAACTCTATCTTTGGAGCCTGGCCAAGAAAGGGGTTATTGACAGTGGATTGACCAAACGCGAAGGAAAAGCAAATTTAAAAATCAAAGGGCCCTCCTTTCAAGTAGGCAAAAATCTCAGTATCAGATGGCGGGAAGTTGGTTCTAGAAAATTTAGGACTAGAGTTAAGGGATGTGTTTTAGCACTGATTAACCAATGGAAAAATCTTACTGATGAAGGTATTATTCATATGTGAAGTTTTAAAGTCATTCATTACACTATCTAGGACAACTGAGCTTCTGAATGAAAAAATGCTCTGCTGTGTAGGTTGGAAAATAGGGGCTGGAACAATCCCTTTGTCATAAAATTTTGTGAATGTTTAAAATAGGGAATGTTTCATTCAGATAGACTCTCCTCTTGTCCTTAAAGCATCTGTAGTTGTCTGCAAAGATAAGCAAGGCCTGCTGTTGTGGCAGCTGTGACATCAGAACCTGAAATTTCATGATGGTTTCTTGCATTCTACTGATCTTTGTCCTTTGATGTATCTTTTTATTGTAACACAAAAATGGGGGTTGCAAAAAGGCATTTTACTGGGGATTTAGAAGTGGAAATAGGTTCATGAGTCATGCTGAAGCCACATAAATTTTTCAGCTCTATGTGGCTTTACTTTGATGTTAGCTTGTTGACTTTTAAGTTTTAAAAAAAAAAATGTCTGTGATGTTGAGTGAAAAAACATTCTGCTTTTTTTTGGTCTTGTTTTTTAAAAAATTGTGTCTTGCCTTGATCTCTCTTAACAGTAACATTTGTTGCTTGTGGTGCTGGAAAATGCTGTCAAGTTTTCTGTCTTGCTTAGGTGCCTCTTCATTTTCCTCCAGAGTCAGTACATTATCTGGAATGACTTGGAGTATCTACCTATCCTCCAAATATTAATTGCTTTTTAGCGAAGAATTAATCTATGCTCTGGGGTGCGCACGAATGACCTCGTAGCTTTGCTGAGTTGATAAAAGTATAGGAGAGACCCAGTGGCACTGACCATTTTTTGTTGGCTTTGCTTTTTTCTCCCGATGGAATCTAGTTCAGGAGAGGAACTGTGTAAACTGTTGCTGCCTGCAGCCTCTTTACCCCAGTTAAGTGATACTGAGGCATTGATGCTATTTTTGTAAAGGCACTGACTAGACTGACCCTTTTCAAGTACTGTTTACTTTTTATCTTTAAACCCATTTTTTTCCCTCATAATTCAAGTATTTTAGAAAAAAAAAAAGGGGGGAGGGGGGGGGAATGGACATTTTTGCTGATGCATGCAGTCCCTCAGGGAAAAAGATGGATATTCCTACCACCAGACATTTCTTTTACTTCATTCCAGATGAGGATGTTTGTGTAACTTATTAACAGCAGATTCCAGCCTACTAAGAAGCAGGAGACTGTTGATAATTGTTTATTATTCGCAGATAAAATGAGGTACTGGGAAATTCTGAGTGGGATAAACAGTGTTGATGTAACTGTGCATTCAATACAAAGAGTGGGAGTTTAAACGGGTGCGTCACTGGCACTGGAATCAAACCCACGTACTAAGTGATTTTGAAAAATCCCACCCTGCACGGTTTGCTTTGAAGCTGGAGGAAGCAGGTGGTAGAAGGAATGGAGGATTTTGGTTTCCTATGTGCCCTACCTGTATACAGGATCTATCACGTATCCGCTACCTCTATGCTACCACCAAGGGTGTTCTGGTTGGGGCAGGGGGCTTGTTTTGCCCAGTGAGGCAGGAGGACCTAATCTTCACAGAATCACACAGTATCACTATGTTTGGAAAAGATCTTTAAGATCATCAAGTCCAACCATGATCTAGCTCTACCAGGGCCACTACTACACCATACCCTTGAGTCACCATACCTAGACAGCTTTTAAATACATCCAGGGAGGGTGACTCAAACACTTCCCTGGGCAGCTTGTTCCAGTCTTTGATAACCAGCAGAGCCCCTTGCTGGCCCTTGTCCCCACGATTCCCTTCCCCAGTGCAGACTGGCCTGCACTGGAGCTGGTCTGCTCGGCGAGTGACGTTGGCGTGTTTACATGGGGTGAGGGCACCAGGCTGCCTTGTTCTCTGTCCATCCATCACGTTGCCCTGTTTCTCTGTGTCGAAGGATCAGCAGCCTTTGGGAAGTAGACATCCTCGCTGCATCTGTTCTGGAGTCATCTTTTGGCACGTCAGGCACCCTCATAACTTCTGTGGGCTTGTTTAAGGTTTGTGGCAGTTGTAAATTATTGAGTGTCTTTTGTTGTCCACTGCAGATGGCATTCACAGCTGCCTTTCCCCTACTGAAAGGCTAAGAAGTAATCATGGCTCTGCTGAATGTTCTGACAGTGCTGTTGCACGAGCGTTTCCTCAGGCTTTGTCAGACACTTGGTGTTTTGGCCTCTCATTCAGACCACTGATGTTAATGACCTTCTGGGTTTCATTCCTGCTTTCCTTTCCAGGCAACCCTTGGCTTTTGTTTGTCAGCAAGTCTAAGACATTGACAAGCAAGAGAAGCTGTTGTGTGTGTATGCTCATGCAGATACACAGAATGGAGGCACGGGCTAAAGGTCAGATCTGGAAAGGGAACTGTGTTTTATATGTCAAATTTCACAATTGATGTAATAGTGAATTCATTTTAATTCTCAGGGCAGCTAAAGTTTGTAGGACTAGCGTTTTTATTACTGTGTTGTCCAAAAGCTGGTTTTGGATGGACCTAGAAGCCCATCAGCTTGGCAGAGCTGAGCAGCTCAGTAACAGATGTGCAGCTGAGCTCTCCTGAACCTGGAACTCTGTGGTATTCCTCTCCTTCTGTTAAGTTCATGTACTCTCAGTAGACCTACTCTGCTTGTCTGGATTCAGGCTGTTGGCTCAACAGAAGTGACTGATACTGTATTTTTAAGCATGGCTAATATCAGCCTATTATATCTGGGATCTTTTCCCCTCTAATATTTAAGTCACCAGGCTAACAAACAACAGGGATGCAAATTCAGCCTACTCTTCTACCTGAGAGCCGGCTGTGTAAAAGAGGACCCCAATTTCTTGCTGCTGCTCTGGTAGCAGCTTCATATGAAGTGACCGTCTTTTTATACTTAGGCTAGAGGCTGCTGGTCACTCTGATTTAAGTGCTATTTAAACATTCAGCGTGCAACAGAACAGCTTCAGCTGAAGAAGGAAACTGCTCAGTTCTAGTTCTAGATGAAGCAGTGACAAGGAAAAAAATAATGTTTTAGTCTCTTTAAGAAGAAAAGAGTATTGAACCCTTACAGGCAGGTGTTCAAACACTTGACAGTTGAGTAAAAAGCGGGTGGATGCAATCCTCTTTGTTTTGGCTGCTTTATATAAGAAGACTTACTCCTTTCATCAGAAACACGCTTTTAGTCCTAAGCCAAAGAGTACTGACCCAATGGTTCCAAGCAAGATGGCTTAAGCACCACTGAAAATTAATGTAAAACACATCTTTGGCATAAATGTCCAGTAGGTAGTGCTCAGAGTATGTCTGTCTCTGTTAAAGGAGACTGGAAGGAAAAGAAAAAACAGCAGGGGATGATGCTGAGTTCTGTAGTTGTCTATTTAACCCGTCATTTCCAGAACATCTGCTTGTTAGATTCCTGAATGTATTAGAACTTTATGAAAAGCAGGCACTTTTCTTTAAATAATAGCCGTTTCTCCAAAAAGCAATGGCACCAGCTATGTAGTATAACCCATTTTCAGCAGTAGGTCTGTTTTCATGGAAGATTAAACCAACTTCTTGGTTGGTTTGGGGTGAGACTGCACAGTTAAAAATTCAACTCCTAATGAAGATGTACTTGGCAGCTTGTGTAGCAGAAACTTGTCAAGACCTTCATGTTTAGCAGGTTCTAATGTTGCTGTTTGCAGCTGTGCCAATGACCATGTTCTTTCTAGGAGCTACAGTTCTTTAGAAAAGTTGGTCATCTTGCACAGAATTTTGATGTTTCAAAATGAAGGTTTAATTAAAACAGAAAATGAAACCGTGGAGGGAGGAATCAGTTGAGAAGCTTCTGAGAGGAGTATTACCTATGCAAAATTTTTGGTTGTCCCAAATTCAGATATGGGAAAACAAACTGAGAAATACAGCAGAGCAAAATGTACTGCTGGCCTGTTGTGGGGCACACCAGACTGAACTGTAAATTTTGTCTTTTCTTCAACAACAGACAAAAGACGTGGAGGAATGTTTCTTAATAGGCTTCCTGTCTCATGAAGCAGAAAGTCAAAACTCTCATTGATTCTGCCCTGAAAAAGTCCTTTCTGATAAGGCAGATCCTAGGGATTATTCTGGGTCTGTTGATCTTCAGGGTACCTCATGTGTGTCCTTATGATGACTCCATTAGGGAGTGTTGCTGTAAGTCCAGGGAACAGGAGCAATGCCAGCCCCAGGCAATTTTACTGTGTGTTGCTGCAGTGGCAGCGGACCGTGGGAGAGATGCTCTGCATACAGCTTCATACTTAAGTGACAGTCAAAAGCAGACTGTGAAGAAATAAAGGAATTTTAAGACTCTGTGTTTGCTTTACTCCACCTTGGTAATTTAGGCCTAGACTAACATGGTGTGATCAAGCAATGACAGTTAAAATATGCTAGTCTGGAATGTGGTGAGAGGTAAGGAGGAATGCCTACCTACTATGAACCAACGAATTCATTGAAGACTATCTGCCTTTTCAGACCAGTCTGGAACAGTAGCTAAAATAAGTATTTAGGCAAACTGTTTAAAAAAATAAATAAATTAGAAATTAAATATTAATAGTTATGGATGTTATGTGGAGTTACTTGTAAGAAAAGGTTGTAGGCACAGCATATGATTAGTGCAGTGAGTGATATAAACCAGTGTAATATGATTGGTTATGGAAATGTGTATTTGAGAAATATGCACAGACTTCAGTATTTACAAGCAGGTACAAATGATGCCATAAGATTTCTTGTAAGGCTTGTGTTTAACATGCATGGTCCTTATTGCCAGTCAATATTATCACTTTCTGGTAACGTTAATGGAAGGCTACCTTAGCTTGCAGTTGCAATAGATTTTTCTCCTTAACAGAGCAGTGCTGCCAGAGAAACCAACATTGTCTTGGAAGCAAAAAGGTACTAGATCAGCAAGCAACAAACAGGCTTTGAACTTTGTAAAAGGAAGTGTTTTTTGCATAAAACTGCTGGTACCAGTCCTATCCTTAGCTCACAAATAGATGGTTTTGGAAAAAAAAAAGTGGATTTGAATGTGCTATTTGTTGTAGTAGTTGACCAAGGTAGGAATTTCCAGGTCTACTCTACATTTAATATACTTCTTTAATCCAAAACCTTTTGTAAAATAGGAAGTCAGCAGTGACCTTAGGAAATGAAGGTAGTTTCTTTGTTTCAGGAGAAGTTTGATTTGCAAAGCCGGTCTCTTTGTATTGTTAGAACAGACTCCCAAGGAAAGGATCCTGATTTGAAGTGAGTTTATCTAATTACTCACCATGGTGTGATAAAAGCGTATTATCTTTCTAATATGTACTGTAAATACCTTGGGAGAGACATGTTGTATTTGCATATATTACTGTTTTATCTCATTGACACTTGATAAATAATAATAATCTCGTGATCTTCAGTGGCAGTAAATAGTTTTATCCTGGGAACAGCTGAGTATCTTGCACTCATCAGGGACAATCACTGATTAACTCTTAAACCAACAGTACTGGAGAAACTGCTACTTCCAGTGGATTATTTCAGCATTTAGTATGCAGAGCTGTCAACAGCCTTACACTGTCGTGAAGTGAGGCTGTTATTTCTTGGGGAAAGTATCTATATTGATTTTCTTTGTCTTAGCAGGAACTTGGAAGACTATGTCGTCTGACGCATAATTAACATCTGAAAGTAAAGGTCACTTGAAAGCTTTAGCATTTAACAGATGATGCTCACATTAATATTTTTTTTATTTCTTAATAAAAATATTTTTTTAATCTAAACTATGTCTTTGACATATATAATGGAGCTGGCAGCTGTTCAGTATACTCTTGTACAGCTTTTCATATAGACACATATATTCCTTTGGCAGCTGAACATTTCCACCCCAAGTCATACATTTTTCATAGAAAATGTGACCCTGCCACCAGCTTTATTCTTAAGTTTGGCAAAGAAAGGGTACCTAACTCTGCTAAAGTTTTCATTGGATAGTCAGTTGTTTCTGTAACACTTTACTGCTCCGTTTTGTACCGTCTGCCTTGTCTTTTGCCAAAAGAAAGGAAAAGATGCAAAGGAGAGATTACATGAACTGCTTGGTAGGTGTTTCTGCAATGGTATAGGAAAGTTTAATTTTGAATAGTGGATGATCTGGTTACCTTTGGAGAGCTCAGCTGCACCCCAAGGAAGACAAGTTAGGAATCCAGAGGCTATAGATGGCCCTGTGAGGAAAGTAAGTCAGAACAAGATTGTACATGTCTAAAGGTGGTTTAGTTGGACTTATAACAAGGAAATATAGAAGACAACATTGACTGTGTGTTTATGTATATTTTTGAAGAAAGATCCAGAAAGAGGGTTCTTCAAATGTTAGTTTTCCTAATCCTGAGCAGAGTCCTAGCCTATGCTTGAGCCTAGTTCTAGAGGAGAGGTTCTTGTGCAGGTAGGTAGGGTGGTGCTTCTCTTCTTTATAGGCAGGCTACAGATCCCTGCTGTTGTCTCTAACAATTAATTTAAGTGTTGTAGCTACAGAGACCTTAGCCTGTTTGATGACTGGGGTTTAGGTGGAGTCCGGGGATAGAGATATTTGCCTTTTTCCTCAGTCTCTGACTCCAGTTAAGATGGAGCTCTCTGACAGTCTCACTGTCAAGGCCGAGCATTCAGGCTTGGGACTGAGTTTACAACATTTCTGCCTCTCTCCGTGTGTGCTTTTAGCCCAGGGCAATGACAAGGGTAGTTGTAATAAGGGGTGTTTCAGCAGAGTTGCCTTACCTTTTATTTGTCCTGGTACTAGAGCATTTCCATCAGCTTTTTTTAGTGCTCATAGGACCTGTGGTTAACTTGGTTGCATGCCTGAGCCCTAAGGTGTCACCTCTGGAAAAGATAGGGGGGAAATGTATTTCACATGTGTAGCAAAGCACAGAAGTACATATGTTTTATGCTGTAACTTCGCATTATAATTTGAACATGAGCCAGCAGTGTGCTCAGGTGGCCTGGAAGGCCAATGGCATCCTGGCTTGTATCAGGAATAGTGTG
>WUAM01000125.1:2027969-2092797 GCA_024336885.1 Actenoides hombroni
TTATTGTTATTATTTTAATTTTCATTAAAGCTGTTCTAGTTTCCTTTTCTAATTGTTAAGTCTCTCTCCATTATTCCCTTTCTTTTCCCCTTTGGGGAGGGAGGGGGTTTAAAAAGGAGTGTCTCTTATTGGTCTAAGAAGCTGCCCTGACCCTAAATTGTGACACTAATTCTCATTACTTAAATTCCTTCCTACCAACACTTAGATCATAATCTATGTACTTAAGCCCTCTTTATACACAGCATACAGTTTAATACATTTTAATTAAGTACTATCCCCTATCCTTTAACAGATAGATATTATTCCCCCATTATATGGGCTTTCTCCACTCCTCCAGATGTTCACAAATAGGTGATGTCTTGGGCCCCATCTGTCAAGGTGGATGTTCCGGTCAGGAGAAGTAGTATGTTTGATTGTTGGGCAGCAACACTGGCTAGGTTTGGGTCATCACTGTACACATCTGCTTCTTTGCAAAATCCACTCTTCATTGTTTCAGGTCATTCCTAATGCATCACTTCCTGTGCACTTTGGGCAGTGGCATTATTTACAGGTTATGTTTCAAGTCAATCAGTAGTTGCTTCCAACATGGTGAGTATGTAGCACTTGCCATGGCGTGTTCATGGCAGTGGTCCCATATAGTCGATTTGCCAGGCCTCACCATTTAGACAACCCATCCACTGCCCTCTATTCCAGGAAGACTTTACTCATATGGATCGCTTGATTGCAGCACATGTTTCACATTTGTGAGTGATCTGTGTGATGGCCTCCATGGTCAGGTCCACCCCTTGATCATGAGCCCATCTGTATGTTGCATCTCTCCCTAGATGTCCCAATCTTTCATGGGCCCATCGAGCTACAAATAGCTCACCCTTACGCTCCCAGTCCAGGTCCAGATGAACTACATCAATCTTGGCAGCCTTGTCTACCTGTTCATTGTTTCAATGTTGTTCAGTGGTGCAGCTTTTGGGCACATGAGCATCTACATGACATACCTTTAGAGTTTTCCACTTGGGCAGCGATGTCCTGCCACAATGCAGCAGCCCAGATGGGTTTACCTCTGCACTGCCAATTGGCACCCTCACAAGGCATTAGGCAACATCCAGGCATCAGTGTGGAGATACAGCACTTGACCAATTTTCTTGTTCAGCAAGGGCTAGTTGGACTGCCTTCACTTCTGCAAACTGACTTGACTCACCTTCTCCTTCAATAACCTTGACCACTTGTCTTGTGGGACTCCACACAGCAGCTTTCCACTTTCAATGGTTTCCTATCACATGACAAGATTCATCAGTAAACAAAGCATAATGCCTTTCATCTTCTGGTAACTCCTTATATGGCAGTGCCTCTTGTTCATGACTCACCTCGTGCCAGACAAAAAGTCCCCCTTCAGGATCAAGGGAGGTCTTCTTAATCTTCCTGTATCTGGGATATCAACTACCTCCTTGTGGTTCTTCAGTGACTGTATTGGCAACCTCCTAGTATGGCCTCTTTTTGACATCTGTCTTCCCTCTCAGTTCACGTACATGGGCTTCCAACTTAAAGGTGGATTCACCATCCCACTTGCTCATGTCTCTCCCTGGTCACGCAGGAAGAACCAGAGTGCGCTATGTGGCATGCGTCTGTGACTCTCTTTCCCTCTAACTGGGGCAGGAGAGGACTGATCTCATGGGATGCCCCTGATATCCAGGGTGCTAGCCCATAGGGATGAGGAGGTACCAAGACTTCCTTCAAAGTTTTGGAGCCAAGAACACACTGTCCACAGTTGCTGTGTCCAAACCAGAGAACTTTTGCATGTCCGTTTCTGTGTAATATATCACCACCAAGGTGTCAGAATATGACATTGGGACACCTTTGATCACATTTCTCCACATGGCCTGTGTGCATGGGGCATCCTCCGGATCTTTGGGGTCCTTATGATTAACTCCTCTCTTAGTTCCCTATCTCGAGCAAGGGAGCCCATCTTTGGGCTTCCTTACCTTCCAGTTCCCAAGTGTCAGCCCATTATCCCAGCACCAAAGCAGCCAGACCACAATCTGCTCAACTGGCTAGAAGCTATAATCTTTCTGCATGTCTGGAATATTTGATGAGGTCAGTGACTGATTAGTTTCCACCTCCTGTTTGAGTTCTCTTACTTCCTCCTCCAATGTCTTTGTTGAAGGTCCAGTTTCTTGATCAAGCTTTTTTGTCTTCTTCCTCTTCCCTTGTTAATCAAGGCTATGGACCCATTGTTCTCCTCATCCACTGCTTCTTTTTCACTACCGGGGAAATTACTGTAGTTGTTGCTGTTATTTGGGTCTCTCTTTCAACCAGGGTGTCTTCAGAGACAGTCTGGGTCCTTGCCTCAGCTACAGTCCCCTGAGAGTACTGAACTGTGACTTGATAGGCACAGAACAGGCCCAAGTACAGTGCTAGAAGCTGCTGGTTTTAACTGGTATAGGTAAGGCATCCTTCTATTTAGGGGTGTGTCAATTTGACAGGGTTGCTTTTATTGTTAAGCTGATGTCATATGGTATGGAATATCCCTCTAGTCCTTTTGGGTCAGCCGTCCGGGTTGTGTCCCCTCCCAAGATCTTGTCCATCCCATCCCACTGCAGGGGAAATGTTGAAAAAGCCAGCCTTGGTGCTGTGCGAGTCCTGATCAGCAGTAGTCACAACACAGGTGTGTTATCAACACATTTCTAGCTATCAATATGAAGCACAGCACTATGAGGGCTGCTATGGGGACAATGAACTCCATCTCATTCAGACCAAATACACCTTTGGAAACCAACAGCCAGATAATATTTGCTTTTGAATGGAAAAAAAAAACATCACAGGAAAAAAAACCAGATGTGTTGGACAGTCTTACCACAAGTATTTAAAAATAGCCTATGTTATTTGGAACTACACTAGCCATGGACTTAAATAACTGGCCAAATTTAAATTAAGGACCCTTGCTGTAATTGGTTGATGACTTGTTGCTGAGGGCCCTAGCAAAAGAAAATTGTACCAAATTAACTATTGATCTGTGAAATTATTTAGAAAAATGTGGATACTGAGTGTCCCAGAAGAAGACTCAAATAGCTCAACTGGAAGTATGTTACTTGGGATTTGATATTTCCCAAGGCCAGAGAACATTGGGTCCTGAGCAGAAAGAAGCTGTCCCCAGAATGAAGAAACAACTGCGAGGGTTCCTAGGAATGACAGGTGAAGGCAGGAGATGGGATGTCTCATAGACTTTTACTAATCTTTGAACAAGCAACAACAATAAATGAGTAGTTGTATAGTAGGGACATACTGTGAAATTCATAACCTTGTAGATAGTGTTTATCTCCAGGAACAGGACAACAAGACATCTCGAGGCACCCGAGCATGCTGAACAGACAAGAACCGGTTTTGTGGCAAGAATAAGGATTTTAGGCTTTAGGTCACTAAAAGAACATGGTGATGAAGAAGAGAAGATGAAGTAAATGACCACCAGAGGTCATGAAAGACCCCCGAGGGCAGAAAAGACACTAACCCTAATTTTATTACGCATGCTTGGCCTATGTAAATGAATTCCAGAAATCCATTAGCATAAGACTGCCCTTTCTAAGAAATATAATGAATCTGTATGTTTAGTCTGCATATAAACTATGTATCCAGCTTGCATCGGTACACACTTGCATTGGAGGAGTGATCCCCTCTGCGTCTGGTGCCACAAAATAAAGAATGCCTGAAGAATAACTTCGGGGTTTGAGTTTTTCACTGCATCAGGTTGATGGATACAGCTTCTGCTTTCCTGTTTGCAAGTTTAACGAATAGCAAGGCTGAGCATGTATCTCTGATGTACACACGCAGAGAGGGCATTAATGTGGTGCTCCTCACATATATACAATCCTCAAGTTCATCTTGTTTCTCCCTTCTTATCAGGTACAAAGTCCATATAGTTTCTTAACGGTCCATCAATTAGTGACCTGAGAGTTCAGGGTTTTGCCACTGTTTCTGCTATCACTTATCCTACGTGTGTATGTCTCTGTGTGTTTTGTTTATCACTTTCCCTGTTCATTATGACTGACTTTGAATTGGAGAGTTTTTTCATGAGATAATGAAGCTTTTACATTTTACAGCTATTACATTTCACACACCCTTACGCTCAAGGTCTGAGTGTGGTCCTAATCCAATGTGAAGAAACTCCCTGGGTTTCATTGTTGATCAAACACCACTCTATGCTCACAGGTCGTCTCTACAGCAGACCACACTTTGATCAAGTTTGATTTTTCTGTCTGTCTTGGGCTGGCATAGGAATAGGTTCCTGCAAAATTTTCATGAAGGAACCTGAAGACAAAATATGCAGTACAGGCAACTGACAATAAAACTGTTTCATAGCTGATGTCATGAAAACACCCTCAGTTTGATTCTCAAAGCAGAACTTCATCAGTTCTTTGCAGGTAATGATGCACAGGCTCCTGTTGTTCATTTGTGCACTGCTAATTAGCTTGAGATACTTCAAATGTTTATTTTTCCTACTGTAGTTTGAGTATGATACTGTTAAAATAGGCAGTTCATACTCCCCAAAAGAACAGTGTTTAAGTTGGTTCCTGTCACTGTCCTAGCTGGGGCCAGATTCTCATCTTACCTTTACAATAAGATAAAAACCACTATCAGTGTTGGCTTCCCTACAAATTATTGCAGTTCCCCTGTAGTATAAGCCAAAGGAGACTGCTTTTTTTCACTAGTCCAGATTTAGGAATGCCAAGTAAATATTTTCTCTGCTTTTATTTGTTAATCACATTTTGTAATAGCAATTCCACACCCTAGGCATGTAATAGGCATTTCTAAGTGCTTATTACATTTCCAAGGTTATTAAAATCTGTCAGCTTTGCTTTATTTTATAGCACAACCTAAGGCTGCTTTCCTACCAAGTCTCATTGCTAAGACATATAGTCCAGTAAAATCCTGAAGTGCCCCTCTTACACATCTTCATTCATGGAACAAATCATCCTAAGTGCCATACCACACCATTTATAGGACAACCAGGTGATCAGGCCCAGTCAACACAGGTTCATGAAGCGCGGGTCCTGCTTAACAAACTTCATTGCCTTCTATGACAAGGTGACCTGCTTGCTGGATGAGGGAAATGCTGTGGGTGTAGCTATGTGGGCTTCAGCAAAGTCTTTGATATTGTTCCCCACAGCATCCTCATGACAAAACTGGCTGCCCTAGGCCTGGACAGGCACACGCTGAGCTGGGTAAATCACTGGCTGGGACCAGAGAGTGGTGGGGAATGGAATTAAATTCAGTTGGAGACTGGTCACAAGTGGTGTTCCCCAGGGCTCAGTGCTGGGTCAACTGCTGTTTAACATCTTTATCAATGATCTTGACGAGGAGATTGAAAGTACCCTCAGTAAGTTTGCAGATGACACTGAGATAGGTGGGAGTGTTGATCTGCTTGAGGGTGGGAAGTCTTTTTAGAGGGACCTGGACAGGCTGGATCAGTGGGCTGAGGCCAATCATATGGTCTTCAACAAGGCCAAATGCTGAGTCCTGTTCTTGGGCCACAACAATCCCAGGCAAGGCTCTGGCTTGGGGAGGAGTGGCTGGAAAGCTGCCTGGTGGAAAGGGACCTGGGGATGCTGGTGAACACCCGACTGAACATAATCCAGCAGTGTGTCCAGGTGGCCAAGAAGGCCAACAGCATCCTGGCCTGCATCAGAAATAATGTGGCCAGCAGGACTAGAGAAGCGGTTGTTCCACTGTACTTGGCACTGGTAAGGCCACACCAGGAGTATTGAGTTCAGTTTTGGGCTCTGCAGGATAAGAAAGACACTGAGGTCCTGGAGCAGGTACAGAGAATGCCAACGAAGCTGGAGAAGGGCCTAGAGCACATGTCTTATGAGAAGCAGCTGAGGTAGCTGGACATGTTTAGTCTGATTAAAAGGAGGTTGTAGAGAGGTGGGTTGTTGGTCTCTTCTCACAAGTCACAGCTGATGGGACAAGAGAAATGACATCCAGTTGTGCCAGGAGAGGTTTAGGTTGGGCAAGAGGCAAACTTCTCTACTGAAAGGGTTATCAAAGACTGGAACAGTCTGCCCAGGGAGGTGTTAAGTCAACATCCCTGGATGTATTTAAAAGCCATCTAGATGTGGTGCTCAAGTATACGGTGTAGTAGTGGCCTTGGTAAAGTTGACTAACAATTGAATTTCATGCTCTTAAATGTCTTTTCCAACCATAGCAATTCTGTGGTTCTGTGATCTCAGAGAATATCTAATGTCTGGTTTGGGGAACTTCTCAGCGACTTAAGGACAGGTGCAGTCAAAGCACTGTTCAAATAGTCAAGCGTGA
The DNA here is from genome assembly GCA_024336885.1 of Actenoides hombroni. Taxonomy (NCBI): domain Eukaryota; kingdom Metazoa; phylum Chordata; class Aves; order Coraciiformes; family Alcedinidae; genus Actenoides; species Actenoides hombroni. Next base: position 2,034,273 of record WUAM01000125.1, read on the forward strand.
CAGAGTGAAGAGCTTTCACTGTTCACTCACATTTATTATTGTTTTGCAGTGGAATGTAAACGCAGGATGTCAGAGCTGCGTCATCATCCAGGCTAGAGCCAAGAGCCCTGGCTCCTAGGAAGGTTGTCTGGACATACAGCAGCATAACAAAAAAAGGCTGGGACATTTTTTTTTTTTTCAATAATTCTGATTATTCATTATTCTGTGCTACAGTTCTTCCTCATCCTCCGTTCTCAAGGGCTGAATCATTGTTTCTTAAGGGCGTATTTGCTCCTGCTGCTTACTTCCCTACTTGAAGTCAATTTGCAAAACTGTAGTTTGTTGTCGTGGACTTATTTCTAATGTCAAAAATATAGCATTGTGACTTTAATTACAGGCATAAGTAACTGAAGCAGATGAACACTTTGAGTGCAATCACGCAACATATAGAAGACAACCAGGCGATCAGGACTAGCCAACATGGGTTTAGGAAAGGAAGGTCCTGCCTGACCAATCTCATCTCCTTCTATGACTGGGTGACCTGCCTAGGGGATGAGGGGCAGGCTGTGGGTGTGGGTTACCTCGACTTCAGCAAAGCCTTTGGTACAGTCTCCCCCAGCATCCTCCTGGAAAAGCTGGCAGCCCACGGCTTGGGCAGATGCTCCCTTCTTTGCTGGGTTAAGAACTGGCTGGATGACCAGGCCCAGAGAGTGGTGCTGAACGGTGCTGCATCCAGTTGGCATCCAGTGACCAGTGGTGTACCCCAGGGATCAGTACAGGGCCCAGTTCTATTCAGCTTCTTTATTGATGACCTGGATGTGGGGTTTGAGTCTACCCTCGGTAAATTTGCGGATGACACCAAATTGGGAGGGAGCGTTGATCTGCCGGAGGTTAGGAAGATGCTGCAGAGGGACCTGGCCAGGTTGGGTCGATGGGCCGAGGCCAGTGGTAGGAAGTTCAACAGGACCAAGCACAGGGTCCTGCACTTTGGCCACAATAACCCCAGGCAATGCTGCAGACTGGGGGAGGAGTGGCTGGAGAGCAGCCCGGTGGAGAGAGACTGGGAGTGCTGGTTGACAGCTGGTTGAACATCAGCCAATGGCATCCTGGCCTGGATCAGGAATAGTGTGGCCAGCAAGACTAGGGATGGGATTCTCCCCCTGTACTCAGCACTGGTGAGGCCTCACCTCGAGTACCGTGCACAGTTCTGGGCCCCTCACTTCCAGAAGGACATTGAGGTGCTGGAGCGGGTCCAGAGGAGAGCAACGAGGGTGGGGAAGGGACTGGAAGGAAAGTCTTATGAGGAGAGGCTGAGGGAGCTGGGGTTGTTTATTCTGGAGAAGAAGAGACTCAGGGAGCCTTGTCACTCTCTCCAACTCCCTGAAGGGAGGGTGTAGGCAGGTGAGGGTCAGGCTTTGCTCCCAGGCCACTAGTGATGGGATGAGAGGGCACGGCCTGAATCTGCACCAGGGGAGGTTTAGATTGGATATCAGGAAGCACTTCCCCTCAGAGAGGGTGATCAGACATTGGAATGGGCTGCCCGGGGAGGTGGTGGAGTCACCATCCCTGGATGTGTTTAAAGAAAGGCTGGATGTGGCACTTAGTGCCGTGGTCTGGCCAATGTGGTGGTGTTGGGTCATAGGCTGGACTTGATGACCTCAGAGGCCTTTTCCAGCCTCAGTAATTCTGTGATTGTTGCCTTCTTACACTACTGTAAGAGTAGTAAGAGATGTAAGGCCAACAGGGATCCGATTTTTTGCATTCTTTGCAGTGCAATAAATAAGAAAACATTTTTAAATATCAAGTATGTTTATCCAAAATAATAAAATAATTTTTTATACTGTATAAGCAAACAACCAAAGGGTGATATCCAAGGAATATCATAGTTATTGTGTATTTGTGCCTGCACTGCAGAGAGAGTAAAGAATTTATTCACTTTTAGCTGAAAAAAAAGTGATAATTACAGCTGTGTGTTTATCAAACATCTGCAAATTCTTTCATTTCAGTGAATGCATCTACTGCATACAACTGATTATTTGTAATCATCCCTCTGAATAAGTGTAATGAAGAGCTTAGAGTTTTAGAGTATAAGAATGAAGTTTGCTGTTGTGAATCTAAAGGAGTTATATGCTAAATGTCAGCCAAAAGATAATTCAGTACTGTTCTTTCTCTGTGGTGGGGAATCATCCCAGAATCACCCCCAAATTTTTTTTTCCTCCTTCCTTGGGAGCTTCAGTTTGGGTATAAGAAACTGTGGAGTTTTTTGCAATAGGCATCTTTGTTATTTTGTGTTAACCTGTTTCTTTTTTCTTCTTTCTTACCTGACTCTTTGTTTAGAACAGGTTTTGAAGTGAAGAAGTAAATCAGTGCATTTGAAGAGGAACAATTTGTTTCTAATTTTAAGTTATTGAAGTTGCATCTGGATAACGAAATTTGTGTTGGGATTTCCTATGTAAAGATTTTAGCTTTGAGAAACTTACAACTATCCCTTCTCTAGAGAATTTATAATGGAACTGATAAAAAGGAAAAATTGTAGCAATTCCCCTAATTTATACTATTTTGTGTCTAGGGTTTTTTTTTCCCCAATTCTGCTGTAAATTTTCAAAACTTTCATAACATGAATATGTCTCAAATGTCTTTTCTCTTCCCTCAGCTGATTTGATTTCCATTAGCATGAGCTGTTTGGTCCAAGGCTGCCTGTCATCTAGCTGTGATATAGGTGATCCTTTCACCATAATTCACCAGTACAGTGACAGAACAGAACTTTAAATTTCCTTTCCTTCTAAAATGAGGGTCAGCAGCTTTCAGTTTTAAGGAGAGGGAGGAATCCAAGGAGCAATCAATGAATTAAGGGAGGTTGTGGTTAGTGGTGACAATAGTAATGACTGTGTAATGTCAAGAGGCTCAGTGCTGGTTAGCTGCTGTGCAAACGCTGTCTGCAGTATGCTCCAGTAAGAGGCTTGTGGAGCATGAGAGATGAAGCTGGTATGGATTTCTTAAGATGAACCTTGCTCACGAGGGAAATAAAGCTAGCAAACTCTGGTTCCAGGTCCATGAAGTGCAGTAAATCCTCAGGAACATAAATGGATTTTTCTCCGCTTCCCTCTTGTTCTGTCTGAAAAATTGTGCAAAAGCAGTACTGTAGCAAAAATAAAAAGTATCCCAAAACATTTCATGCTACACTTCTGTGAATGGATTGAATGGATTTTTTTACAAGGTGCTGTGGAAGGAAATCAAATCTCTGTTCAGTATATCTTTCATGAAGAGCTGAACTTTCTTTAGAGATTGTTTTTTATACAAGTGCAAAGTATAGTTGAGGCTATATAGGTACACTAGAACTGCTTTATTTAAACACATTTTTTCACATAGTGTAAAAGATATTCGTGCATTTTGCCTAGTTATTATATAATATAATTACTATTTTATATTTGATTTTAAAATGTTTGGTGAAATTTAAATACATAAATATGCAAGAAGAATTTGAAAGATTTAAGTAACTTAAGTGATACTAAAAAAAAACTCCAAAAAACAAACCAATGAACAAAAAAAGCCATCAAAAACCCTACCACGAAACATGAGGATGTGAAATTCTGCAAATTTTAGCGAAGTTAGAAACTCTGTTGTGACAGCATCTGTGACACACAATGAACACATTCCACAGCTAGAATGTTTCATATGGACTGGATTATCAGATCCCTAATTTTAAAAACTTAATTTCTTCTACATGAGTACTTGTCAGACAGGAACTCGTAGCAAGATTGAAGTAATCTACCATATAAGAAGAACTTAGAACAATTTGTAAAACACAAAACCCACAGATGAGTACATCAATTTAAGTATGTTCAGCTCAGTAGACAACTTCAGTTCCCCAGAATAGATAGGTGAAGTGAGGTTAATTGCAATTATACTGTCTTTAAGCCTTGCTTTTCTATACATTCTAAGGTAGGAGGTATGCATGAGGCTGGAAATAAGATTTTATTTTAATAAGATTTTCTTTGGAATCAGTTAAAGCTGGTAGATTTAAGAAATATAGAAAGAAACACTTCAAGCCTCTCTACACTTCTGATAGTCTGTGTCAGTTAAGTCCTTCATGTGTATTTTGACACTCTGGACTTAAGGGATTGATGTGAGGAAGGAGGCTTTATAGTTTTTGCATAGTTAGCCACTCTTTTTTTTCCCTGAGACTTATGTCTGTAACAGCTGAGATGGGGCCATTAAGACCCAGAGCCTTAAAAAGTCTTCAAAAGAACCTAACTCCAGTGTTTGTACATTCTTGAATTAGGCTGAGTTGTGCCTTGGTTCAGTCGTGAGCCACTTTCTGCAGAGACATCTTGGCCTGGGATACACTGTGCAGAGGGCTGTGAGCTGAATGCAGCCCCTTTGTAACCAACAGGCTGCCCCGTCATCCAGCCTGCTTTTTTGCCTTCCACTCCAGGAGAAAGGGTGCAGCAGGGTCACAAGAAATGGGAAAAACTCTTAACTTATACTCCTAGTAGTATGTATTCATGTGTATAGTTTAATACAGTTTTCCCAGCTGTGGTGTGGCCCTGGTGTGTGTTTGCCTGCATATAGGTAATCTTTGACGCCTTGTTGCATGTGTTTGTTCTGTGAAAATCTTCTATACAGCTGCAGATCTCAGCTCGGGGAAATGTTGGGCACCTGTAACTGTATGAGTTCAGCAGCACCCAGGAGTGGTCAGCGTGCCAGAGAATCATGCTGAATGCCAGGCTAGGTGTCTGGCTAGGTCTTTTCACTGATGAAGAAAGGTGCATAAATATGTGAACACAGCATATATATGATGGAAAACTATTTGAGAGTTAGGTATTAGTCACACTGTATTATTAAGTATGCATAGTTAACAGACATTAATTTGGGGAGCAGAGAAACGGTTACTTCTTGTAAAACCTTGTTCAGTTTTTGATAAAATGTAGTAATAAATCCAGTTTGTCATGTAAGCAGAAGCTTACATTTTCATAAATCTCTGAAGTATTTCTTAATTTAAAATGTGGAAAAAATGCGTTATTTACATTATGTAAAGTGCTTGTGACTTTTTTCCCTGTTCTAAATGCTTCATGATGATCCAATAAGCAAGGTGGATAATTTGCTCGTGCCAATATCTCAAAAGCAGATAGGAGTCTCGGGGTGATGATATAGGATAGGTAGAAGAAGCCTAATGCTTTCAGGCAAACACTCTAATTACTAATAGAACAGTTCTCTGCCACGAACAGTGACAATCCAGTGGCACCTTCTAGAAGCTGGTACAGAATATTCTGATGGAAAATAAATTCACTAGCCAGGGCACACAGACTCTTGCAAATGAATTGCCACTGAAAGCCTGTGTGTTTAACAGCGTAGCTATCCAAGCTTATGCTAATAGCGAACATCAAGGTCTTTAAAATTCTTAAATCCACTTCAGTGGATATTGATTTGGGTAATAAGAAATATTTCCTTAGGGAAACACATGAAAAAAAGAACTTAAGGCGAGGGGAAGTGATTTTGTAGTGAAGGGTATGTGAAGAAAGAGAATATTTAACCAAACAGCAATCTCTGTGATCAGTTGTGTTTCTAATTTTTTTTTTACACTGCAGCATCCGAAGTGTTTGAGTGCCTGCCCTGGAGTCTGCAAGCACGGCTGTCATCAGGGTGATTCTGCCCTTGTCAGGAGAAAGGCTGCTGCTGTTTTGGTGTGATTGAAAAATGCAGCTCTGTGAGCTCAGCTGGGAGAAATGGGCAGGGCACGTTAGCCCGTCTACAAACACAAGGCTGTAAAATGCCTGGTTTTCAGAAAGGCTCTGGGCCAGGTTCTTCCAGCATCCTCAGACCTTCACGTCTGAAGACCCAGGCTGCTACTTTTCTGAACATGTGTAGCAAAAGTTAGGAATCGCTGTGGACAGACCTACCCTCCAGTTTAGACTGCCTCTTGCAGCAGCCCAGCTTCTGTCACACCAACTGCTAGAACTAGGTTCTTTGCACGCTGCATTTATGCTGGGATACTGGGATGAGAAGCACGTTTGAAATGTACGCCGAGGAGAGAGTTATTAGCAACTAGAGGGGAAGATAAGTGATCAGTGACAGCTCTTCTTATGAAGAAGAGTGACTTCTCAGTTATTCGTGCATGTGTATTTGGATTTCTGTGTTAATTTGTTCTTGAAATACCTAATTTGGAGCTAAATAAAAATACATCCTGTCACCTCTTGCCTTCTATTGCAGTCTAGATCTGCTTGACATTTTTCAGATGCAAGATGAGCGCTGCCCCTGGGGTCTCTTCAGTCTGTTTTATGCAGTTGGAACAAGAGGAGCAATGATGTATTTGCTGAGAGTGAGGATGGTGTCGCTGACAGCAGATATAAAGGTAAACTCGCGAGGAAGCATTTCCTTAGTTCACCCCCTTTCAGTGTTGTTCACTGGCTGTGAACTGGCTCAGTGGCCTGAGCATGGGCTTTATTTTTCTTGCTGCTGTTCCTCCCTTTGCTTTGCATTCCAAACCTATTGATCTGCCAGGTGTTGTGATGGCCTATTGAGATCAAGAGGACTTAAGACTTGAGTCTGAGTATGTGAGATCTGAGGGAAGGTGAACTGAAGCTTCGTGGGAGCACTACCCAAGGGTGCACCAGGGGAGACCTCGTAGAGTTGTGACTGAAAGGGCTGAGTAAAATGTGAATGCAGTGGAGTGTAAGAAGATTTCTGGAAGATGAGTTTTGGTACACTTCTGGTGTAACTGGTGAGCCTTGAATGAGTGTTTAAGGCTGGGCATGTTGTGAAAGCACTTTGATAAGGGAGTTCAAGGGATAAAGTGATGTGGCAGCAGTGGCAGAGGACAGTATGTGATTGTTTTCAGCATGTCAGCCAGGTGAGAGACAAGGACACCAGGTGTGGATATTGGAAAGGAGGAAAGAGATACAGAGCAAATAAAGGATTTAGAAGTGGAAAAATAGAAAAGGGGTAGAGTTTCTAATGTCAGACTATTTTTGAGTTATCCTTAGAATTGAAAACAGAGGTAAAGTTTGTAGGGTATTTTATATCCTTCAGAATAAGATGTTTAAATTTTCAAGACACTTGTGACATGCAGATGTTTTTTGAATAAAGTGACATCCAGGTTTTGTATCACAGAAGTTTCAGTGTGGTGAATCTCTTCCAGGTTCCTGAAATTTTCAGGAGAAGGTTGGAAGAGAGGGGAAGACTGACCCTATGTTTAGAATCAATTAACTTTCACATGTTTTAAAGAGGGAGAGAAAGAAAAAATATCAAAAAACTTGAAATGAGAGTGAAGCATGAATAGTTTACAGGAAGCACCTAGGGTAGTTGTATATGCCAATCTCATGAGGCACGTGCCTCATATCTCTGTCAACAGAATAAACTGACCATTACCTAGAAAACATCTTGCTAAAAAGAACCTACATGCTGTAATTCTCTCTTTTATACTGGTAGGGGAAAACTTTTTCTCTATTACAGGCTAGAGGAGTTAGGACCATCAGGAATGCTTAGCGTTGCTGAGTTTTCTGGAACCAATATTGAGCCCCAAGCAAAAATTGTCATCAATTGTGATATCCCTTTTTGTTGTAGTACCAAATACAATATTTAAGTGCTTTTCAGTAAGCATAGAGGGCTGGATGCAGCTCTGTTGCTGCTGGGAGTAGGAAAGGAGGGAAGGTGGTGTAGATCCACACAGCAACTACTGTATCCTACAGCTCAGAATATATACGAGGGGCTGATGGGAGAGGGGGAAGGAGAGGAGGTGTGAGTTTGGGTTGGTCCTTGCCTGAAGGATTGTATCTGCAATAGTGATCCATCCCTCATTCTTCCACTTCTGAGCAAGAGGAAGATTTGGATGCCTTGAGGAATGCTATGAGATTAGATTTGAAACACCTTTTCAAAGGCAACCATAGCTTGGGATGGATGAGACCTTCGAGGGTTTGTGAAACTTCCCTTTGAGGTCTCTGATGTAGTTTGATTTTTGTGACCTTATCATAAAAAAAAAATCTGGTATGTACAAAATCCTTGTAATAGGGTTGACAGAAATAGAGATAGTTGTGGAAGTAGAATGTAACAGATACAAGGTAAAAAAAAAAAAATCAATAAGGAAAGGTTCAGCCCAAGTAATTGCATTTACGTTGTTCCTAAGGCAGGCTTCCCCCCCCCCTTTTAAAACATCAGTAGCTGAAAAAGAAAAAAAGTCTTGAAAGCATGCTTGAAAGTGGCCTAGAGAACCTAGATAATGGCAGATGTAAATTAAACCCAGTTTTGTGGAGTAAGGGATGGAAAAGCATTCTACATTAGTTTAATGAGGTTTTAAAGCAGTTGAAGTTGGTAGTGTGGCATACACCTTCACGTCCACTCTGCTGGCTCACTAAGATTCCTCCAATGTGAATTTAATTTCCATTTCTGCCATTACCTTGCTAGGTGATGCTGGTGAAATGATTTAATGTGCAGGGTTTGGGATTTTTTTTTTTCCCATCTGCAAAATGGGAATAATGATACTTATCTTGCTTTACAGTGCTTAAGGGCCTACTGATGGAAAGGAGCGTAGGTGTGAGTGGGGAAAATGGAATGAGTATTGGTTGTACTTCTCCCAGAAGTGCATAAGTTGCCTGACTTTACATCCCTGTTGGTATTGAAAACTCCTTCTGCTTTTGGTAGAACACTGTGTAAACACCTTGTACATTAGTAAGAGGGACTAAAGGGACCTGGGTCATTTAGGTACCTGTGTTAGGTCATGAGCTCCCTCTCTGTATCTTTGGAAATATGCCTTTCCATCTACCTTTACCTTCACGTTTCATCTATAGCAAATATGCATAACATAATGGCTGTTTCCAGCTGACTACAAAGAGCATCTTCAAGCACAGTTCTGTGTATTTTCCTTTTCCAGGCAAACAGTGATAATAAGGAGAATTTACAAGCAATTAATAAAATGCAGGATTTAATCAGCATATTTCAATGTGTATATGGCTCATGTTTTCCATGGATCATTTAGGCTTTCCTGTGACAGCAGCGTTGCTTCTCTTTGCTTGAGAGTTCACAAGATCTGTCTGTTATTTGTTTGAGACCTCTTGAGTCTTAGGGCCCTTTGTCGTTCATCTTGGATTGTCACCTGATTCTCCAGACAAGTCCCTTTTCGATGATGCCTTTACATGGTACTTCAGTTGTCTGGCTTGTCTTTTAACTGCTGTTTCCTCTGCAAGTTGTGCTCAGTATTACTTACCTGACTTGGTATCAGCTCATGGGACTCCAAACTGTAGTGACTTGCTTTTCTCTTGATTGTCTCCTTTTGTCTTGAGTGTTTGTAGAGCCCTAATGGGTTTCTCACAACACAAGACGTTCTTCCTTCCTGTTGAACAAAATGGCAGTAGCTCCCAAGGCAAGCATCTTTCCTGCTGTTCAGGCCTGCACTGAGTCAGAGGCTTCTTTTTCTGCTAATAGGCTTCCCTTTATTCGTTTATTCATTGCCCCTCCACCCTGTGTATCATCTGGCTATGAACATGTTCTAATCCAGTAAGTCTGGAAGGGAAAAAAAAATGGTATTTGTTCACCTTTGTTATTTACTCACATGTTTTATCTCACTCTTCTAGTGAGGGTTTGCTCACCACAAACCCTAGGAAAGTGTTTTGTGACATCCCTCTCATTGCTCATGTCACCATTTCTGATAGTGTGTTGATTGTGCATTTATCTAACTTAGGCATCCCAGTTGCTTTCAGGCTGAAGTTGTGTTCATCTGCTGCTGCAAAGTTGTCCACAGTTCTCACAGAACTGACCTACCACTGCTATCGCAGTCATGTCTTGAAGATTGCCAGAAAATTCCAAGTGCATTAACATGTATGAGGAAAACTGCTTGTTCTTTGCTGGGGCTCTAATTACAATAAATGTATAGAAAAGCAATTTTTCTGTCTCTTTGCTGCTCAGTTCTTTAATACAATGTGCTGGGTTTTTTCCCCCCTCCAAAGCTTCTCACAGTGTTTAACAACTAGAAAACACTGATTTAATCCAAAAAGTTAATTTTATGTTCTTTGTGATTGACCAATAAGTATAATACCTCTTGTCTCGGGAACCATCCTAGTGTGTCATGCTGTCAATTTTGTTCGAGTTCAAGAAGTTGGCTGTGTATCTAAAACCATTTGCTCAGCAAGGAAGCTGCTTTTGCATGCTTATGTAAGGCTTAATTAATTGCCATAAAAATAATGCTCCGTGACACTACTGCCTTCCTCCTGCAGTCAGAACGCGGGACATGGATTATCACGTTATATATATTTAAAGAGATGTGCAAAGGTATTTATTTCTGAGACTAGGCAAGTTTGACAGGTGAGGCATCAGTTTTCGGAAGCACTCTCTGTAGATACTTTTGTACTATTTCTAAAGGTATTGGTGACACTTTTCTGCAGAGCACTGACAGGTGGTTGAGATAACAATGTGGCTGTTACAAAGTGCATGCGTGAGTCACGAGTACTGTATCCAGCTGGGATGGAAATACCTGTATTGCATGACCACCTTTTTCTATAATATGCTTTGGGATTGCAGTCTAATTTTCCTACTATCATGATACAATCACGATAGCAGAGAGATGTTTCAAGGCTAATTACATTGCAAGTTTCATTTCCCTCTGTCCTTTGATGGGAAGAGGATGCTGAGCTAAAGTCAATATTACTTTCTCAATTATCATGCGTAAATTTGAGTCAAATCTGAACTTTTGCAGTTTAACTACAGCGACCCTTAGTGAACCACTTGCCAATCATCTCACATACTTTCAGTTCAGGGGAAGTGAGAATGAACTTCATGTCTACCTGAGAGTAGTTATGAATGCCCTGGAAGTGTGCATCTCTAAGCAATATATACCTGTAAGTAGAAACGTAACTTCTCTCTTTTCACAGCCATCCTGCAGGTTAGAAGATTGGAAACTAAAGCTAAATACAAAACAGATTGAAAACTAAATAGAAAACAACAACCGTATATTCCTGGAGGCTTTGGAGTATTTCAGACTGAGTAAAGTTCACTGGTGGGATGGCAGATGGCCTAACTTAGGATTAGGGACCATAGAAATAAATCAGATTTAAATGTGGCAGTTCTTAGACATTTTCTTTACAATCTAAAGTTTGTGGGGTTTTTTTTGTTTGTTTGTTCATGGTGGTTTTGTTGCTTTATTTATTGATTTGATTTCATCTAACTTCCTGGAGAGAAAGATTAATATATTTGCAATGCTGTTACCTGTCTTGTGCTGGTCTTATGGAAGAATCTAAGCCTGAGATGGGTCACACTTTTTTGTGGGCCAAACCTTATTTTTTGAAAAGGTTTTCTGCAGTAATTTTACGTGTAAGGTGCAACACCAGCACATGTCTTTACTAGGCAATGTAGTTTCCGACCGTTCTATGCTCTCATGGCATTTCTTTTCATGTTCTGGCTGATCATATCTCAATGGAACTTCTCTGAAACTGAGTGGGGAGACCTCCAGAAATCTTGGGGACCTCATTATTTAACTGCAGCCCCAGAGTAATAACCCTGTAGTAATGGCTGCCAGTTACCATGCAGCTCAGTGTGTGTAACAGTATAAAAACCAGAAGATAATACCTTTCTTGCACTAACAATAACGCTCTCACACACCACCACCCATCCCTTTTCATTTAACAGTGTGGGTGTAATGCTGGTAAGAGATGTCCTCTTGATAGCACTGTGGAAGAAGACTAACTAGAAAAAGTGCTGTCACACACAAATGTGTGAGTGTGCCCTATGGGAGGGGGAACTTTAAGGCATTTTCTTAAGAGCAGTAGTTTAATCTCCATGGCCCTGGTCTGGTCTCTTGTGTTTTTCACTGGATATCTAGGCTTCTGTCACTTGAGCTAACATAACTATGGTAACCGATCAGGGTTTCTCTCTCGTGTGTGGGGTGCCTGTAGAGGTTGTATCTCTAAACTTTGGCTCTGAGCTTAGAGACTCTGGTAGCCTGTATATTTTTCATCACTGTATCATAAACGGTGGCTTCACTTTCTGCAAGGTGGAACATGGTGGCTGGAGCAATGTTCACATGTAGACTTGCAGCATATGCAGGTCTGTAGGCTTGGCCTGTTTGTTCTGAAAGTGATATGTCAAAAGTAATTAGATTAGAGTCTGATTTCTGGAGTGGCTTTGGGCAACAAGAGTGATTGCCGTAGGAATCTGAAGTGCCATATTTCTGACCCCCTGTAACTCTGTGAAGGAACTGGGTTGTGTTCCTCAGCTGTGACAGCTTCCTCTTGCAGCTCTCCAGTCTCCTATGGAAGCCACTTGATCCAAGCAGAAACAATATGTGACTGAAAGCAGGCCTTAGATGGTCTCACGTAAGCAGTAAACAGGATTGCATTTAACTGTCTATGCATGTGCAGTTTCCTTGTTACCTTAATCTTAATTAGACGCAACTCAGTTGAATCTAATGACAGTCTGTGAGGTGTTTTCTGACTACCTCGCTTGTATTTATAATGGATAAATAGTTAGGTTTTAGTTTTCCCATTCACAGTTTCCGTCCTCCTACTTGTTTTTTTTTCTGATATTTGAATTTTACGTCGTTTAGTTGGGTCTTGTACTAGGGAAACTTAGAATCATAGAATAGTAGAGGTTGGAAGGGACAATATTTACTATTCTTGGCCACCTGGGCACACTGCTGGCTTGTCCATCAGTACCCCCAGGTCCCTTTCTGCTGAGCAGCTTTCCAGCCACTCCTCCCCAAGCCTGTAGCATGTGGTTGTTGTAGCCCAAGTGCCAAATAGACAATTACATTGAACCATGTGAGTAGATACTTCTACATTTTTCCAAAACACATAGTACAGAGCAGTTACGTGCAATTTTTATCGATTTACTTTACACGTCGAGTAAAAGGAACCAGCTTTTGTGTATACATGTAATTGTCAAAATGGAAAAACAGTATTGCTCAGGCACCTGTTTCCAGCATCTGTGATCTGCTTTCAGATATTTCTGATACTTTTGCTGTAATTTTGTTTTCTTATAATTAAAATCTGTCATGATCATGTAAAAACAAACAAAAAAGAAGAAAGAAACGACCAAACAAAAAGATATAATCGCAGATCTGCTCATATATTTGAATTTAGAGAAAGGGCATCCTTCCAGAAACCTTTCCAGTGTCTCAGGACTGGGACTCTGAAGGGCAGTGTGTTCATTTTGGATTATGGGTGGTTTTTTTTCCTTTAAACATCAAAACACGATCTGAAAGTGTAACAAACAAAATAATTAGTTGCGTCAGCCCTGCAGTTTTATGACTTTGAGGAAAACCTTCCTCTGATTCACTTACGCTTTTGATAGATGTTTGGCAGTGATTTTATTGTGTTGTCTCTTTGAAAAAATTTAAGGCTTAAGATGGCGTGCTCAGAGTTCATTTGCAGATTTTTTTTTTCTTGCACTAAGAAAATACAAAAACTAGAATTACAATGACCTTGGCTCTATTTTTGTAGTTAATAAAACATACTGATAGAAGCTTTTTAACTGTTGCCCAAAGATTTCTCCATCTGCAGATGTTCACCACCTTCCCACCAACAGCCAGCTGACCCACCCCCACACAGCACATGCAGAACCCCAACTTCTGAAAGTTCACTCCCCAGAGCTGCTCTGGTCTTCACCTTGCCTGCATTTTAGGGCATATGCTGAGCACTGATATTTTTGGAGGTCCTGAATGATACAAACTGCACACGTGGAGTAGACTTAGTCTTCTTCACAACTGCAAACAAGGTGCTGCTGTGGAAGTTGCTTGGGATGTTTAGAATTTGGGGGAGGATTTTGTGATTGTATGTTATCCAAAATGCGCTAGGTTGTGCCTATCATGAAAAACTGGGGAGGAGGCTGGTAGCCTAACTTTTCATGTTGGCTTTGTTGCCTCCTTTGTGATAAAAAAAGTGAAGAGATGTCTGCAAACTCAGCAGCTGGCATGGCTATCACAAATTAAGACATAAATGTATGGAGGAGAGGGAGGGAGAAATGACTGTGACTAAACAGAAATTAAAGGAGAAGTGCTTGTATGTGCATGTGTGTATAGGGGTACATATGCACACACACACACAGATACAGGATTTAGTACAGTTGACAGCTCCTGCAAAAAAAGAAAATGTTTTGCAATCAAAAAACAAAGAATGCTGGTACATGGAGGAAAGCCAAAGGTGAAAACAAAACATTTTTTTTCACTGTCAACGGAGAGCATTTTGAACAAGAATGAGTAGCAGGGAGGGTTTTGGCTTTGCAAGCAGGCATAGAAATGTCTGTCAGCTCATAATGAACCTGCTCTTGCCTTGCTTTCCGCTTGAGTTGTCAGTGCTTGTGTTTCCCTTTTTTCCTTCCTAGCTGAACTCCTTTCTTGATCAAAGCTCCTACTTTATTTTTAAACTTTTCATTCCTGTAAATGATTGGAAGCTCTCCAGTAGAGCTCTGCTAAAAGCCAGAGGGGACTGGAAGCAAAGAGCAAGGAGAGACCTGAGGACAAATTACAGATACTTGGGGGACGCTCCTTTAAAGCAGCGAGAAGGAACTCCTCTTCCTCTCCTTGCATTTTAGCTCTTTCCAGTCCTTTCTAAGGAGCAGAGAATTTCATCCTACGGCTTAGTGCAGGAAGAGATGTCAAAGAGACAGAGAAAGACCTTGGCAGTGCAGATAGATTAGATGTTTTTAAAGGATGTGAATACTTATTTTTGGAAAGTGAAAATAGACCATTCATTCTGAAGTAGGCAACTGCACATAAGATTTCGACTGCAATGACAGGTTTGAATGCAAAAACATTAGGACTCAGCCAAAAAAGCACCGTCACCTGAGCATTTTATGCCTGAATAACCAAGGAAAGTATCTCAATGCTACCTGGCAAGAAGTAACAGGCAATGGTAGCCTTTCTGCTCCCTGTTACTGGGTGTGAAGAAAGGCAATGCACCCTGTAACCATTTCAGGCCCCTCCTTGCTCTTACCCAAGGCATGGAGCGTACCAGGCAGATGGGGAACGGAGTGAGGACAAAAGGTGCTTAGGTTGTTTACACTGCTGGTGCTAGCCCTGCATGACCCATCTGTCTCAGATTCTTCCTCTGCGCAAGATCCATGGATGAAGGATAAATGCAATAATGCCACTGCTAGCAACGATGGTAGTAAACTAAAAGAGTCTGTTAACGTTAAAGCAGCATACAGATACTCCCCAGAAAGTTTCTCTTCAGGCATATTTAAAGAGCAGTTGTTCCTTAGTGGCTCAATCTACCTAATCAGTTACATTCTTGCTAGCTTTTAAGCCACTTTGGGCTTTTTTAGCATTGTTTCCCTGTTGACCAGCCAAACTATCTCCATTTAAAGAATGATATTACTAGTATTACTGACATTGTTCCAGCAACAGAGGAGGAGACATACATGCTGATCCTAGATGGAAAACAGCTCCTTTTCATCATATTAGTGAGACCCCCTTCAAAGTTGGGTCCAGCTTTTGGACAGCTCTCCATTCCTGTATCAGCTTTGTAAAGAGACCTGATAACCTTCTCTCAAAGACTGCCAAAGTCAAGCTAGTACTGGCATGATGGAGAAGTTTATACATTTATAGGAATGGTGAAGTTTATTAGACTGTAGAATTAACTAGCCTTAAGGAGACATTGTCAGCTTAAATCTCACCCATCATTAACGTCTCATATAAAAAAGCTGCAAAACCCACTAAGCCTGATAGGTGAGGGGGGAAAAAAAATCTTCTCATTTTAAAATAAACAAAACATGCAGGCATTTCCGTGGACCATGTGAAAACCCAAATCCCAAAGCACTGACCCTATGTCAACAGTAAGTCTAAACAGAAGTAAAATGAATTTTCTGTGTCTGTGCTGAAAGAAATGCAGTTAATTTAAAAAGAAAAAAAAATCAATAAGAAAATACTCCCTTTTGGAGAGTAACAGACTTCAAATGCTACTGCTGCTCTGCAGTAGTACCACAATCCTGTCTCCCTGTATGGGTGTCAGGGAATGTGGGATATGGCTGCTTATGAATAAAAACCTGTTTCCTATGAACTGTGCTGTCAGTGGTGTGGACTTATCCCATACTCTGTGTGGTCTGGATGAGCCAGATGCTGTGCATGAGAATCATCATTCCACAGTCAGCCCTGGTCTTGTTTTATCCTGCTGCAAGCCCAGCTCTGTGCTAGCTGCTGTTTGAAATACGTTCTGCTGAGCAGCTGTGCCTGGGATGAGGAGTGGACCACAGGGCAGCACTAGGACTAGGGAGAGCTCTCTCCAATCCAAGACCCAGGCTCAAGGAAATCCTTCAAGTCTACAGTATCTGCCTTAGTCACCACCTACTAATGTGGCTCTTCTGCCATCTAGCAACCTCACGCTTAGCTGAGGGTCTCTTCTCCTAGGCAATTGTCCCATGCCTCTTAGGTGAATAAAGTTTTGACAGACATCAAATCTGTAGTTTCCTGTTTCAAAGAGCTGAGAGATTTGGTAATGCTACTGATCTATATTGTTACTGCAAGGGATCACTGCTCATGGTATCCTGCTGCTGCTACCCTTTGTTTCATTTCTCCAGTTATCAGTGTCTGCCTCCACCTCAAAATGTTACTCTACAGAAAGCTGTCTCTCTTCCTCCACTGCAGAAGGGGCTTAGCCTTGTAACTCGTCTGTCGGCTTCGTGATCCTTCCTTGGCATGGCAGACCTGGAAAGGGGCTAGAGGCTTTCCTACTAAGAAATACATTCCCTCCTGTGGCTGCTCAAATATACATGTAGCTCTTGGCTTGAGTGTGTGCAATTATTTGAGCTATGCTATAGGTTGTGTGAATTATTTTCCAGTACTGCTCCCATTCTTTGCAAATTGAACATGCTTAGAGTCTTCGGAGCAGGATCAGTGCGTATCCTGCGGTGTGACCACAAACCAGCCAAGCAGCACTTCCTGAAGGGAAGAATTTGGAATTAATGGAGGTCCTCCGTAGCTAGAACACCTAAGGCTGTTACCTTGACAACTATAGACAGGATGTGATTTGTCCTGGCCTGGATCTGAATCTTATTGTAATTCCTGGCATAGCTTGGTCTATCAAATCTACATCAATGAAACACCTGTTCTTCACTAAGATTTAGAAAAAATGAAGGTTCTGGGTTTTCCCTCAATACGAAAAAGATATTTTTATTTCCAGAATTCAGTTCTCAACCCTGCCACAGACTTTGTGCATGACCTTGAGCAGATGCTTAGCTGTATCTCCTTGCCTATGAAATACAGAGAATGATCCTGTCTGTCGTCCAAGAAGATCTATGTAGCTAAAGCAACTGTAGCTATTAAACAACAAAGCAACATATGGATATATGTGTTATAAAAATATAGAGAGAATATGTATAGCGCATAAATAGATCTACATGTGTATTCATATATATATATAGAGAGAGAGAGCAATAGGGCTATTCAACTCTTAACTCAGGATGCTTCAATTTGCTGTATCCATGACATTTCTGAAGCAAGTAGCCATCCTTCCAGGGGGAAGTGATGCATACTCAGATCTCAGAAGTGTTTGTAAATATCCCTTATTAAGTAGCTCATCCCTTTGGTTAGACTGGACCACTGGTGTTGAAAACTAGTGACAGATGGGAACATACTGATATTACTTTACAAAGTTCTCCCTATTCCTTTCGCAAGATATAGATGTCTTCTCAGTGAACAGATACAACAGGAGAAGGACATACAAGGGCTATCTTTTTAGTTCTCATTTACACATTAGAGAAGCTGTTTCCTCAAAAGCCTCATGGCAGGTCACATTTTTAAATTTCGTTTTATTATTCTCTTCCCAAAATGAGAAGCTGCTGTGACCCGTATTCTTGTCAGACAGCTGATGGACTTTTGTGCAACACTTGACAAGGTTGGGGTCAAATTCTAATGGCCCTGTAGGAATCCCACAGCTGCCAACTGTGAGACTGGGCAGTATGGCCTTCAAAGGTATTTACCATCAGATATCTGAGTTCCCTATAGAGACCAAGGAGAAGGAGGTTTTGAAGAGGCCAGGTGGGTTGGCTTCTTAATAGACTCACAGGAACTTCTTCAGGGCATGTTCCTTGCTGGGCTTCACAGTTTTATGTTCAGATCTGTGTGCAAACTCATTTTCCGTTGTTTGAAAGCACTCTTCTGTATTCTCAGTAAACTTGTCATACATGGAAAGGTGTCGGAGATCCTCAAAGTTCATGGTAAGATACAATCTAAAAATGTGCCCCTTTACTTATGGAAAAGTTCTTATTGGATAGATGATGTATAAATACTGTGTGTGGTTGTGTTCCCTAGACATCCCTTGCTGTATGCCTTGGTTTCTAAGTAGGTGATTTAGACAGGAAGAAGTCTGCTGTTATTTTTCCAGGTTTCCCTTAGGTGCAGACAGTGTAAAATTTGGAAGTTACTGCCGGCATACCTTTGCTGTTGTGTGGTACATATTCGGAGTGACTAGTCCAAGAGGCATCCTTTTTCTGTAACTGCAAATTGTTTGAACTTCCAATTTTAATATTGTTTTCCTTACGGGAATTGCATGAAAATGAAATGACTGTATGCTGGTGTTTTCCATATATCCACCTCTTATAACAATTACTTGCGTTTATCACATTCTTTCCTTTTAAAATTTGCTGTTTAAATTATGCCATTTCATGCTTACATTCCCTTCCCTGCCTCTTTCTCTTAATGAAGGAGAAGAGAAGCCATCAGGTTGTTCCAGAGAGGGTGAGCATGAATTCTAATTTAATTCTAGCATAGCTGTCTTCCTACGTGTCAGCACGTTTTTATCATTACAGCGTGACCTCTCCCCTCTGAATGGAAGGATTAGAGAAATCAGAGGTATTTTTGCCACTCAGGCTGTCTGGGAGCTTCCCGTGCTCTGCAGCAATGTGGAAAAAGGTGCCAAGAACAGAATTTACAGCCAGAAAAGTTGAACGTATACTTCAAATCCTGTATTTTAGCAGAAACAGAAATAGCCTAGATCTTAACATGTTAAAGGCTCATCTCCAAAGGCATGGCTGATCTCAGTAACGTGAAAAACACAAAACCTTTCTGGGAGGCAAAACTGGAACCATTTTGAACAAGTTTTTGTCTGTGCTGTGATTTCTCAAAATTGCTACAGAAACCGAGCTCAGAAAATACTTTTTCCTCTCTCCCTGCCAAAGCCGTTGTCATATTCAGCAGCAGCTCTTTAAAACTATTTTGCCCTCCTGTTCCAAATAGCACTTCTTGGGTTAAAAAACCCAACTAGACAACTTTTTTATAGCAAAAGAAGACAAATGCATACTAAATGATGTTGTAGCCTGAAACTGTGAAACTGCTGGTGAATTGCCCCAGTCAGTGTCTGGCTATTGAATCTGGTGCTACAAATTTCTGTATTGTCTGCAACACGGATAATAGTCTGGCAGAAATACGTAGTTGATCCCAGTGACTTCTTCCATGAATGCCAGAGCCTTCAAGTTCTGCCTTATCTCCCCTCTCCCACTTCAGTGATGTAGCTGCCCTATGTCTGTGTACACAAACCTCTGGAGAAATCATAAAACATTTCAATAGATTTTGTGGGGGTATTTTTGTTGGTTTGTTGGGGTTTTTTTGTTTTTTTTTTTTAAAAAAGTCCATCACACCACTACCACCTCAGAAAAATAATGTTTTGGAGTTTTTACTTTCATCCCATTAAGTTCCTAAACTGATTTTGCCATAGCATATATAAAATGTTCTGCCATTGTCGTAGCCTATATAAAATGTTCTGCCACTGTAGTACTAAAATCAAAGATTTCCAGCAAGTCCTTGCTTACTATGGCCTAATTATCTAATTTCTCCTTCAGTGTGGAGTTTCCTCTCCTTGAGGTAGGCTCTTTGGGAGCCCGTACGAGCCTGCATAATACAGAGTCCTGGTGAGAGCTGGTAACACCTATGGCATACACTTGTACTTTCTCACTACCTACTAGACCTTCAGTGCTCCCCACTGTGGTCCCACAGCCCTTCTGGCAGCACCGTGGGCTTTTTTGAACCTGGCATACGTACCCATGTAGTATCCCTTTAACCCTTACCCTTGCAATGCCTTGAATACCATTTTAACCAGTTTTCTATGAATAATCAATGTGAATAAAATGCAGAAACGAGCTAGGCTAGGTAATTTCCTTGTACTGTGGGAAAGCTGGTGTCAGGTGATTTCTTGTGTCCTTAATGATAATTGTTCTCCTTCAGTTTCTGTCCAGGCTGACACTTTAACATCTTCTAGCAAGGTAGATTGTTTTACTTCCTGTGTTTTTCCTGGTCACATACAGCTTTTTTGGTATCATGCCCTGGACATTTTGCACATATCCTGTTGTTGAAGAGTGATTTTCCCACTGTTGCCTTCACTGTTTGTTATATTTGGCAGGAGGCCCCATAGTGGTACTTTATTTCAGCTGAGATTTTTTTCCACCTTTTTCACAAAACCTCAGAAGCATAGCACAGATTTGATGACGAGCCTGTCTCAGGTATTTAATGAATTCCCCATTACCCCCACATTTAATTGTTATGATTTAGTTTGTTCTCTAACTACCAACACATGGGACAGATTTTTTTTTTCTTGTTTGCATTGAACCTTTCTGCTTTTGTTTTGAGTAGTCACATTTACAGCATCTAATGATAGCTGGATGTTTGTTAAGATACATAGTTAGTCATGGGAGGAAGTCCACTTTTTCCATTTCTGTTCCTTTATTCTCCCTGGCAATCCCATTACAAACTTGCCAGAAGCTGGGTAGGTGTGCACTCCTGCATTCCAATTTCTTGCCAGAGTATAATCTGGTAGGTAATCACAACCACCTTGCAAAATGAAAGTCAACTGTCTGTATGATAAGCAGGGTAGGGTGTCTGTGTGATATGTGATTCTGAGGCTGCTGGTTACAAAAAAGATATAATTTGTGAGATGGGGTCCATCTGTTTTCATTTTGGCGATCACTGCTTCAGTCCCTTTTATTCTTAAGCACAGCTGGAATCCACGCAGTGACTCGTGTCATATGCTGTGACAGGGACTACTGAGGGATTCATTTGTGTTGATTTAAAAGAGCCAGTATGGCGAAAAGTGAGGAATTAACCCTCATCTGATCAATTTGAAGTCCCCTTCCCCATGTCATTGTCATTTCTTATGACTGAATGTGGTGCTTCTATAGGACAACTTCTTCTAGATCAACTGACATCTTGTGTTCTATCTTCCCTCCTCTTATTACTTTTTTTTTTTTCCCTTTTTTTTTTTTTACTAATGAAGAGATAACAGCAAGAACAGTTTGTGGCCCAAACGATGGAATACAGAACTGAAGATAACCTAGATGAGGTAGCCATGGGCTATAACTAGAGCATTAAACTTTTATTTTTTTGTTTTTCAGTCATGTCATTCTAATTGAATATTCTGCTTGGAATTCTGCTTTCTGAAGTGGTTTGAACAGAGGACTGAGACATGCCAGAGAGTAGGTTAAAGATAATATATTTGAGAGCATGTGATAAAAATAGAAACCCACCCCTAGTAGGAAAAAAACGCTAGTAAAATTTCAATTAGAAAGTTCTTTCTTAAAAGGCATAAGATAGAAAAAAAGGGGGGGGAAAAAAAATCAAAAGAATAAAAAAAAAAGAGAGAAATTATAATGGTCAAAAAGTGTCTTGTCTGACCTTAGAAAGAAACAGTCAGCTCAGCAATTAAGTGCTTTAAAGATCCAAAGCAGTGATATTTGACATGATCCAAAAAGGAAAAAATAAAAATAATCCCAATGTTACAATCAGTGAGGCAGGAGGAAAAGAAACCCTATGCTGAGAGTCATTAAGACCCAAAAGTAATTCATCACAGGCACAACTAATGTTATCACAGGAAAGTTGTGTTGTCTTCATGGTGAGCACATTGATTCCAAGCTAAGAAATTAAGGTGAAGGTGCCTTCAGTAGTAAAAGCAAAAATATTAAATTACTCCTGAAAACTGTAGCAGTGCTGTTTACTCCATCAAGGAAGGATAATGAGACTGTTTAGGGAAGTCCAGTCAGCCAGCATAAGGAATGTATTTTGTCAAATTTTAATTAAAGACTGATTCCTGCTGAATACTGTCCAAGCAGTGAATTATTTATTAAAAAGAGGAAGCCCTGGAAAAAAAGCAAAAAGCCAAGATATTCCTCTTCAGCTCTCTGGAAGCCATGGAAAATTTTAATGAGTTGCTGTCCAGCTTAACTGTTTAGTTGCCATAATTGCTTGCCAAATAGCATTAAAGGGAGCTCTTCATTCTTTCGGTGAGGACTGTCTGGTTTACATGTTAGCTAAGGGCCTCATCCAGCACCATGTATGAACTTATGGGTCTCGCTACAAAGGGGAGAAGTTGAGTAGGCTGGGGCAGAGACAACACTGATGCTTGTGGAGATAGACCAGGTCTGAGAAGGTCAGAGCACAGATCTGGCAAACTCTGCTGAACCCAAGCTGGTTTTTGTGTATAGCCACTGTAGTGTCTGCACCATGATTTACAGTACCTGGGCTCTCCAGGTATTTTTGCTATCTTTGATATCCATATCCTACTTGTACCTGAACTGATGCAGGAAAAGATAACTTGAAACATCATCATTCATCCCAGTTCTGATCATGAACTGGCAGTTTAGTTCAGAATCTGCTTTGTTAGACCATGTACACATGTGAACTTACTGAGTAGTTTAAATTCTCTGCAGAAAGCAGCAGCCATTCCAAGTAAAATCATGACAAATACATAGATAACATAGATCTAAATAATTGGGACACTCTTGTTAAAACTTTGATTTGGAAGGTGAGGGTGGTACAAATTTAGGTTTTTCTTACCTACTTAAGTGGAGATCTCTTCCCATTCTGCCACAGGCTGAAGTGGTGGGATGAAATTGCTTTGAACCTGCAGACATGCTAGATGTACTGTCCTGGCCTGTTTTCTGCAGTAAGAGGGTGGTTGAACACAGATCCCTAAACAGGCTGCATGAGGATCAGGGGAGAGATCTTGCAGTGCATGTGGCTGCCTCCTTGCTTAGGCCACTGAGTTTCTTCAAGGGATATTAGGGAACCTGAGGGAAAGCATGTGCATCTTGGTCTCATGCTGAAGTGCTATGTGGATATGGGCAGAGAATGCAGAAGAAGGAGGAAAAAAGTGCTGGAAATACCAAAGGAATGCACCTCTCTCACAATTTAGGGACAATAAGTTAAAAGTCTCTGGCAAATCTGCATGCTATAAGCCTGAGTTTCTAAAGATGGTGGTTTTGAGGTTGATAAGCTGAAGTGAAAGTGATTAAAGTGGAGGGGTGATACGAGTTATTACTAAGACCCTGAGCCTGCTGCCTACGCTGGCATCATTAGAACACACCTGCAGACAAGGGTCTTCTTCCTGCACATCAGAGCTGTGATTGATTCTGCTGAGACAGGTAATAGAATACTTGAAAAGTGTGGGCTTCCACTGTCAAGGGACAGGCCTGCCTTCAATTAGGCTTTTTCAATACTGGTCAACGGGATATAATTAGGAGAGAAGTCTTTTAATGAACTGTTAATGCTGGCCTAGCAGCAACTTGCAGATGTAGAGGGAAAGGCGAGGGTCAGGCCTCCTGCTGAAGTATCTGATTCATTATTTGGAGATTCCAAGTTTTCATTGTTTGCTCTTCCCTTTGAATAAAAATGCTCTTTGTTTAACTCTGGGTTATGCAGGTGGGCATACTGCTTATCATGAATGCTCATGTGGTGTAATTTTATTTCTGAATGAGGACTATGCATTTTTTTTTTTAAGAACTCTGGAAGTCAAACTGCCTGGCAGAAAGGTTAGTACGTGACGGACAAGAAAGCTGATAAACTATTCCTATACTTGGATAAAGCTGCAAGCAAAGTTGGCTGATAAATCAAAGAAGTAAAGCTGTATTTTTTCAGCTTGAAAATTGAACAGGATCATCCAGTCAAGTGCTGGAGAAGCATGTATCAGAAGGGTCAATTCCTTTTTAAAAGCACAGCCCATCAGAGCTAGGAGCTTAAGCACCTTTCCCTCTTGGTTGCTCTCCATTGATGTGGCAGGTTCAGGGGACCTAGAGTTGGTTTTGAACTTTGTTCTTCCCAAGTTGGACCTGTCAGCACTGAGATGCCTTGAGTATAATAAAGTTTCAGAAAATGGACAGTCATTCTTCCAACTATCAGGAGTTTTATAAGATCAAATAGACTTCAGTTGATGTCTGCTTACAGAAACTCTTCCACAAGAAGCAAATTTGAGCACATCCTTTCGAAAGCTGCGAGAATGGTGTGACAGTCCACCTACACATCTTTTGTATTACAGCCTAATTGGCTAGAACACACACTGAGAGACTGTGTGTGACCAGTGTAAATTCCTTCCTCAGCCTGAAGGAGTTTTAACTTTTGTTATTCTCCTACCAGAGCAGAGAAAATGCTGAGTGGAAGCTGTTTTCCCAGCCTGAATCAGGCTCCATTCCCTTAAAAAGGGCTAGTATATGACTGGGAATCTGAAGAGTCTTTGATCAAAAGAAAGAGAGTACAAGGGGAGCATTAGTGTAGTGACTGGGGCATTCAGCTGGGAGAAAAAATCCTAAACTCTATGCTTTGGACTATGCTTCTGTTTGCTTCAGTGACTTTACAGGAGGAGGAAGCAGAACTCATGATCACCAGCAAGACTTAACAGGCTGATTGTTGCATTCTCCTCTGCACTGTGGCCCCAGAGTGCCCGGAAAGTTTCACTCATTCAGCCATACATCGCAAACGGATAAGGTATGCCTTGAGGAAGCAGGAAATATAAATTTGAATCCTGTCAGGCTCAGTTAAGCATTGACCTCGGGTCTTCTATTTGCTGGCTTACTGTTTTAAGAGGAAGGCAATTAACGGTAGCCCACTGTGACACCTTTCGCTCACGTTTCTCTGAAGAAGACAGTGAGCTGTTCTCAGTGTTGTGTTTTTTATCTTTTTTTTTCTCAACATGTAGCTATATTTCATTTGCAGGAGAGGATTTGGGACTCTAGATTGAGGAGAGAGATGTTTTCTTACAGTTTTTAATTCTGTTGCCTAATTTTAGTCTAATTGATACATTAAATTATATTAACTAATTATTTCAATGAATTACATTTTATTTTATTTAATTTCCATTTCCCAAGGGAGCCACTGTTCTGCTCATCATTGTGTATAAAATAGCTCTTTTTAGCTCTTTGCACAAACTGTAGGATTAGGGGAAGAGTACTGGTACATTTGGAAAGCATTTAGGGATGAGAAAGTAGTTGATTTTTGATGCTGTGGTGAATTAGCATTGTCTGGAAGCCAAGTGCCCACCCAGCTGCTCACTCACTGTCCCTCCTCAACAAGTTGGAGGTGTAAATAGGAGAAAGCTAATGGGTCAAGGTAAAGACAGGGAGACTGCTTACCAGTTACAGTCGCAGGTAAAATAGACTTAGCTTGGGTTAAATTACTTTATTCCAATTAAAACAGATTTGGGTAGTGAAAAACAAAACAATACCACAAAACCTTCCCCCTGTTTTAACAGGGTCAACTTCTGGCATTCATTTCTGTCTCCTCTCCCCTCCACCCTTTGGGGCACAGGGGGGATGTGGAATGGAGGGATTGCTTTCAGTGTATAACACTGTGTCTGCTGCTCCCTCCTCCACTTCACACTGTTACCTTGCTCCAGCATGGGTCTTTCCATGGGCTGTGGTCCTTCAGGAAAAATCTGCTCCAGGGTGGGCTCTCCACAGGTGTCAGTTCCTTCTGGAAGTATCCAGCTGCACTAACATGGGGTCTTCCACAAGCTGCAGTGTGGATATCTTCTCTGGCAGCACCTCCTCCTCAGACCCCCATGGTATCTGCTCCAGCACCACAGAGGACCACCTCCTTTTCTGAACCTTGGTGTTCCCCCTGTTGTTTCTTGCTTGTAAGTTTGGGAGGTTTTTTCCCCCCCTGTTCTGCCTGATGTTTTCTGCCTCTCCTTAATTGTGTTTTCCCAGCAGCATGCACATGGCTGATTGGCTCAGCTTTGGCCACCAGTGAGGTCATGGCAGAGCTGACTGCCCCTCACCTCTTTCCATAGCAGCCACCCCTGCAGCCCTGCCTCTACCAAAACCTTACCACCTACATACACTACAGGTGCTCAGACTGTGTTGCTGTAGAAGTCCCTGTCAGGGCCTTCAGGGCCCCACTAGGTGTTTATTCCTCTGAGCAGCCTCACCCAAGAGCTCCATTTAGGCCCAGGCTTTGGATTTCATACTTGTCTTCAGCTGCGTTGTAGGTGGACCTGACTGCAGACCTGTCTCTGCCTCATCTTTTGCTTGTAACTCGATCCTGGAACAGACCTGGTACTTGGTTTACTCCCTCACTGTGTTTGGGGCTGTCAGGGGAGCCTGTTCAGCACCTGGTTCTGCCTGCTGTGGGACTGTGGCACTGGTTGGTGAGGATGCTGCCTGTGCTGAGGTCCAACCTTGGCTTAGAGAGAAGTGAGCCTTTGCTGCTCCTTGACACTTCTGGGAAGTTTTTTTTTTCCTCTTCCCTTCTATCAGTGTGGTTGGTGATATTGATGTGTGGGTAGTAACACTGTCTCCCTATTTTGGTTGGAAATCAAGTGAGAGATGGTGCTGGGAATGCATTTTTAAGCAACTGTGGTCGCAGGTTTACTGATTGTTTTGTGAGCTGGGGTAGGAGTAGAGAACACATGACTCTGTAGAGGAGAAGCCCTGGAAGGTGGGTAGAGAGGCAGCCCCTTTTGCAGCGTTGTGATCTTCGATTGATGTAAATCCATTGTCAAACTGCATCTTGCTCTCATTCCCAATCTGGGAGCCAGGCAGTAGTAGTTAGAGACTGCAACCTCTAGTCCATGCACACCCAAACTCTTCATCAGACCCAGCCCTCAGACTATCGATGTGTATAGCTTTTCTGTCTCAGGTTCCAAAGTGTTCTTCTTGTCAAGTTCTTCTGTCCTCAGACAGCACTCTGAGAATCTAATTACATCCAGCTCCTCAACTAAATTTGTTCAGAAATGTTACTGTGCTTCTGCCTCTCCAAAGGCATGCCTTGTTGCTCAAGCACTGTGAATGCTGCAGTGTTCTTCAGGCCCCCAGGAATCCCTCTGTCTGACAATGTTTCTGTGTCTTTGCTAGACAGCGCAACAGTCTACAGTCTCACAACTTTCTTGGTCTCATTTCTAGTCATCAGCAGTCTGGTTTTGTAGAGACTTTCTGAGTTTTAGGATGAGATTCTCTGATTTATTTTCCTGGCTCCTGCAGCCTCACATTTACTCAGTTTAAGTTCTCTCGGGCTTTTCTTTCCTTTGGCACATGAGAAGACCAGATTAAAAAGAGTCTCTGCAATTTGCTTTGGAAGACTTGGAGAGGATATGTTGATTGAAAACTCTCTAGTACCCAGTTTATTCAGGTCCTACAGCAATTCCTCAAGCACATCTCATAAAAATCTGCCTACTCTAAGGAAAAAGTAGACTGGCTTACATACTGCCTTTATTATGCCTGATGTGGCAACGTCCTTGTCTTGCACTTCTCCTTTCTCTTGCTATAATTGCTGTTTCATATTCAGGCCGTGAGAGCATGCAAATGACTGAAGAACCTGTGTCTGCTCCTAAAGTGCTTTTGAAAATTTTACTGATCATTTCCAGTTGTTCTTGCTGCCTGACCTTTGTCTGAGCTGTGTAAATCCACCACTTGGTTCAACCCATCTTGTTTTTATCTGACCTCGCCCAGTCATCATTTGGCTACTGAGCCAAATTCAGTTTTATTTTACTTTCCATAACTAGGGGGAGTATTTCTTCTGCAAACATTCATTATTTTAGTGTTGATATGTCCCTTAGTCTATTAAACATTTTATCTTTTACATTCATCTCATGGGAAACAAAAAGACCTACATAATAATGCCCCTCTGCAGACTTTCCTTCTCAGCCTGCCTAGGTATGCCTTTTGGTTTCTGTGTATCAGAACCAAGTAGTATCTGGCACTTTCATCATTTCTTTGTTCCTTGGGCATTTTTGCATTAGGACAACCTTTATTTTAAGAAACATATTGCTGCTTGAATACATTTTGCATTTTTCTTTTTTTTCCTCTTCGTGAAAACTTCCCACTTGCTGTGAAAGGAGATTAGGATGACCAGCTTAAACTTGCATATCTAACTTTTAATTATGCTACCTGCATATTTAAAAGTTCTTGGGCTTCTGGTCCAGTTAAATAGTCCAGATCTGCAGAATTTAACAAATTAGTTTTAAAAAAAACCCCACATCTCTAAATAAGTTTTATGGGACTTGAATGTTTGAAAGGGGCTACTTTATGTTTTTATTATACAATTGCTTTGGAATTTCAGGACCTAATGAAGCTGTCTCCTCTGCTGTCAGTGACTATCGACCAGTAGCAATAACCCCTGCTTGAAGGAAGAGGTTGATTCCTGCTCTCCTGTACAGAAACTGCTGTTTTGTGATGGTAGAAAGGGCTTTGTGCTGTGGCTGTCTACGAAAAGCTGCACCATGAATGGCTGGCACTTCTAAACTTTTGCCCCTACTTCATAACATGTAGGCTGTCATCTCTCACAGATGTGCTGTATGGCCTGCCCTTTCACTTTATTAAAAAAAAAAAAAAAAAAAAGGATTCTGAGGTCAAATAAAGACACGAGGAAACATAATTTTCTCCGTTGCCAGAGCAACGTGGCACTGTAGATTTCTATGGCACCACAAGTGCTAAATGCTGCTTAAGCACACACGTAACCAGTGGCAACTACAATTCCAGTCAGTTCCAGAATTTTAAAAACTCTTGCACTGGACGAGCTTGGCTGCTTACAGCTGTGAAGACAACCTCTTACAAATGCCAGCTTATACTGCTCAAAACAGTCTTCTCTTTAGATCTTTGTGCCTCCTCCCAGCTTTCCTGGGCCTTCACCCTGCCTCTCAAAGGGCAGTGGCCCTCAGAGCCATTTTGTATGGGCAGTGCTTGCTGGGCACTGCTGCAGTGGAGGGAAGAGGAAGGTCTGGGAGTACAAAGCCCTGTCTTTACATTTCTATGATTTAACTGTTTGAACATAGCACTCTCAGGACAGAGTGCTTTTGCCTCACTCTCGAAATGCACTGTTAATATTCAGCTGTTGGAGAACATTGTCTGTCTGTTGGGTGTTTGTTTTTTAGAAACTTCTTATTGCAGTCAGTGGAGGAAAAAAAACAGAACAGGGAGAAGAGGGAACTTTTGAGGAAAAACTGTCATTTCTCGTTGATTCTTGTAAGTGGAACCACTTGCTATTAGTGTGACAGTTTCACTACATTATGCCCAATTTGCTTTAGCTTTTTCAATTTTTTTGTCTCGCATAGATATAGCCATAATAGTTGCAGTGTCCTGCTGCACGCTCTTTGAAGTAGCAATTAGAAATCGATCTAGGTACCTGTGAGCAAAACGGTTGTGTGTGCTCTTCACTGTGGTGTAAAACTACTTCAGTGTGTGGTACAGCACCTTGAAAGGCAGTGTTATAAATTTTAAATATGGCTGTGGCTGATGGGGCAGGGGAGAACAGAACTATTATCGTATTTTCAAGGTGTTCCTCCTAAAACACACCCAACTGAGAGTTTACTCTTTCTGTTGATCCTTTGACGGGGATTTCAAGCTCTCTATGAAAAATTTATCTATTCACAAACATGTACAAGCTTTAAATGCACATTTTCCAGGCCTCTGTAGCCATGGAGTAAGGTGTGATTCTCATGTAATTGCCAGAGTACTGAAGCTAGTAAGGAGAGTGGTTTAAATATACCTGAAAAACATCATGAGAGGTAGCAGTGCTATTTAATCTGTCTTGTTACTTCAGTTCTTTAGCTGAAGAATAGGAATGGTACAGGTAAAAGATAAGAACATTTTCTAGGTAGAGGAAATGTGGTAGACATTGTCAAGGGCCTGCGTAGTCACATTAAAACATTGTGGTAAAATTAGAAATGTTTTGATCTTAAGATTCTCTGTTAGCATCAGATACCCTGCTTTGATTCTCTGAAACCAAAGTTGTTTAATTTTGAAATTATGATATTTTTTTTTCCTCTCATTTGGGTTGGAGTTGGCAGAGGAAGGACAGCGCATTGTCAAGCAGATCTAGTAATATGTACTTTGTGTAACTAGTGAATGTGCTGTGAAGGAACAAAAGGAAAACAAGTATGTCAAAGGAATTATATACAGTACTGATGTAGCATGTTCTTTACATCTGTTACTGGTTTTGAAATATTTTGAAACTCATTAAAGGATAACATGAATGGAGCACTGGAGCAGGCTGCCCAGAGAAGTTGTGGAGTCTCCTTCTCTAGAGATAATCACAACCTGCCTGGACACTATTGTGTGCAACCTGCTCTAGGTGAAGCTGCTCTAGTAGGGGAGTTGGATTCGATGATCTCCAGATGTCCCTTCCAACCCCCACCATTCTGTGAATAAAGAGAAATTATCTTTATAGCAAAGCGTAAGTTTTGTTGGTTGTTTGTTTTTTCTTACAAGACTTCCCTTTTGAGAGTAAACCACGTTGGACTTGTGCTTTAGTGAACAAATTTACTCTAGTGAGTAAATCTAGTGATAAGAGTTAAAGAACAGTTTCCCTAACTGTTGAAGTTTCTATTTAAAAGCACCGGTTATTTCTTCAGTGTTTTCAGCTCATCATTCTTATTTCTCCTCCTTCCTCTGGACTCTGAAGCACTTTGTGTAAAAATATTTTGAAAGAAACACCATTATCAAATAAATTTGCAGCATGTTAAATAGAATTTGCTTTGAGCAACTGTCAGCTGTCAACATAGTGGAGGCCTTGAAGCAGCTTCTGCTACTGCTTTCTCAAAATTTCTCCATCCTTTTGCTACTTTTGTTCCAAAACATGGTTCTGATTAAGGCGTGAAAGGGTTTACCATCAGTTTCAGTTTATTTATTTTATTTTCCTCCATTGTGTGTGACTCCTTTCACATACAGAAGCAATGGCGATTGTATTGGAGCTGGGTGTCTGCTCTCAGTCTTTGCTCTGGATTTATTATTGCTTTTTCATAAGCACTTCCCTTGCTTTCCACTTCACTGGTTTTGATGATCTTTAGTGAAATCCATTAGTTTAAGGAGGTGGCTTTCTTAATGACTTATACATCATATGTTACTTGATTTCATTTTCAGTTTATTGTTGCTTTTATTTATAATTTAGTAAGTTCTGCAGATATCTGCTGCTTTAATTATATTGAAATGTGTGTTGCCTTTACAACCATGTTATCAATCGGGGGGGTTTAGTACCCTGAAACACCTTGATTTTTGTCATGTAATGGTGCACGAATAAGACTAGAGGGTAGTAACAGTCCCTTTCTGACTTTGAAATCTCTAGAGTTCTGCCTGTTTTCTGTTTCAGCTACTTTATAATGCTGCTGCTCGTGAACACTATTTTTGTTTGCAGCACACTAACACATTAGTTTGAAGTGTTGCAAACTTAAAATTTTGCAAGTCCCTTTGAACCACCTAGCTTTTAGAACGTGTCAGTTGTGCATAAAATACTATACAGCCTGCTTATGACTACAAAGAGACATGATTAATGCTTTCTCAAATGATCAAACCAGAATGTGTATTAAATGTGCAATTTCGTTTTTCCTTCCCATACCACATACAGGAACAAACAAGAGTAGACATCCATTTATTTTTTTTTTTCCCTGGCTGTATTGCTGTGCTGTACAGAGGAAATAATTTTTGCCAGGAACACTTCGTGTGAGGCTTAGTTTTGAAGTAGCCTTTCATTTCCCCAATTTGAATCCCAGAACCACAATGTGTATTCAAGAAGTGTCTGTCCTGCCTCTTTTCAGTTGTGTAATGCTGCCAGTGACAGAGGGCACTGCTTATGCTAACATGAATTATTTAGCTGCTTACCCTGCTGACTTTCGAAGGTATTATGCTTAATACATAATTGGCAAAAACTCTGAGGCTCTAGGATAGAAGCTGTTGAGATGTGTGAGGTATTTATGCAGTTTTGTTTGCTTTATGTTCAGGTGTCACTGACCTCGAGTTTCTTGTGTCATTTGAGTAAAGAAATGTGAACTTGTCTTTCTTGGTTTTCTGCAAGGTTCCTTCTAATGCATTAGTGCATAGCAGTCTAGCTCTTGAAGGGGTAATTGCCTGAAGCAGCAGATCCCGCCTAAATTGAATTTGATTCTTTTTTTTTTTTTTTTCCTGAATTGAGCTGCCTAATTCTTGTGTTCTCACAGGCACAAATCAAACCACTTCAGTTTCTCTCCACTCATGATACAGTGAAGGTTCTGATATCTGAAAACTGACCACCCAGACAGGAAGGCCTACCTCTTGCAGCAGACAAGAACTGGATGCTCTTCTGTCTGGAACTTGGGGTGGGAGGAGAGTTTATGACCTTTGGAAGAAGGGGCAGAAAACTCTGGATGACTACAAAGATGTTGTGAGGCTATGAAGGGAGAAAATTAGAAGGGCCAAAGCCTCACTAAAACTTAATTTGGCTACTGCCATGATAAGGATACAATAAAAAATGTTTCCATAAATAAATCAGCAACAAAAGGATTGCTAAGAAAAATATCCATCCTGTATTGGATGCAGGAGGAAACACGGTGACAAAGGCTGAGGAAAAGGCTGAGGTACTGAATGCTACCTTTGCCTCGGTCTTTAAGACCAGTTGTTTTCAGGGTACCCAGCCTCCCACCTGGAAGACAGTGACAAGGAGCAGAATGAAGCCCCAGTAAGCCAAGGGGAAATGGTCAGTAACCTGCTGCACCACTTGGACACAGACAAGGCTATGGGACTGGATAGGATCCACCCATGTGTATGGAGGGAGCTGGTGGAAGTACTCACCAAGCCATTTTCCATTATTTATCAGATGTCCTGGCTAACTAAGGAGGTTCCAGTTGACTGGAGGTTAGTAAATGTGATGCCCGTGTAGAAGAAGGGCTGTAAGGAGGGTTCAGGGAACTACAGGCCTGTCAGACTGACCTTGGTGCTGGGGAAGGTTATGAAGCAGGTCATCTTGAGTGTCATCCTGAAACACATGCAGAACAACCAAGGGTTCAGGCCTAGTCAGAATGGGTTTATGAAAGTCAGGTCCTGCTTGACTAACCTGGTCCAAGGCCAATGGGATGAGGTTTAATGAGATCAAGTGTCAGGCCCTGCACTTGGGTCACAGCAACCCCAGGCAACGCTACAGGCTTGGGGAGGAGTGGATGGAAAGCTGCTGGGCAGAAAAGGACCTGAGGGTACTGATAGACAAGCAGCTGAATATGAGCTAGCAGTGTGCCCAAGGTGGCCAAGACAGTCAATGGCATCCTGGCCTGTATCAGAAATAGTGTGGCCAGCAGGAATAGGGAGATGGTTGTTGCCATGTACTCGGCACTGGTGATACCACACCTGGAACTGTGTTTAGTTTTGGGCCCCTCATTACAAGGACATTGGGGTGCTAGAGTGGGTCCAGAGAAGAGCAGTGAAGGTGAAGGGCCTGGAGAACAAGTCTTATGAGGAGCGGCTGAGGGACCTGGGCTGTTTATCCTGGAGAGAGAGAGTCTCAGGGGAGACCTCCTCACTCTCTACAACTACCTGAAGGGAGGTTGTAGAGAGATGGGGGTTGGTCTCTTCTCCCTGGTAGCAAATGACAGGACAAGAGTAAATGGTCTCAAGTTGCACCAGGGGAGGTTTAGGTTGAATAGTAGCAAAAATTTCTTTACTGAAGGGGTTGTAAAGCCCTGGAACAGGCTCCCCAGGGAAGTGGTGGAGTCACCATTCCTGTAGGAATGTAAAGGATATATAGATGTGGTGCTGAGGGACATGGTTTAGTGGTGACCTGGCAGTGCTGGGTTAACGGTTGGACTCAAAGATCTTCAAGGTCTTTTCCAACTCAAATGATTCTATGAGCCATTGTTAGCATTTACTGTGTGTGATGAACCAGAGGATCACGTGTGTCTTTGGCAAGCCGAGCCTGGATCTCAGGTTGTTCTTGGATTTGGATCTTAGGCTATCTGTGCTGAGGCTGGTACCTTTCATAGGCTGTGCTCTTGTGCTAGAAAGGTGACATCAGCAATCTTCTGGCTTTTATGAAAGTTCACTGCCGTTCACGGGCAAGTTGCCAGTGTAGGTCCTTCAGGTGAAGTAGCTTGCCAATAACAGCACCTTTATTAGAGTATGTGGTGAATTAGTTTATTCTAGTCAGTAATCTGCATAATTAGGATGGAAATGAGATTAATAAATGCATTTAAGTGTTTGGAAATGGCTTTCTTCCTGAAGATTTTTCAGAGGATGAAAATTAAGATTAATTCTAGAGGAGGAGAACTGACTTTAAAAGCCCCATTACAATTGACCTTAAAGCCACCATTCTTTTCAGTTACTCAGAAACATTTGCTAAGATTTAATTGAAAAGATCACTGAAACCTGACCCACGATACAGCAATATTGATGCTGGCTTTTGCCCACGATTTCTCTTCATTCATACAGATGTATTAAAATGAGAACGTCGTCTGTCACTTCTGTAATGGACAGTGGTGAAGTCCAAGAGGCAAAATTTGCGCGAAAGATGTGTATTGGTATTTACAGTTTCTTTTTGCCATTTTATGTTTCCTTATTTATTTGTCTAAAAAGCTTAGAATGGCACACTGTGTGTACTTTATACCTCTAAATTAATGAATTCCTCTTCTGTTATGTCAAAAATTGTAGGAAGCCCAACTTGGGCAGTTTCGTATTTTTAAGTGTTTTATATTTATATTGGATTAAATAAGACATCAGAATTAGCTTCTGAGTAACTCAAAATCTTGAAAGCTTGTTCATCGTACAGCAGTTCAAATCAAGTACAATCTCCTCTTGATGTTTGCAATCTTTTTTTTATTTTTTTTTAATTGATTGAATCCTCATTAAACTGTGTCCTATGTAGCATTTACTTCTTACACAGGTACTGAAAAACTTCTCCCAGAAATGTCTCATGTAAAAAATTTCCATGTAGTGATAAGTTTATTAAGCAGGATTCAACATAAAGAATAATTTAAAATTTAAGTCTGTATCTGCTTCAGCTCCATTAAAGCTCAGTCTGGCTGGGTTTGGATGTTTTAGGTATCTACAGTGTAGGAAAATGATGTCTTGAGTAATGTCAACATATCTCCTTCTGTTCCAAGATAAAGGCTGGTGGATGCTTTTGCCATACAGGTGAACTAAGCATAGATAAAAATGAGAAGATCTACTTTCAAATCCTGTAATCAAAAATCAGAACTGTACCAGGAGAGCGGGCAAGGTTTGTGTGTTGAGCAAAACGCTGCTCTCACTGCTCTGTGTCTCTTTCATTGACTGAGAAGGCTCTTTCCCAATTGCATCCCCCCAGAAGTATTTTTAAAGCATACTTTAATTCTAGGACTGTAACATTATGAACAACAGCAGATGCTGAAACAGCCAAGGGTTGTTTCCTTGCAAGTTCTTTAAGCTTATTGACTGCCAGAAGCAACGGACTGCAGGCCAGGCTTCCAGGTGTCCCTGCTGGGTCCCCCATGCTCCTCTCTGTTGCGATTGTGCTCTGCAGCCATTTCACTAAAAATGGACATTCATCAGGAAGTTTTGTTAAAGGTGATGTGGTGCCTTTTGCTTGCTGTTTCATGTAGCAGTCATAAGCTATTTGGTGTGTCAAAAATTCACACACATGGTTTAGGGGCTTGCTACCAGAGTAAGCCTAACTGCTAATACTTGGTTACCAGTGTTACTGACAGCCCAATATTCATTCTGTTAATAGCAGTGTCAGCTCTGTGTTTTAGGTTCATACTTCTTTTCTGACAGATGTTTTTTCTAGCTTATTTCCATTTTCACAGCATAGGTTGTGTATGTGTACTTGCCTGTGTATATACACATGCAGATATGTACACACATGCAAATATGCATGTCTCTGTGTGCACATATCCCTCAAAACCCAGCAGTGTTTATTCACACAGGAATTCCTGTCTCTGTTAACAGCTGCCTTATCTTTGGTGGAAACAGTAATGTATAGCATCTGTGTAATGTATAGCAATGTATAAATGCGTTTCACACTAGCACTGATAGTTCTTTCAGAGTAAACCACAACAACTCTTTAACAGTGATCAACAACAGTTAAGGGCAGGAAATGAAAAAGAAGGCAAAAGACACTTGAAAATACTGGGGGGTGTATGTGAAGAGGTTACTAGTTAGTAATTATACTGGAGTCTGGACAGGTCAGCCAGTTACACTCCCAAGTTTGGGCAAATGGCAGTAAACTCTTCTGTCTGTTCAATTTTTGAGGTTACAGAAAAACAATAAAATGTAAATTTTTCCTATTAATCATTTATTAAATTATCCATATACTTTCAGTTTTGCTTACTGGCCCTGTGGAAGTGCAGTGCTCCTAAACTTCAGTGTTTGATTTGCTATTCTTCCAGACAGAGAGGAAAGGTGGTTTGGGGCTCACATACATGGGAATGAGCATGATCTCTGCAAAATGTGGCTTGAAAATTAATCTGTTATCAGTCCTAGTTCAGACTCTTCTAGAGTCTGGACGAGCATGCCCAAACTATCTCTAGATGCGCTTGGTCTTCTATTATTTTCCTCTTTGTGATCTTCCCACTTATAGTGTAAGCCTTTATAAACTGTATTTTGAAGAGAATTAGTCCCTAAGTTCAGGGGGAAGGATATCACATGGTTGAACTATCCCAGGTCTGAAATGAGAAATCCTCGCGTGGGCATAGTAGTTTCTGAAATGCCTTTTATCAATGGATGACTAACATCTAATGGTTTCCTGGTAAAATTTTTTGATCCAAGTCTTGGAATAGATTTGCAGAAGTTTGGAGGAGAGTGGTTGTCTGACCACTAATTCTGAAAGTGTGAGAGAGCTGGCCAGAACATTGCCTGGGGCTCATCAGTTATCTCTGGAACCACCAAGGACTCACCTGGAGGAAGCAGGTGCTTGTTGTAAGCAGCCCTGGGAAAAGAGGGGAAAGCCTGAGGGCCCTTCAGTGGGAGGGTAGGAGAATGAGAAGAGGGGCTCAGTATCCCGCTCTGCCTGAGTCAGGGACAAGATTCTGCTTTATGAAGGCTGGAAGGGTAATTGAAAGGTAAGGCACGATGGAAGCCCTTCTGCTTGGCTGAGGGAGGGCACTGCAAATTAAGGTGTTACAATTCTGTAAATAAATGGTGCAGTTGGACTTTCTTATTATTTATAAGATTTAAATCTCGGTTGGCATGGTTTCAGGCACTGCTGCCCTGCAGGAAGGTACAGAATGGGCCCAGTGGGCTCTTTGTTTATCCTAGTAAATAATCTTGATTCTCTGTGTGCTGTAAGTGATAAATGGTCTCTCTCTGGTTGTGACTTAAGGTGCCTTACATTCCACTTTGCTCTTCGCTGCTGACAATTGTTATGCAAGGTGGCATGCACTCTGGGAGAAGCTAAGAAACTGTGAGCTGTTCCTATCCATCTACGTTAAATTTTGACCATGCTTAAGAAGAGGTGGTCATAACGTGGGACTTGGCACAGGGCTTGAGCAATTATGTGGTTTTGTCCATTTTTAGAAGCAGCAATAGAAGCATCAGAAACATTCTCAGCTGATGTAGTGAGGGACCAATCTGGAATGTCAGGTTAAGATGCTCAGCATGCTGTCTCTATTTCCAGCTACTGAAGAACAAGGTATTAGTATATTAGTAAGTTATCCTAACCCTGCTCAAAGCAGAACAAAATTTTCCCTTTTTGTAAGATTCAGCTCTGCTTCTTTTGTCTCTGAACTGGTGCTATAACATGTAGCCTATCCTCTAACATCAGGTTTACTGTGAGGGAAGCACAGGGTTTGTTTTTTTTTGAAGTGTATGTTTTCAAGACTGCTGCCAAACCATGATACTCATAAGCAAAACACTGATAGGAGGGATGCGTGTAATGCATGAATAGTAACCTTAACAGCCAGCATTGCTAAGATTTCTGTATAGCTCAATGTCTTGTTTGGGACTCTGAGCTCACAGAAAAATGTGTAGAATCAGAGCATAACCAGCAAGGGAGACCTGAGAGATTTTGCTCCCAGGATCAAAGAGCCAGAAGAGTGGAATATGGAAAAACCAATGAGAAAGAGGAAAAGAACAGTCTGGTCCCTATGGCTGTGGTGAGTGAGGCAAGAAATAAAGGGACCACATTGTAACATGAGAGATTCCTTTAGGCTCAGGTGAGAAAAATTGGCAGAAAGATAGCCCAATGCTGGATTAGGTTGCCTAGGAGAGCTGTGCATGTCTCATTGGAGGCTGCTAAGAACAGGTGAGAGAAATCTGTCATGGATGGTTTGTGTCTAGCTGGTCTTCCCTGAGGCAGGGGGATAGGCTTGGGCGAGCTCCCAGACTATTTTTTTTTTTGTGATACTCTGAATATTCAACAAGTCCTGTGTTGTTCTAATGTCTACTGGGAGCAAAGCAGCTGACAAGCTGCCAGATCAGTAAAAGCAAAGTAGGTTGGAGGATTGATGAATTCATAGCCTGTGGGAGAGATGGGAGCAGGGAGCTCAGGTATTGCTGCTGCACAACGCTGCCTGCCCTTGGTTCCTGTGATTCACGGAACCATGCTGCTGTTACATCTAGGGCAGCTGCTCAGCAGCCCTCAAACACAGGGAGGGAGGAGGATAGGAAGGGCAATGAGAAGTGAATAAGCTATCATTTATCCTCTGCTGCTTCCTCTGCACCCACCGGCAAAATTACCACAAGTAATCAGCTATATGCAAAGCTAATCGTTACAATATTTACCAACTTTGTGTAGCATATCCCCAGCTGGCATGGTTCCATCTTAGGAGCAGATTGAAAGATTCAAAAATAACAAACCACCGAACAACTCATTAATTCCATTGCTTTTGTTAGCAAAATCCTCTGTAATTTGTATGATTCAGATGAATTTTTGTTAAGTTCCTCCATAAACTGGAATTTGGCAAACTTTGCAAAATTTCATGATATCTGTGCGTTTCCCACTGCTCTGTTCTGCTTGATACTGAGCCAAAAAAAACCCCCACGTCTCTGGGAAGTTCTTATGATTTGATGGGGGAAGAGGAGAAGTCACACAGAAACAGAAGAAAAGGTAATGATAGACCAGAGAAGATGCTTATTTAAAGCTTATTCATGTGCAGAACTGGATGTCAGAGTTATTTAATGGATGAAGGTGTACTAGTGTTGAAGAAACTCAAAGTGCGTTAGCAGACAGCACGCACCCACTCCCCCCCCCCAACCCTTCCAAGTCTGTGGTACCTGCTAACGAAGAAAACTCTTCTCTTTCTGTCAGGTGAGACTGTTACAAACAGATTGTACATAAGGGCAGACTAACACAATATGCAGAT
Source organism: Actenoides hombroni (assembly GCA_024336885.1). Lineage (NCBI taxonomy): Eukaryota > Metazoa > Chordata > Aves > Coraciiformes > Alcedinidae > Actenoides > Actenoides hombroni. The sequence continues at coordinate 2,073,434 of WUAM01000125.1, forward strand.
GGGATCATGATGATACAATAAACACAACTCCGTTTTAGAGAAAGGTTTTGTATCTGAAAACAATAAAGGCTTAATGACAATTATACTGGTAACTTTTGTTAACATAGCGTTGGTGGCTGTAAGTAATTGAAAACCTTGACTCAATAGACTTGGACTAGAAATCACAAGGTTTTAATAACAGATTCTTTTTCATTGCCTTTTCAATATTCAAAAGAAAAAAAATGTGTCTCGGTCATGTTTTTGAGCATTTATTTATCAGTATGAGGTTCAGTAATAATTATGTAATTACTTTTAACAGGAGGAAATAAAAGCTTCTCTTATTAGCGTGTGAATCTAGAAGTTGTCATTTTAAGCAAGTTAAATCTGGTGTCACTGAGATGTTGCTGGTTGGTGTCATGCACATGCATCGCAAGGTGCTTGAGAGGAGCTGAGCACTGTTGCACGTGCAGATGATAGGCTTCCAAGCTAGTGTTCCTGCAGTGTCCCAAAATTAATATGAATCTGGCTTTTTCACTTTCTATGTAATGGCTAGACCTAATCAAGAGCTAATTCAGACTGTTGTTCCATGTTTGTTGATTAAGGAATGGCTTTAAAACTTTTGTAGATGAAGGTATAGGAGTTCCTATCCTTCTCCTTCAGCTGTGTCTCAAATTTATCGGCCAGCACTATGGCTTCTTTCAAGCTCTCCTAAGCTTGTGTGGTGTGAGTGTGATGTTCAGAAAGTTGGGAGGAAATTGCTGCCCTGGTAAGGTGGGTAGTGCCAGCATCATAGCAAGTCTAACTGAAGATGAGGAATTTGACTTATCCCTTGGAGCCTAGAGCTCAATAGCAAGCAGACATACTGTGGAGTTCATCCTATACAGATGACATCCTATACAGGCATGTAATTTTGCATTCAAGATTTCTGTGTCTGTAAACTCTTGGTGTGAGTATGTTACACGGTCCTGTCTATGTTTCATCTGCGGAGGTTATGCTGAGAGACTGCTTAGGAAATCTTTCACTAGTTTGTCAACTAGTGGCAATGGGAGGAAAACTGTAACAGGCAGTAGAACAGATGTTAGTCACCATCACCAGTAGTCCTCTGTGTGTGCATGGACACTCGCACAGCTCTCTCGAGTGGATCTCTACCGTGCTCTTCAGAAACCAAGCAATGGCTTTCCCTTCAGCCAGTCGTTTCCAGCAGATGGGATTGCAAGGCTTGAGTGTTGAAAACCTGGTTGTTCCAGTCTGTGTGGCTGGCAGATGTTGTGGAATGGGTTGTTAAGGTTGCTCTTCAGGGAGCAACTGAAGATGTGTTAGAGTCTGGATAAAATATCCAACCAGATTCTCATGACAGGAGGTAATGCAATATAAATGCAGGCGAATACCTCTGTGACAAACTGCGATTATGTCAGCTGTCTTGTGTCTGCTGGAATGTGAATCATGGTAGTTGCAGGCCTTGTTCCAGAGCTGGTGTTTTTGAACTGGTACAGACATGCAGCAATAATTTTAGCAGATAAGGGACTGTGAATTTCCATTTAAATGTGGAGTGGTCAATAGCTGTTTTTTTTTTTTGAACCTGAGAGTAATTGGAGCAGTAGCAAAAATGCTTTCAGGGCCATTGTATGGAAGAAGTTTTCCTGTTTTAGTTTCAGACTATGTAAGTTCCTTGACTTTAATTAGAGGGGAAAATGATTCCTGCTTGAGCCTTTGGGTCAGGTGTGATGCTTTTCAAAATCTAAAGGTGACTGGCTTTCCTTCCTGCTTTATATATCATTTAAAGAAAGCTGCAAGACTACACTGAATTGTGGATTATTTTTTTTTTTTTGTCCTTGGGATTTATTTTCAACGTCACATGTTCCACACTGAGAAGTAGGAAGATACCTGAAGTTCAGAAGAACAGCATGGAACAGCTGAAGGTCAAGGAAAAGAAATAAGTGCTGTGACAAGATGTGCATGTACATATATGTGTGTGTGTATGTCTCAGAGCAGTAATCCAGACTGATTTATTTACTTAACACTCGGAGCCACCTAACGTTTTTCTCATCCAAATCTGGGGCTATAAGAAGGTATTTATTACTGTACTTCAAAAACTGTTTTGTGAGCAACATATGGCACCAAACCATGTATGGCTTACTAAAGCTCAAGAAATAGTTGTCTGTTCTGCTGACCTCATAGGTACTGCCACCTGGCACTCCTGCCTGTGGAGAATACAGAATGAGGGCTCAAAGAAATGTTCTTTAATTAAACTTAATAACAGCAAAAGTAGCTAAAAGGAAAAAAAAACTCTTTTCTGTTATGTGTTGTCCTTTAGTAAGTGAAATGTACTTATTTGAAGCAAGAATTAGCAACTGGCTAACAAGGGGGTGAGAATTCCTTTGACTCCTTTCACTCTTTTCTGTCTTTCTGTCCATTAAAAGCTGTTCTTCTAGATCTGTTTTGAATACTGATTCCTGCTGTTCTGGGCAAGGCTTCCTATGCAGTACATTCGTTCTGTTTTATTTAGTAAGCCACAGTAAATCAATGAAAGGTCTCATCGTTAATACAGCCCAGCATTCACAGTTAGAAGAAATATGTCAAGTCTCTTTAGGTCACCTCTGAATTCCACTGATTGGTAGAAGCCATGGGGCAGAGGAGGAGAAATTTGGATGACTTGTGCGTTTGTCTTAATTTTTTAGAGCGCAGAAAAAAGCTGCAAGCTCTTCCAAAAAACATGCAAGCATTATCTGTAAACCAGGTTTAAATATTAGTCTATCATGATCTGGGCACAGTGTGTGTACATGTAATGGCTTTGATGATGGAAAAGACAGAGAAAAAGGAGCTTATTCCTATGGAGACTGTGGGTAGGTCCTTACTATTTCTTTAGTCTAAAGCCAGCTCCGTCCTTTTCCTTGTTGTCAGCTGCTTTACACTCCTGGTGTGTGGTTACTTTGAAGATAGTTATGATGGTAAGGGTGAGTAATCTCTGAGGTTAGTCTAAATCTTGTAGCATAATATAACACAGTGCTTCCTGAGTAGATTTATATATTCATGCAGCTCATCACAGTTTTCTGCAGAGATAAGACATGAGGTCTTGAAAGCAATTTGATGTTACAAGCACAGCATTACTCTAAGCTAATAAACTTTGCCTCTCAGCAAAGCTTATTGACTTAGATAAAGTATTGAACTGCTGTGATTTCATGGTGTCTGGTGCCTGAGCAAGCCTGGTCACTGTTAATGGTAGTATCTGTACTTCTAGTGTGGTGAAGTTAATACAGAAACAACATCTATGCAGGACACTTAATATATAGCATCCCCTGGTTCTCAGCTGGATAAATACACTTGAGTGCTAAAATGAAAAGCTTATGGCTCCCTTGTCAAGAGTGTTTTGTTTTGTACCCACCAGCATTTCCTAAAGATGCCCAATTTCCTTGCTCACTGTGGCTCCAAAATCCAAGGTGAGAAATGTCTGCTTGAACCTACTGAATATATTGAGGAGCTCCACAGGCTAAGGGATATTTATCTATATCTATAGATCTTTTTTAATATGCAGAAGCCCTTCGGATATCAAAATGATTCCTGAGTTGCTGATTGTCCTGGTTGGGGTGAGAACAGAATCAGTTCTGCTCAGTGATTTTACTTTTCAGCTCCGTCTCTTCTAACTGCGCTTGCCGAAGCTAGCAGCATATTTTTGCAGTGTCCGCTTCTAGCGGTGGTAACACTTGATGTTTAGAGTTACTACCAAGGACTGGTGTGCCAAAGGGCTCTTGCTTGTACTTGCTCCTATAGAAACCAAGATCACTGCTAGATCTTGTGCAACCATATTGGCGATGGAGAAAGTGAAAGGCCGCACCTTTGGGCAGGGGCAGACACGACAGGTGACCCTAAACGGACCAACGAGGGATTCCATCCCATGTACATCATATTCAGTATAAACCTGAGGGATCGTGAGGGTCAAGCTCTCTTCTTCAATGGCCAGTGTCCAAGGAGGACTCTGTCCATTCTGCCTTCAATCCCTATCTATGTGTTCTTGAATCTGGTACCAGAATCCAGCTCTTGAACACAGCTCCCATCTGCTGGGGGGCCCAGTCTGGGACTTTCCCAGTGCCTGCTCCACAGCATCAGTGGTGATGGTGATGTTATTGCCATCAGGGGGATTGAGTTCAATACTGGGTTTGTATATATTTGTATATATTCCTTTTTATTATTATTTTCATTAAAGCTGTTTCAGTTTTCATTTCGAATCCATAAGTCTCTCTTCCTCATTCCCTTTCCCCTCCCAAAGGGTGAGGGAAAGGGTTTAATAGGGAGCATCTGTCATTTGTCTAGTGGCCAGCCCAACCCTAACCCTTGACACTGATTCATTTAATAATTGAATATAATGTACCTTTAGTACCAGGGTTTGCCATAAAATAGGTTAATTCATTTACACTCTTTGGAGCAAATACTTGGTCATGTACTAGTTGCTGTTGTCATGCAGTAACAGGAAAATGACAGTGTGTTGTATTACTAGGCACTATGGGTGCACTAAGAGTATTTGTTGCTATCTCATCTTGCACTGGCTTACCCGCTCTGGCAACTGGAGATGTTCAGAGGTATCTGTAGTTTCACAAGAAATAATTGTTCATGAACCTTCATGGATGGTTTGGGTTTTTTTTCTCTGTTTCATATGGTTTAGAAGACAGTGCTTTTTTTAAAAACTGTATGTCTATATTAATATTTATCTCCTTCCTATTAATTGGAGCAACCTCTGTTAGCAGTAAAGATTCTATTTTAATTTTTCGTAAGGAGAGTAAGAAGTCTTACTTTTCAGCTCATTATTGCATTTATTTAAAACAATACACTATTAACTATATGCCAAATAAAAACCTATCAGTCAGCACCTCTAACATAAAATTTCAAATATTCAGCAACCAAATTGGAGGTTTGCATACAGGCAATATGCATTAAAAAGACCCATTTCATTTCACTGTGAGGAATTTTGTCATATTGCTGTGTTCTGAGCACTTAAAGAATATCAGAGCTGTTATTTCTTTGTATAGTCTTTGTGTGGTATCTTTCAAATAAAAGCATTTTAACGCATTGGAATATTTCCAAAATGACCATTGAGAGGAGAAAGGAACCAACAGCCCCTGGAGCTGCGTGTGAAGATCTGTGATCCTGCTTTATCTTGGCGAGAACCTTGAGAGTTTGAGAAGTTGTTTTTGTCATTTTCTTTCCTCTCCACCTTCTTGCTAGTCACTTTTAACAGATCAATAGAATTTTTACCCAAGCCTCCACATTTTGCCTATCTTGCTTATCTTTGTGGGACTCGACTGAACTTCTCCCTTCTCCCTCAAACTATTACCAGACACCTCTTTGTTTCTTCTCTCTTGTGATGGTTTGAATCTGACCTCCTTCTGTCCTCTGCGTAGATGACAAATAGCTTTATAGGCTGTTGTTTTCCAGCCTTTTTACCAGGCCGTCATACATTTTTGGGGACATTTGTAGAAACAGCTTGTGCGCAAGGCAACTACCCATCCCTGAGCAGCTGGGTATTTATGACCCATTAACATGTGCTGAGTTTTGAGACTTTCTGAAATGATGATGCAGAGCTTGAGTACTTATCACGAGGGAGGTATTTTCTGCCTTAGTGCTTAGCACTTCAACACATTTTTTTTTTTATGTTTTGATGTTACGTTTAGTAGTATGTTGGGAAGTGCTTTTGTGCTTACAGGATTGGGCTCTTTGCTGCATCTTGTGCTGCTATTACATGTAATACCTCTGGCTGGAAACTATTGTTCTTTGCATTAACAACTTTTCCATCAGAGAAATAAAAATAGTATCGGGTTTTCAGATAGCTAGGCAACAATAGCTATGTAACTTGGGGTAACTGTATGTAACCAGAGCCTTTGACAACTTCATCTTCTAGCCTGCTCTGATACAAAATAGAGAAGGAGGAAAAAGGCTCCATCATCTGCAGATGAGAAGGCTGAAGGGCTAGAGTCACTCATGTGACTTCTCCAAGGGTAGAAAGCTGATCACTGAAGAGACGATCTAATGCCAATATAGACACTACCTCTTATTTAAACTGGTAAAGTAAGAATATTGTTTTCTTTGGGACTGATGCTTTTCTAAACTGTTTAACTTTAATTGACAATTATTCTTTGTGTTACAAACTCAGCTACAAGGGCACCATGATTATTTTATTCTGACTTCTACAGTTTCAGTTTCTTTTCTTAAATAAATATTTAAAAACACTGGGATTGAGGAGGTGAGCAGTGGAAGAAATACAAATGTATTGCTTTTACATAAGTGTAATTCTACTTTTTTTTTTGTGTTGTTTTAGAATGAGAAATGTTTTAAATGACAGATCTGCGTGATCCTGCTTCTTCTGTCAAATTTGGATGAATTCTCATTTAGCCAGGATGCAACTTCTGGCAGACAAAACAGACTAGTAGCTGGATGTGATTTAAATTAGGAGCTGAGAAAGGCAGACAGGTGTTGAGGAGCATTTAGGTCACACAGACACATTAATAAAACAGAGATGCTTTTCAGCCTAGTAAGGAAGAGGCCAGGGATACACAGCTGAACTGGAGGAGGAACAGATGGAGATCATGGAGTTAAAAATGTCAGAGCACAAAGGTAAAGTGAGTGTGTCAGACTAGACATTAAAAGAAAATGACTGCCATTGTCTGCCCACCTGTGTGAGAAGCTAGGAAGCAAGAAAAGATTAACTCCTTTGCCCATCATTATTGAGGCATGGCAGAGTGACAGGAGTTGATGGACATCTAGGATTCCTGCCTATGACTGCATGTAGGACACATTAGGTCATAGATCTGAGGGGTAGCTGTTATGTGCTTCTGCAGAACCAGGAACAGAGATATATGACAGGCATACTGGTCTGAATGCATTTTAATGCTTTCTTTTATGGTTATTCTGCCTTGTAATGCATGCGTTCAAAGAAGCGGGGTTAAGTTTACAGATCTAGCCTTAGGGGTTTTTTTCCTCTGGAATATTGTGGTGCTGGTTTAATGTTCAGTTAATACAGGACTGATGTTTTTCAGTGGGTTTGTAACAAACGTATGATGCACAAGGCTATGTGGGAAAGCCTGAGCAAGAGTGCACGAATGCAAGATTTTCTGCTCTTGTGTGGGTAATCTGTTATGTAATCAGGATGCTGACAGTTTTATTAATCACTATTTTATTTTTAGAGAGAGCTACTCTGCCTCTGCCATGGAGTTTAATAAAGATGTGTTTACTGTGAGACTTTTGTCAACCTAGCAGGACAGTGCGTTCCTTTTACTGGATGAATTTGGAAAAAGTAGTTATGCTGAAAGATACCCTAAGGCAGGGGATGCTGATTGTGCCACTAATGGAAGATGCTGTCTTATACAATTTTTTATTACTTTTTTTTTCCAGAGTAATTGCATACTCTATAGTTCCATATTAGAGTATAAAGCAAAAAGAGTAGATTTTTCTTCCTGTTGCATGGGATGCATAAGTACTGTTTGTGTCTTTCATAACAGGTTGAAAACTTTTGCCATAAGAAACACGGTAGAGATATTTGAGAAGTATATTCTGCTGTTTTCCCGTGATCTATGAGGCTGATGATTTCTCAGTGCTATTTAACATTCATGTCTTCAGTCCTTAAAAACTAATAGTGGAAGAAACCACAAATTCCAAAATAATGCTTGACTGGAAGTACAGATAAGACTTTCCATCGTTGTCTGAGACAGTCTGGCATTGTCTTAGACATGTGATTAGTCTCCAAACGGTGTTGCTGCACTCTGCAGAAAGGCTCTGCTGTGTAATATCACTCCTTGTTTACCTCTCCAGTTGGAAATAGGGTGGTATAGTTCAGGTGTATCCTGTAGCTAGCCTAGCAGCTGTATTTCTAGCATGTTTCTGGCAGAGTGGGGAGGGAGCCTGACATTGAATAATTGAAAAGCTGTGGAACTAGGATGGTGCTTGTCATAGAGCTGTTGCCTGTTGTTTTCCTAAGCCTGAGGGGAAAAATGAGTTATGGTATCTAAGTCACTAAACTAGCAGGAGATCACTGGAGCAATTACTTGTGGCACTACAAGACTCACACCAGCTTCCTCATAGTGGGTTACAGGGAAGGACAAGAGTAATTATTCTGGTGATCAGAAGTGCCAATTAAGATACAGTGTATTTGGAAGCTGCAGGAAATACATAATGGTCCATTTAGTTGAGGGAGAGGAGAATGAACCTTCACTTGCCATGGATTCCTCAGTGAAACAATTTGAAATCCAACAGTGGAGACAGCAGATGGGGAGGAGGGGAAAGAGAGCATGAAGTTGCTATTGTGTGTCCCAGGTTTATACATGCCACTTAAGTATTCTTGGAATCAAAGGCCAATAAGCATGAGTGTAGGATTGGGCTGGGCAGTTCATGATAAGAACCAGGTGCACCTTCCAAGTCCTGTGTGTAGAGACTGCAGAAAAGGTACCTAGGAAGCTTGGCACAGAAAAGGTAATGTGCAGCTGTCTCTTCCTGAACACTTAGTAATAAGCAGTAAGGCACACAGGAAAATTTCATTATTGGTGCTTATTATTAGTATTTGAGATGATGCTGGTATCTTACTGACAGGAGTTCTGGACTCTGCTGTTAAGGTGGTCTTTCCTCTGTGTGCCCATGTGAAACTGGGGCAGCTACACAAGCAGTGTGTAGCATGGTGAATTCTTTCTTGTTCTCTGGAATTCAGAGATGGAGTGTTGACGGCAACAACAAAGAAACAAAAGCAGATAACCTTTTATTCTTCCATTATTTGTATATACATTAAACTGTGAAATGCAATTTGCTGAACATATACTCTTAGTTTCTGGGTAATGTGTGAGTAATGCAACAGCCACAGGCAACAAGGTTTATGCCTCCAGCAAGCTATTCAAACACAAAATGTAACCCTGAAAAGTTTTTATTTGTAAATTTTTTAACTGTAATTGAATGGGGTTTTAATTGTAATGGAAGCATCATTTCCTAAATAACTTTTCATTTGAACATCAACAAGAATGTTTGAAATCTAGTGGGATCATCTTGGATATTAAGCAGCGCTGATAACAATATTAATGCTAAATATCATTTAGCATACTAATCTGTTCCAGTATGTCCTTAAGAAAATAAAAGCAGTAATTTCTAATTACTGTTTTTACTTGGTGATGATGACTATAAAATTCATGTGGCTTTAAAGAAAGCCTGTTAGGTACCAATACAGTTTTTTCTAGCTTCAAATCCCAGAGAAATCCATTCAATTGGTAGTACAAATGAGGGTATTTTTCATCCATACCCTTGTGCATGCCTCAAAATGAATTTTAAACAAAAGTGAAGTATAATGTTTTTTGTGAGTCTGTACAGTATACTGGGTAGTCACCTTCTGAGACTGTAAAAGGAAACACAGGTGGGATCCTTGGTAAGATCCAGCCTTTCCTCTGAACTGACTGATTTTTGCCATACAAAAAGAGATAATTGTACTTCCGTGGCTACCTGAGGAAAAACTTGTGTATAGAATGGCCATTCATGCCTTCAGGAAGGTGGGTGTGATGGGTACCTGTGTGTGAAAGGAAGGAAGGATAGGTTTGCATTATGTGTAAATGATGCAGAATGGATCCTCAGGGGAGGGAAATAGTCCACATTTATTCAAGAACATGAGCACGGTGCCGTATATATGCTATGGAAAAGATAGGAGCAGCGTGTTACAGGCAGAGCTGGTGTGTTGCTAGGATGCTGTCAGCATCGCAGCCTCAGATCCTGAGGAAAAACAATGGAAATATCAGCAGTTTTCTTTAATGGATTGCTGCAGCAGGCTTACATTCTGTTTAAATCAGAGGGACATTAAAAGTCTGTTTCATGAAAATCAAGGCAAATATTACATTTTTTAAATTTTGTTTCTTTTTTCTTTTTTTTCTGCTAGTTGTCTAGGCAAGTTTAGGGCTAGGGCTACCAGTGTTGTCAAAGGAGTAATACTTTGTAAGATCAGTGGAGGTTTTCACTCGGGCATACAGCTTGAAGCAGAGGAAAGTGACAGGTTCTGGTGAGATCAGCTGAAGAGGACCCAGTTTGGTGGATAATATCTAGAGTGGGAGATTTGCATTTATTTTCATAGCTGGCAGAAAACAGCATTCTGGGATCAGCAGTGTGAATCATCAGGTCAGGGAGTTTGAGAGTGACGAGTGAGTGTCAGCTAGTGAGGATGGAGAGTATCTTGAGGTAGGATGGGGCAGTCTAGGCCGAGAGGTCAGCCACAGCTGTTGTATTCTTATGCAAGAAATTGAGGTTGGTGCATCTCCTGGGTTGAGTGGCCTGACTCTGAACTCCTGTAAGCCTTTAGGAAAACTCACCTTTCCTACCCCTTTTCCCACCAGCATACTACAAAAAGGAGCACTGACCCAGTCTTAGTAAGGGGACTGTGTTGGTGTTGCTTTCTATAGAAAGGAATCTGTCTGTCTTTTTAATTTGATATGAGTAAATTTTAAGCTTTCTGCATACAGTGATACCAGGTTTCTGATCCTGAAAAGGAAAAAGCCTTTTCCCAAATTCTAGTCAGACTAGGCCAGGCTGGTGCTGCCTTCTTTCATGGCACGTAGATGAGAGGCTGCCTGCAGCACAAGACCAGAACACCAGAGTGAAGGGGACCTTTGAAGAAGTCAGCAAGTGACTGTGGTTACAGATTGAGTTTCATATTGCTACCGTTTCCTTGAGAAAAGTGCAAGTACAAGATGTGGATTTGACTTGCAGAGGTTCAATAAATCTCTCAAATCTAGAGGTAACAAGTTCCTCTGTGCACTGACTACTCACAGAATGAATAGAATCAAATTATAAAACTTGCTTTATCTGGGGAAGGGGGGGTAGAGGGGGCAGAGCTAGACCAAATAATTAATTAATTTGTTTTAAATATTTTTTTTTCCTGAAGAAATGAGTCCCTATATACTGTTACTGTGTCTAGAATAAGGGCACTGGTAGCTTCTCTTTGTAGTTCTATAGGAAAAATATAAATAAGTTTTCTTTAATTTGTCTCATTTTTCTTTTCTTGCTGGTCTGCCATGGTTTCAGGATTTTTAAATATATTATTTGAAACATTTTTAGGCGTTACAACAGCAAGCAAATGAATTTTCAAGGATCCGCGTGTCTTGCATGAAAAACCTTGCAGGAAACTTCAAGAACAGCAACAAAATAAACCATGAGCTTCTTTTTTCCTTGCACTTGCCTTTAATGTTGTTTTTGCTTCATGCATATCGGTGTGATATCAGATGTAATTTAGTATCTATTTTAGTGTATCTGTTATTTTTTCAGAAGTGGGTTATTCACTTGAAGATGTTATGAAAGTTCCTGAGAGAGTTTTTTTTAAGTAAGCATTTAAGCAGCTCAGTTTTGATTTACTTAAGGTTTTTTTTGGCAGTGTCGGGCATCCCATGCTAGGCAGGAAGCCTCTGTGGCAAGTATCAAAAAACCCCTAAAGTCTGCCACTGACACCACCATTTCCCCTCTTAAGGCTAGGGCAGATCAGAAAAAAATCAGAGTGGGAAATTAGTTTTCTTCTTGTTTTGGTAAACAGGAGAGGTACAACCACCTCTGGGTGTGCTCTGTTTGGATGCCAACTAAAAGGTTGGAATCAGGCTGTAGTGTTTGTCCTGTTTTCCATCCTCTGCCATGGTGTGTGCCCTATGCCTTCTAATCTCACAGGAGAGGAGGAAGGCTGTAAGCAGTGCTGATAAGTGCCTGCAATTAATTCCAAAGGTTAAATCCCTTCTGGAATTTGATTCATTTGCCCCTTCTACTCTCGTGTGCAATGGGACTTGTTCATGATGGTCAATTTTCACACTGTTTTTCATTAACGTGTTGTATCTGTCTCCTAACAACCAGGATGTTTTAATGACAGATTCCTGAACACATATGCAGAGAGAGGTAATTCCAAAGAGTGTAGCAAGCATGAAATTAATTTTGAAAGCTTCTAGCAGGAAACTTTTTTTTTTTTTTAAATGTGTAATATAGTGGTTTTGGGGAAGGACTGGTGTTGGGTTTGGTGGTTGGTTTGGGGTTTTTGTTTGGGTTTTTTTCTTGGACAGACATATTAACAGCTTTTTTTGTTGTTTTTTTGTTGTGTTTTTTTTTTTGTTTTTGTTTTGTTTTGTTTGTGGGTTTTTTGTGATATTTGAAGAGACTGGGAACATATTTATGGTTTATAAAAGCAGCTTCTAAAATAACTACCATAACTAACAAGAATATCTTTCCCAAGGTAAAATTTTCTTTACTTTTAGGTAAGTACAACCTAGCCAAATAAGGGAACCCAAGTGCCTTAATAGTTTGATTCAGACAAGTCTGGCAATACATCCCGTGTTGAATAAATTGCCTGACTGGATTCCACAGGAGAACATGGTATTAGGATTGGAGTGATTGCCAAAAAATAGCACCTTAAGTGTTGTCTTGAATTGATGATTAAAGGGAAGAGTCAAGGTTATATAGGGGTAGCCAAGGGAGAGGAAAGTGCAGGGAAGGTCACAGTGTTTGGATATGTTGAAGTGGTTTTGGAAAGTGCCCAAGAACTGAGATATCTGTTTGTTTGGTTAACTGTGCATATCTCCCAATTTGATACCTGCCCATCAATAGCTTGTCCTCTGACCATTAGAAATGAATCACTGTAAGTAGAACAAAACTTAATATTTTTATTTTCTGTGCAGATGAAGTTCTCTCTTCCATGAAATTACATACCAATGCCTAGAATGCATTTAAATAACCTTGTGTTTGTGCTTGTTGACTTGTGTTGCCACAGCTATGGTCCTGGGGTTTTATTGTGAGTTAGCTACACTGTTAGGCTGCAGGTTCATGCAGTATGTTGACTTTAGCATATATATTCTTTCTCAGGGTATATATTCACTCACTGTGTTTCCAGATAGTGAAAAGAAACAACCCTGAGCCACAACACAGCAGCTGCTGAGGGACATTGACTGAGGAGAGTCAGGTTCACCATGGGTGAGAGTGTTTCCCAGTGCTCTACAGAATGATCTGTAATGGTTTCAGGGAAACAGGACATTAGTTTTTTGGGTTGTGTTTTTGTTTTGTAGTTTGTTTTTTGGTGAATTTCTTTTTCCCTCCGAGGAGGAAGCCCTGAAGCGCGCTCACTGATGCTGTACAATTTTCTCTCTCAGCTGCTCTGCTGTAAATTAACTGTACTCCTCCTGGACGTGAGAAAGCACATTTAATCAACACAAACCACAAGATCACTGTTGTTTTCTGTAGCGGGAAGGGAAGAGGGAGTTTTTTTGTCAAATACTTATTTAAAGACAAGTTTGGAAGCTGGTATCACCAGAGGCACTCTGCTGATTTTAATTATTTAATTTTTTTCTTTTTTTTTTTTTTTCCCTTTGTTTTTTGGAATCTGTGCCTTTCTGTTGATGTTGAATGTACTTCCAAAGCTATTTTCTGGACGTTAGCAGTCCCCCAGCTATCAATATTTGACAGGCTGTACAAACTGTTTTGTTGCAAATTTATTCTAGGTATTCTTTAAGCATAACACATATTCTTCCTGCATATTTGGAGTGTGTGTTTCCTTTGTTGTGACTGGTTTTGCTTGTATTGCCTTCATGAGCAACAAAGGCCTTTTGCGAGCAGCTCTAGAAGCGTGAGAGAACCATGTGAAGGCTGGACACTGTGTTACTGCAGAGCTGCCCTTCATGTCTGTCTTCAGGAATGAGTCGTTTGGACCTGCCACAGATCTCTGCCTCCTTCTGATACAGCAGTGTGCAAGTTATTCGAGGCTATTCAGTGCTTGGCCTAAGATGGTTTTAATAAACATTGTTAAATACATAGGTAATAGCTTTTTCTAGAGAATGCAGTTGACTCTCAGCCTCTTGTTTTGTTTTTGTTTGGGTTGTCAGTGCAGTTTGGAGGCGTGTGTGTGTGTGTTATCTACAGCAGTGTCACTACCAGGCTTTTACTACTTCCATCAGCAGAGGCTGAGGCTCTTGACTACCTAAAGTTCCAAGCTCTGGGAGATGTGTCACTTCTTCTGCTGTAGTAGGGCCTCTTCGTGTACAGACTTGTTTTTCAGAGGTACTCACCCGTCATTTTCTGAGGACTGGACTAATGAATTAGTACATTGCCACTCTTGGACCATGGTTGATGTGTCAGTTTATGCCCAGGTACTTTGGAGTTGGTAATACGTCTAGAAGTGGTAACCGGGTCGGTCTAAATGCAGGTTTTGTTTTAGCGGTTAGTTACTAAAAGGATATTCTAATTCTCTGTCTCCTATTTGATACCTCAGCTTTCTGGAGGATTCTGTAAGTTTTTATTTTAATCAATAACCACAGATTCTGTAAAGGTGCTGCTTGTGCATTGTTTGCCCTCCTAGGTGTAAGACGCAACAGCCGATGATGCTGATTCCCATACAGAAGGATCAGCAAATCATATTCTTCTTTGAATTTAAAACAATAAACTGAACCTCTAAAGCTTTCATGCAGTTGCAGTCCTGATGAAGTACACACGAGTAGTAGCTGAAAATGGTTCTTTAGAGTCTCCAGTGGCTTCTGAGCCTCCTTGCAAACCCGGCTGCAGCAGCCCTGAGTCAGTGCCTGCCTTATAGCTTACGGATCCCTCAGATGGGTGTTTCTGCTGGCAGCATCAGAGCTTCTCTGACCACTATCACTTTATCTCTTTAGTAATTCTGTTTCTTTAAGATCTGACAGAACAAGCTCCCTGCTCTCAGCCTTGAATCAGTGCCTTGGCTCAGGCTGGCCCAAACGGGTAAGACCAATGTATCTGTAGGACAGCATAACTGCTTGGGCAGAAGGTGCACATGGGATGCCACAGGTACTGTTACAGTGCTTGTAACACCCAGCAAACTATAGGACAAACAGTTTTTCCCAAGTTGTCAATATGACATAATCTAGGGTGATCTTTAGGTAGCTGGGATCACAACCATAAATGCAGACCATCTTCGTTGAATATCAAGATGGCTTCTCAAAAATATTCAAGTACTAGACCTTCTAACTGACGACAGTCTCGGGATTTTTTTTCTTAACAGCAATATGCCATACTGTACTCTGGCCTGCTTACACAAGAAGTGAACTGTTTGGGCTAAATTTTTCCATTAAACAAAGTAAAAGTCAGTCTAAGGCAAAATTCTAGCATGGCAAGCTTCAGCTTGAAGGGTTTGACAAGCTGGAAGTAGCTGAAAACAGGGCTATCTCATGGCAATGCCTGGCAACTTTACCATTTGGCAGCACTGGCGGTCACACCTATTGTATCAGCAACATTGTCAAGTGCTTCCCGATTTATTATGCGCCATTGAGATGATGACCTGTTTAGCCAAACATTTTAATAAATCACTCTTGGGCAACTGACACAGAAGACCAATACTGTGACATTTTTTGAACACTTCTGAACAGTAGATTTATGGTGAAACAGGGCTGGTGATTATGTGGGTAATAGAACAGAAAAAGTACATATTGATGGATTGTGTTAAAACCCCATTTCACAGAGTGCCCTTGGGCTCAGCGCTCCAACATGTTCTATTTGCTTTGACCTTTGCATGTATCTTTAAAGTGTTGACTAACCACCTCGTGCTGACAATGTCATCAGGTACTTTGGGGAGACTTTTGTGCAAATGCAGAGGTATTCTTAATGTATTAAAAGGCCTTAAATGCTGCAGGCTTTCGTGGAATACCAACACGGTGACCTTTGTTTCATGGCTCTGATAGCTGAGGACATCTCATTATAGATGCTGCAGTGTAACTTTGGTTTGACTCGGTGTTGTGTTTCTTTCTAAAATAAAAACAAAACTAAACAGCCGCTCAAAATGTAATTCAGCCTGTAAGGTTAAGGTATTTTACCCTATGGTTTTATTATAGTTTGTTTTTATTGCTATGTGAAGTGAATAGCAGAAAGCATTTGTAACAGCTTTTTGGAAGAGGACTAGGAATACTGGCAGTTCCACAGGCATTCCCTGTGTGGTGAGTAATTGTTAACATAACATAGAGGATGCACCAGAAACCATAATTAGCCTCAGAAGACAGGAATGGGATAGCTGGTTCTGATGTTATGGCCTGCCTCACAGCTGTGAGAGCTGTTTTAGGTGGGCTCCTGCAATTGTAAGGGTACTATTTCAATGAGACATTACGTTGATTCCTATTGGAGTATTTGACCATCTCTGTAAGTTTTGGGGTTTTTTTAAATTATCATCAGCCATGTGAAAATACCCAAGGGTTTCAGACTCTGGTTTTACTTTGGAGTGTAATGAAGGATGTTTGGCTGTGGAGCTGAGATCCAGGTTTGGTGTGTAAACACCTCCACAGTTTTGAGAGTGCTTAGATTTCAGCCCCTGCCAGCCCTGTAGTGTCCAAGTCCAGACTGAGGAGCTGCCCTGTGAGTTGTGCTGCTTGAAGCCTCCGAAAGTGCAGTTGAGATTGTGGCCTCAACTCCTTGTGCTTCCATCATAGGCCACATCTGATAAGGCACCCTGGGACACAAGCCACAGGGGTCTTGTCTTTTTTTTTTTTTTCTGATTCTGTTTGACTTTGGGTGGTGCTGGGGGAGAAAATGGACACAAATGCAGGAGATGCTGAAGTACAGGCTGCTTTTTCCAGCTATCAAGCCCTTTTTCTTTGAACTTGATTCAGCACCTAAGTAGAGCACATTGTGCCCAGTACCCAACACTGCAAGGCCTCTTCTGTTACTGCTTTCTGAAACCAGCTGGGGTGGTTCGGATACTCTGAAATAACAAACACAGCTGTAGCACCAATAGACTATTATTTTGATAATAATTTACCGCTTTCTAGTAATTATTTTGTAATTCACTGTGCCAGCCAAGACATGACCTGCTTCTTGTCATAAACATTTGTGTTTAAACAATATGCAGCTCTGTCATGATGACAAGACAGGTCTCTGTTATGCTGGGAATGAAGAAAAGGAACTTTGTAAGGATTATTTAAGATATGGATTAAGAGTTAAATGACCTTTTAAGTTAAGATCCATTTGAATGGATTTGATGCATCTGACAAAAAAAAAAACAACCCAAACCTTGAACTCTAACATTTTGGAAGTATATATAAGCACTTATTATTTTCATCTTTGTGTTCTGCTTAAATCACTTGTATTTCTGAGAAAGGACAGTTCAGAAAGCAGTCATACCATCTAGATATGTCTGGGAGCCAGGTGAAACTCTGTTGTGTCATAGATTGACCTGTTACCCTGCTCTCTGAGACACTTCCAGTTTTCTCTTGTACCTCAGGGTTAAATTCCATTTTGAAATGAACTGATGCAATTTCAGTAGGTTGTAAACCACATTGTGTTTTTCTTGCTCGTCTAGAACAGTCAAGCAGGAACGGTAGTCAGCTTCCAGGTAGCTGGTGGGAGAGCTGGAGGAATTTGCAGCTCTGTGATGGAGTGTATTTGTCCTGCTGATGTCCTGTATAGCAGGAAGGAATACCTTTTGCCTCCCCTCAGACTTCTGAGGCAGTTTGGAGGAGGAATACTTGGATTTACGTGGATAACTTTTGCTTTTTCTGTGGGTGAACTGTATGAATACCAGAAAGCTTAATTAAGTGCCTTCATGTGCTTAAAACCTGCTTAAGTGAGAATAAATGGAATAATTTATTTTAGTAGCTACCAGTGAGAGGCATACCGTGTGAAGATGTTGAGAAGTATGTTGAGAAGTTAGTTTGTAAGATGGTTTTTCCTTTAACAGCACTGATTAACAGTTGCTGAGATCAAGTGGAAATTCCTCTGTTTTGCCTTGTTTCTTGTGTCTCAGAAAAATCCTGGCAGAACAGGCAAATCTGAAGATACGACAAGACAGGTCAGTGGATTCTTGGCCTTTGGGTGAATTGGGTAGGAAAACCAAGTCAAACCAACCCAAATAATTTGAGTGGAGGGAGGAGTGGTGTGTTGTAGAAGCAGCTGCAATGAGCACTGTTATTGGCTTAGGTGGAATGGCCTGGCCACTTTAAATTCATGTGTCAGGAGCTTTTGTAAACTCACTGTCTTGCAAGCTGCTATTGATTCTTCAGCCCACAATGAAGATGTGGGAGCAACACACTTTTTTCTATTGAGACTAACAGTGCTCAGATATTTTGTTCTCTTGTCTCAGAAGCCAACATGTACTGTGTCAGTGCTTAGCTACTCTGCACCTCAGGGCAATAAGACGACTTTTATCTTCTTTCTCCTCCTTTTTCTCATCATAGTAGTCTTTGTACCTTCGAAGAGTTATAGATTGATGGCCCTTTACCTCCCCCTTACCCTCACTGATTGCACTTCTGTGCAGCCCTGACCTACATCAGAGAAGAAATGTGGCCCTTTTTTTCTCCCTATATTCAGTTCTTGATCTCTGTGAGCAGAGAACCAGATGAAAACTGGTCTTACTTGCTGTAATAACACTGATCTGGAAGAGAGTTAACAAAGTATTTCTGCTGGACTGGCTTAAAGGTAAGTGAAATTGTATCAGACAATTCAAATGTCAACAAATATTTATGTGTAGCATCCAGGGAGAACCCTAAACTACCATTAGTACTTAAACCTGAGCTTTGAACCCATAACTGATTTTTAATGAAACTAATTGCTCACTATAAAATAATGTTTTAAGGGTATTGAAAAACCCTAGCTCTGAGCATGGAGGTTGCAATTGTGTCGATGTTTATTTGGTTGAAGATGAAAGAGGAGTCAGATAGTTGGGTACAGTCACCTGTTACTGGCTGTCAGTTGTCCAAAGCATTGCTTGAATGAGTTCTTGTTCAAAATCAAGGCTATGCGTGAGTGTAGGAGGAAGCTAAGGAATGTCTTGAGAAGATATTGTGACACCCTGGAGACTCTACGTGGTTGTTATGTGTGAAGCTGTTAATCTGAAATATTTCTGTGTATGCCTCTTGGATGATGAGTTCATTAACACATACATACCAAACTGGAGGCAATGGGAAGCACTGAATTTTTGCAGGAAATGCACATTTCTCAGGAAGAACAAGAGTAGAGGTGATAAGGAAGGGAATGAAAATAACTGAGAGAGAAAGAGAAAAGGTTGACCTTGCCTGGGAAGTGTGGGGCAGGCAAAGACAACAGGGAGAGATAAGCAAGTTGTTAGAGCAGTGTGGCTGCTTGGCTTTGCTGTGAAACCCACAAGGTCAGAAAACATGAATAAGCTGGGAAGACTTCAGGAAACAAATTCAATCTGCCCAGAGAATCTTGGGCTACCATCATAAGCGACTTGACACAAGCCCAAATGTAGCTCCAAACGTTGCGTTGCCCGTCCCCATCCCCCCCCTCTCTGTCCCTACCCCCCAGATGAACAGGCCCATCCAGGTGAAGCCGGCAGACAGTGAGAGCCGAGGAGGTACCGACCCCCCCGCCCCTGTGTCCCCAAGCCACCCCTGGGCGGGACATCGCACTGTCCCCATGTCCCCACCCCCTGGGGCCCCGCCCCACAC
>WUAM01000125.1:2097542-2123054 GCA_024336885.1 Actenoides hombroni
TCTTCCCCTTTGGGGAGGGAGGGGGGGTTAACAGAGAGCATCTGTTATAGGTCTAAGGGGCCACCCTGACCCTAAACCATGACAAACCCATCCAGATATTCTTCAGTGTTTGAAGTGTACGTGTGTGCCAAGTGTAATTTATTCCGTAGTAGTGCACAGTGACAGCAACTTGAGGTGCTGATTGATGAAGCATCACCCATCTGAGTCCATCTGAGGTAAATTCCTTCCCACGTTACGTTTTTTTGAGAAGCTGAGGAATGGATGGATTCTTCTGGCATCTTTACCAGGAAAAGCTGAGACTCACAGCCCCTCTTAGAGGTTTATGTAGCCTGGGAGAGTTGTGGAGAGGGGTTGGAGAAGCTTAAAAACTTTTAGATTCTGAAGTCCAGCATGGAGAAGGGCAGAGGAGTCGGTTGATTGTGGTCTGGTTTGTAATCTGCCAGGTGTGCATGCATTGCAGAATGAAACTTGCATTATTCTTGGACCTGAACTTGGGGAAATAGCTTTTATCAGACCTTACATCTGTTGGTGCCCCAGGATATACAGGCAGTAACTAATGCCAGGAAGCCTGGAATGTGACAAAATACTGGCAAACTGTGTTTCATCCGATTTGCTTGTTTAACGCTGTGGTAGAAGTATCAATTAGCAGCGCGACTGTATCCTAGCCAAATGAAGGAAAATTTATGGTAAGCCAGTGTCTGCAACCCTCTTTGCTCCTTTGGATGTGTCTGCCCTGCAGTGAGGTGCTACGTCTGTTTAGCATGTAACATATTAGGTCCTTATGGCTGTTTCTTACAGCATCTGTTTCTCCCAAAACAGTGCATAGAAAAAATACTTCAGGCTGTTAGTATGTAACTGTCACACATTGGGTAGCTCCTGGTTGTTTCTGAAGAGCTCGGAAACGGGGGTGAAGTTGCTCAAAACTTAAGGCTGTGATCTGCTTGACCAAAAAACAAATAAAAATGAAACCTTGCATCACAAGTGTGTCACCCCTCCAAAGGAGTCTTTTCTTGCAAATCCTCTCCTTCACTACCATGCATAGGTGGTGTGTGGACTGGTTAGAAGGGAGGGGACAGACCTTTAATCTGTGTCTCCAGTTAGTGTGTTCGTTCTCCTTGCAAGCAGATTCGAGGGTGTCCATCTGGCAATACACTCAATGACTTAAGGACCCGCAATGCCTAGATGATGGAGGCAGCGGTCTCCAGAACTCACTCTTTAGACATTGTGGAGTATGTGTATGGAAAAAAAAAAAATCTAGCAAGATCATTTTATTTATTTATTTATTTTAGTCAAACTGTTGGAACTGGCTGTTTTAGAAACAAAAGAACTATTAAGGATGTGGAAATGCTGTTTGCAATTTAATTGAGACAGTGTGGAAAGAATCAGGTTGAGATGTGCGTCGGGGCAGATAAAGCAGTGAATACTGGACTTAGAAATTCTTATATCTGTAACAATGGAATAAAATTAACTCCCAAATCCCATTACTTATCCTGCATTTATGGCAGCTGGGGAATTTATAGCACAAAATTTAATCTTGATTTTTAATTTTTTTTTTCTTTTATTTTTCATGATACCTCAGAAGCCTCCTCTGTATTTGACAGTCAAACAGTGTTTTTAATACTTGCCTGACAGATACATCCCCTCTATCCCAAGTTTCCCCTATCTTCACTTTGCTCTCTGGAATTAACAGAAAACTCTTATACTTGTTGAATGGTGTATTGCCATTGACAGTGTCTAGAAAGAGCTTTCAAAAATGGGTATCTTCTTCAGAAAAGTCTTTGTTATTTGGTATATTCAATATTCAGTCAAAACTTTTGATCTTGAAATAGGTGTTGTCAGCTAAAACCAGAATAACTGCCAACTGTTAAACTTCAAATATACCAACCCACTCCTGTGGGCTCTAGTTGAGATTGGTAGGAATTTGTTACTGATCATCATTGGCATGAGCCAGTGTAGGAAAACATCCGTTCTTTTTCAGTTCTCAGTAAAGAGAGGAAAATTTTTTATTTCCCTCTCTGAGGGATTCTGCAAAGCTTACTTTGAAGGTTAGATGAGAGTCTTCAAGAGTGAGGCAGAAGGTGCAACAGCTAGCTATAAGGATTTGGGGGTTTCACAGTCCACCCACATCACTGATGAAGGAACTGAACTACTTGGGCATTCTCAGAAAAGGAGACATGTATTAAGATAGACTTTGTATAAACTCTCTGCTTGATCACATTCTGGTACTTCTGGCCATCAAATGATATGTCCTCTATAGAGAGTTCAGCTGACACGCTTTTTTTTATTGTTGTGAAAGACAGAGACACCTGACCGCATCCCCTAGAAAAATAAAGGTTTGCCCTATTTCTGGCTAACTATTCCTGTTCTGTGATAGATAAAATTATCTATCCTCTCTCCCATCCTCACAGGCTGTTGGAGATGAAGATAAGCCTACTACCTAGCAGGAAAAGCCATAAGTTCTGGAAAGTGTGTTTCTAGAAGATGGAAGTTCACAGAGGTTTTATTTAGGAGTTGCAGGATGTGGTAGCTGTATAGGAGAGGGACACAGATGAATACTTAAAAATCAGCAGTGCTAGCAGGGAGGTTTAATATACGTCTTGTCACTTTTCCTGTCAAGTGCTCATAAATGAGAAAAAAAAATCACCAACTTGCTAACAGTTTGCAAGTAGCACATATAGCTGAAAATGTATACATCTTTGAGCATCCTCTCTGTGTTGCTTGAGAATCTGAAATGGCTTCAGGAGGAAATGGGCATTGAAAGGTTTGATGGCGTACTTTAGGCTATGATAGTTTAAAACCAGATAAAAAGTCAATGACTTGTGTAGGAAAGCAAATAGAGCAAAGGAAGACTTTTAGAAAAAGCCATCAGGAAAAAAAAAGCACTGCTAGTCACCTTTTAAAAATACATCTGTATACCTATGTGTTTTCTTTTTTGGCCTTTGCAGCGTCCCTTTTACTGTAATAAAACTTCTCCCATGTGAATGGAGAAATCTGAAATAAATGACCATTTAGATGTAAAATTAAATTAAGGTTTTCAAAGAGGCTAAATTGTCTGGCATCTGTCATTTGAGGAGGGAAAGCAAAGTATTACATTACTGGAAGGGAGTAAATCTTGGTTACTTAGATACTTCTATAATTTTTTTTTAATTGATTTATCCTTTCTTGATAGAGATTTAATGGTAATGCTCCTTCTTATGTCATAACTGGTGGATACTTGAGTGAATTTTCTAGATAGTTTACAGGCATTGACATTAATTACGCTTTTTTACTTAAAGGTATTTTAATTACATGTTGCCAAAACATAGATCAAAGCCCATAGAAAAAGTGTGGTCAGATATAAAACTTTTGCCTAATGGCAGAGAAAAAGAGGAAAGGAATTTACGGGAAATGATTAAATTTGCTCAGAGCCAAAGCAATCACTCAGTGTACAAGTTTTGCTTCCCTAGTGGCTGGGTAATCTGCTTTTGCCAGAATCATATTTTCATGTTTTATCTTGAAGAGACTAGTGAAACTGGAAAGAAAAAAAAAAATCACAGAAAATCAGTTTAGATAGCTGTTGAGAGTTGGAAAAAGTTGATCAGTCTAGAGAGTGAAGAACTGTTGCTGACAGATTCAGCTGTATCAGGAGCCTCATTCACACTGCAGACCGGCGTTTTCCGTGTTTCAGGACAGGTTATTCTATAGCTACTGGTAGCGTGAGGCACGACTTCTGTGTCCTGTGGGAGGGAGACCTCAGTCCAGGAGAGAACCCCAGCATGTCAACATAGTAGTCCAGCTATGAGGGGCACAGTCCTGGACTGGGGATCATAGAATCATAGGATTGTCAGGGTTGGAAGGGACCTTAAAGATCATCCAGTTCCAATTCTTCATGGACAAAACAATGCTCTAAGCAAGAGGGAAAATTCTTAACAGACCTGCAAGCTGACGTAATTTGCTGGTGGTAGCTTATACCAAGAGCTTATAATTGTATGCTAGGGAGCAATCCCAACCCATGAAATTTATCTTCAGGTTCCTATTGGTGATTCTTTTGTTATAATGATATCATTGTCCCACTTCCAATAGAAATGCAGGAGGAATGGCAGAAAACGGGACTCGTCCAGCTCTGTCTGGCTCACTCTCACACTAGAGGCTAATTGGCTGGAGGCTAGCAATAACTAAAAGTGAGTAGGTGGGACTCATATGTTTCTCAGACTCCAAGTCACTCTTCTGTGTGGTCTGTGCCCAAAGCAGGTGTGCCATGGCTGCTGTGGGGAATTTTTACTGAAGATGGCAGCACTTTCTTGTATTTTCCCATTGGTATTGTTAAAAAAAAAAAAGGTATAAAAAGTAAAAAGCATTTCCTACATGTGAACAAAACTGTAATTCTCTTTACAGTGGTAGAGCACAATGTGTAGTCATCTGAGTGACTCTATTGTTTCCCTTAGAAGAAGAGTATTTCATAAGGTCTTGTTTAAAGTACTATTCTGGAACACTTGCAGCAGAAATAGTCTAGTGGTTCCTGAAGGATTTTTTTTCTTTTAAAATCCCTCAACTTGAGCCCCCACAGAAAAAAGAAAACCTGATTCTTTCTCTTCTCTGTGGCTTTTTCTAAATCCATATTGAAGGCACATTGGGTTGAGGCCTTGCTTTGACATTTGCAACTGGAATTTGTGATGGGAAATATTTTGAACGAGAATTTTCAGTTGTATCTATTTTATTTTAAGCTGAAGTCAAATTATTGCAGTTCTAAATTACTTTGCTGTTTTATCAGTTTAATAATTCCAGCTTTCTGCAAGTGGTATTCAACACATCTAGTGTGCTTTTCATTCTATGGCTAACTCTCATGGTTATCCTCTCAAACAGTCAGATGATTGCTGTTATTGATTTTACAGGTGGTGAAGAGAAAGCTGAGTGCTAAAGATTTGCTCAAAGTCTTGCTGGTAGAGAACGCATGTCTTTTGAGGCTTTTTTTTGCTTTTTACTTTTTTTATTATTTTATTTATTTATTTATTTATTTATTTTAGGCCTCTGCTTGACAAGCAATCTGTGTAAAATGCTGCTGGTTTTATCTGTTGCTTTATTCCAGAGCAGCTCTACTGTTTTGAGGCATGACAAAACATATTAGAATATGAGAAAAGCAGTCATCTGACATCTCACTGTTGTATGCTCAGTCTAAGGTACCCATGACAAATCCTCTGTATCTTTCGTATGTGAAATAAGGTTTGAAGCTTACTCCATCTGGGGTCCTATCATGCTTAGTGGCCTGTATTTGATTACCGCTGGCTTCATGAGCCAGTGCTGCATCAGGCAGCTGGAATATACTTCATCTTTCCAATTGCAAAAGGAATAGAAAGTTAATCAGTGAATACGAATACCTGGGTAAGTTCTCCATGCAGTTGAAATTCAATAAAGCTTGGAGCTCTAGCTTTTGACTTTTTGCAGTAACAAGACTTCATGACTGTTGTATATTTTGATGGACGATGCAGCCAGATGTTTGGGCTTTGTCTTCCTGTTGGATGAGCAGATCTAGAATCAGAGATTTCATCTTCTGTACAGCTCCATCTGTATTTCTCAGTCTTCTCAGTGGACGAGGCCAAGCCAGATGAGTCTTGGCTAGCGAGTTGTTTTCTCAAAGCTCTTTAGGCTTCTGAAACATAGATTTTGGGCTAGCTTGTGTTTGAGTTTTTCCATCTACCTCTCTATTTTCCTGCCAACAGCTCTTGTTCTGGCAGGTGTTGTGGACTGTAGATATTTCACTGACAGAGAGAAAGCCTGGCCACAGCAGCTGCATTTTGTCTGGTGGTGTTGTGGACTCTCTTGCTCTGTTGTGAAAACACAAGGTTTTCTATCCAGGAAATCTGAATGTAATCTCACAGTCTATAGATAGGTGATCTGTCTAGGGCTTTGCTATCTTTGTTTATTTAAAACTTTATGTTGTAAAATTTGAATTTGCAATTTAATCCTGTTATTTATGTCATGGATACAACCACTTGAGTACAGGGAACAGAGGATTCCCTTGCTCTTCAAAGCAGCTATTGATGAATATGAAAAGCATTACTATGTTGTCCAGCAAAGAAAGTTGTTATTAGCTCCTCAGTAGTAAGAGATTGTCTTTAAAGCTGTCTTCATAAACACACTTCTCTTTCTCAGCTATCTAAGGCATAAGTATGTCCTTATAATTGAAAAACTAAAATAAAAAGTGCTCAAGGAAGATCTCTTTCATTGACAAACTGGGATTTGCTGTGGTAATCGCATGACTTAAGATTTTAAGATGAACATATAGAAGAGTTCAATATTAGTTTAATGTTGCATAGTTACATCACTAAAAGGATATGGGAGGACTATGCAAAAATGGTCTCTTCACCTGACAGAATTTTCAAATGTTTGAGGTATGTTTTGGAGAAGCAAAGCAACTGCCACCATTTTTATGTCTGGTGGAATTTAAGGTGCTCCCTTTTGGAACAGGAACAGTCTTCTCAACTGCAACTTTTTTTTTTTTTTTTCTTCTCTCCAGATATGAACAGTTAGTTGTCATTGACTACACAGTTGTTCCAGAGTGAGGGACAGCATATCTTTCTTGTGAGACTGAACACTTCTGCGTGATATAGTAACAAAAGGTTGTATTTTTCTGTTTCTGAAAAAGAGAAGATTTCTAGAGCATCATGAATCTCTCCTTCAGAGTTACACAGATAAGCATTTCTCTAGTTTCTCTCAGTTTACAGAGACAAATGTATGTCAGGCCTGATTATATGCACACATCAGCTGTCTGTCTAAATAGATTTGTGAATGCTGTGGCATTGTCCGCGTGCACAGACAAGTGGTCTTGTGGCCAGATATATGTCCAAAACTAGCAGGAAGCCAGTGGCTCTTCTAAAGCTAGTGCTGATTTTCCATAGTTAAGAGCTATTGGAAAGTGGTGTTCAGTGTTGTGTGAGATATAACTGATAAAGGTTTTACTGTTAGTTTTGTGTGTTTCCTGTGTTAAATCCTTACAAGGTAAAACTAGAATTAAGTATACTGAAAATCTGAAACAAGCAAAATAAACTACTCTTTTTCCTGTACCTCAAGAGATGGGTTTTGTTTGTTTTACTATGTTATTATTGGTCAGTTTTCTATTATGGATATTACAGAAATAGCCTAAGGACATATTTTCTGCTGTTGTGTGTTCTGCAACCTCACTGACGTCAGCGCAAATGTATATATATATTTCTCTGAGAGTGAATCAGACATAGATAAGAAGTAAAATTCTCCTAATATATTATTTATTCTGATAATTTACTCTGTAAAAGAACCACATATTCAATTTATCTTTGACAGCCCTGAAAAGCCTGCCAAATATCTCTGTATAAATCCCAACAAAGTAATACATTTTCATGATATTTATTGAAAAAAATGAGAAGGTGTTTCACCTTGTAAATAGGGTGTATGGATTAACTCCTGGGAGCAATGAATATTCCAGAGGAAAAGATGTGACAAATGGTTTTCATCTGTTTCTGTACAGACTGTCTTAATTGTATGGAGGTGCCTTTCTTTGATGGGGATAGAGACAGTGTTGTGAGCCACAGTAAATTTCAGAATGAATCCTGGAAACACCATCACTGGTCACAGATGCGTCAACCGATAGAAAGTATTCAGGAAGAGATGGTTCAGTCACAGACTCACAGAATGATAGGGGCTGGAAGGGACCTCTGGAGATCCTCTAGTCCAACTCCCCTGCCAAAGAAGGTTGACCTAGAGAAGTTTGCGCAGGAATGAGTCCAGGCAGGTTTTGAATGTTTCCAGGTACGGAGACTCCACCACCTCTCTAGGGGAGCTTGTTCCAGTGCTCTGTCACCCTCAAAATAAAGATGTTCCTCCTCATGTTTAGATGGAACTTCTGATGTTCAAGTTTGTGTCCGTTACCTCTTGTCCTGTCACTGGGCACCACTGAAAAAAAAGACTGGTCTCATCCTCCTGACAGCCACCCTTTAAGTATTTATAAGCATTGATAAGATCCTCCTTCAGTTTTCTCTTCTTCAGACTGAAAAAACCCAACTCCCTCAGCCTTTTCTCATAAGAGAATTGTTCTAGTCCCCTAATCATCTTCATAGCCTTTTGCTGTGTCCTTCTTGAGCTGGGGAACCCAGAACTAGACACAATACCCCAGATGAGGTCTCACTAGGGCAGAGTAGAGGGGGAGGAAAACCTCCATTGACCTGCTTGCCACGCTCTTCTTGATGCACCCAGGATGCCATTGGCCTTCTTGGCCAAAAGGGCACATTGCTGTACAACAAGAACTTGGGTCAGAGAAATGTTGTTCTCTGAAAGTGAAGTTTGGCCAAGGAAACAATATAAAAATGACTAGTTCTGCAAAATACATGCAGACTTTTTAAGCTCAGGTAAACCAAGTATCATTCATACCTCTCAGTCAAAGATGACTCTTTCAGTATCCAAACCTGAAGGAAGTTCAGGAGTGACTCACAAAAGACACCATCACCTCCGTGTGATCACCAGCTCACCATCTGGGTCACCTCATTCTCTGTGAGGCCTCGGAGTCAGACCCTGTCTAGCTTGTGACAGCTGGCAACATTTCAGAAAGGACTTTGCTGCATTTTGAAAGGTGCGGATATTCCTGTTGTGAGTGGCCCCATTACCTTTGTGTCCCAAAGGGACACCTGCTCTGCTTTTGGTTCAGAGGGTTTGTACGCTAGAGTGTGGTCCCCACTGTTTTATCTTTAGTACAACTGGTTCTTCTAGCACTCAAGATCTTTATCCATGCACTTGCTCCTTCTCTGCAGTTTGTTTCTTTGCGTTCTTTCTCCTCGCAAAGGTGCTCAGTTGGGTTTTTTTGACCTCCCAATGCTTCTTATGCTTACTTATCCCACCAGTGTTTTTACACTGCAGGTATGTTCCTAGCATCTGTCCCATGATTCCAGCTGTTTTTTGATTTCTGTTGTATACCAGGGCTTCTTCCCTCCTTTACTTCTCTAACCGTTCCTGCCTGAACTACTAAATTGTGTCAAGAAAGGAAGATTTTAAATGCTTGCTCTCTGTAGTATGAAATCTTTGTCTTAGCACTGTCGGCTTTCTACTAGGGGCAGAAGACTGTTAAGATTGTTGGGATTTGTATTTACTTTTATTTACTTTTATTTACTATGTTTTTATTGAGAAGGGGGAAAAGGTGTTTCCAGAGGAGGAAGTGCAAGGTGATGAATCACATGCACTAGCTATTGCTGAACTACACAGGCAAAATCTGGGGGTCACATAGCCTATGCATAATTCACTCTCTCTTTCTCACGCTACCCTTCCCTGCCTCTTCCCTGCCACCTCCCTGAACACAGTATTGAATTCAAATCTCCCCTTACTCCTCTCCTACTCCTCTCTCCTTTCCTCCTGGTTACGCTGAGCAAGGTGGATTCAGTCTGAGGGAGAGAAAAAGTAATTCTGTTGCTTTCCTTGTACTGGCTTACACATCACTGGGTTGAACCCATAACTGAGAAATTGTAGCATGCTGATGATGCTATCTGTGAGTATGTTGCCTGCAGTGAATTTGGGAGACAGGCTGTCAACTGGGCCTTTATGACTCAGTAGCACAAGCTGACCAGCAAAGACAAGCAAAAAACCTGGTATGGAGCTTTGTTGACAAAAGATGTAGTTTTAAGCTAGCAAAACCACCTACGGATTTTGTTGATACTTGGAAATGGTCTTATCTGCAGTCAAAAGGACAATGTTTTATTTTTCTAAGTGGTATATTTTTATAGAAAGCTGTCATAAGTATAATTTTAAGAAAATAATTCACGAAGGAAACAAAATACCATGTTTCACAGAATCACAAAATGTTAGGAGTTGGAAGGACATTAAATGGTCATCTAGTCCAACGCCCCTGCCAGAGCAGGATCACCTAGATTAGGTCACACAGGAATGCATCCTGGTGGATTTTGAATGTCTCCAGAGGAGATGACACAACCTCCCTGGGCAGCCAGTTCCAGTGTTCTGTTACCCTCATAGTGAAAAAGTTTCTTCTTATGTTTACATGGAACCTCCTATGTTCCAGCTTGCACCCGTTGCCCCATGTCTTTTCATTGGATGTCACTGAGAAGAGCCTGGCTCCATCCTTCTAACATTCACCCTTTACATATTTATAGAAATTAATGAGATCCCCCCTCAGTCTCCTCTTTTCTAAGCTAAAAAGACCCAGCTCCCTCAGCCTTCCCTCATAAGGGAGATGTTCTACTCCCTTAATCATCTTTGTGACTCTGGGTCATCAGGAGCAGTCAACGTGGTTTTACTGGGGGAATTCATGTTTGACCAACCTGATAGTCTTTTATGAGGACATAACCAAGTGGATAGATGATGGTAGATGATGATAGTGGATACGGCTTATCATTTTTCAACCCAAACCAAAATATTTTCAGATTTTTATTTCATCTGAAAGGGCAAAACATTTGGTTGAAGTCATTCTGAAACTGATTTCTCTTCTGCACACCCTCCCATTGCAACTACTGAACCAAAAAGTCAATTTGCTCCGTAGCTCTAGTTCTGACTACCCTGAAACACTCTCGCTGTGATTAAACCTTTTAAAACACACTTAGGAAAAATTATTGCATGTTATTTTACTAAATGTTCTTTGTGAAAGAACTTTAGATTGTTGTAATACTCTGGATGGCTAAAATCTTTCTATTGACATAGAAATATAAAAGTGAATGAAGCTGAGCTCCGTTTGTATATACTCACACTGGGGTAAGCTTGGTTGGTTCTCCATATTTATGATCTGTTGCCATGCCCTTGAGGCTGTTGAATTATGTTCTGGGTGTTCAGTGTGCCACTTCTTCAGTTGGCTTAGAGTGCTAAAACAGCACTGCTGGGTCTACCCCTAAAACATTACAGACTCAGTGATAGGTCTGCTAGAGCACGGGTTACCCAACACAGTAAAATTACTGACTATAATGTTTGGGAGTCAAGACCCCTAAGTTTTGTTTGTATTGCTGATGTGAATTACAGGAATTTCTTGCTTCTTTGAAACCATTTGTCTTATTTATTTATTTAATTTCTTTTTTTGTCAGGAATCAAGCTGACAAAACTCCGTGTGTGCCATTGAAATCTAGAGTGACAGAATGAGGACATGGGGATATTACTTTCTTAGGAGTATGAGACTGAAGTCATACAAGTCGACAAATTAAAAAGTGGCTTGTGTAGGCTTAATCTGAATCTTGCTGATTTAGTACCTTGTTGCAGACCTGAGAACTAACATGTTTTAAATTCTCACCATAGCTTTAAACACTGGTGCTTTAGATTGTAACCCTTTGTGCTTAAGCCTTTTGTTAAATAAAGAGTGTATTGCTTTTCTGTTAGAAGAGGTGCTCTAGAATCTGCAATGAGCAAATAAATCTGCTGTTTCCAAATCTTATGGGTCTGATGAGCCCCAGCAAGAATCTTTGTTTCAAAGCATTAGTTTTCCTGACCTGGGGGTTGCGTTTGGTACATACTTGACCCTGAAAACTCTTCAGTGGGTTGAGATGAAAAGTGGTGAAAATTTTTCATCTCTGCAGCAAGCGTCACTTTTGCTGACCTAGTGTTTCCATCTGGCATTGGACATCTTGCTGTGAAATGCTGGCACCTCCTTGGCCTGATTCAGGCCTCTATTGTCCGTGACTGTGGGTGCGTATTTTTGTACCTGCTTGAGGACCCTTGATCCTATGATTTTACAAGATGCGGGGTTAGAACTGAATGAAAACCACTGTGTGAGGGATCTTTGCCAGGAAAAGCAATTTCATGGGATTGGTTTGGGTTTGTTTGCTTTCCGTTTTTCCTGGCAAAGGTCACAGCACAAAACAAAAACTCTGCCCCCTGTGAAAATAGCAAGCTCCAAATCACTACCTGTAGTACACAGATCAGTGTTAACTCTTTTATGCTGGATAGCATTAATATAGATTGTAAGAATGAAATATTAATAATTTAAAGCTAGTTTTAAAGCTAATAATAAAACTGTGAAGACTTAACTTTGCATCTAGCAATGGGAAGGCAGGCAAGATAAGAAAGGGAATAGTGTAAATAAGAGGGGAGACCTGCAAAAGGAAATGTCATAGAGGAGATCTGAGTAATGAGCTGCTGAAGCTCTAACCATTCCAAGACATGATCCCACATTCCTTCATACTCACATTTTCAGGTTTATTGTGAATCCTTTCCCTGAGGAGCAACATCAGAGAGGCTTTGTGATTATGACTGCCTTTGTGAATAAGGCCTCAGTTCATGGGGTAGATGCTGATTGCATGTTTCTTGAAGGACAAATGATTGCTGAAGACCCAGTTAACCTTATTCTAATGCCCGCTGCTTTTCCTGTATGTCTGCTGAGGGTATTCCTACCACAAGTTCAATAGTTTCTTTTATCTTTACTGTGGCAATGGCATGTGTTTATGGAAGCTCTGCCATGTATAATACCTTCAAGATAGACATAATTCTGGAGTTTACCATAGCTATCTAATGAAAGTATCTTGCGTGGTGCATTGCACAACTGTGAAGCTTGTAAAGCATTCTCCATTACGCTACCCTGCATCTCAGGAGTATCTTCAAGATGTGGGATACCCACTTTAGAAGGTATGGGTGGTAGATACCGCTGAGAAGGGCTGGTGGAACACTTCTATTGTATCCTATGGTTCAATGTGTGAAGTATTGATATTGGCACATTCAGCTGGATTTTTATTTTTTTTTTCTCCCTCCTTCTTCAATTAGGATGTCTACTTCTGTAACTGATGGCTTTTCTGTTTGGTATTTGGACACTGATGCTGGACTGCATATATTCCAACTAGTCTATATAGTCTATATATTATTCTTCTGAGTTCTGGTGGTTATTTAGCTAATTGTGCAGAGTTTATAAAAAACTTTAGAGATTAAATGAATTTACTCTTCCTTGTTGGATATTGTACAGTTTTTGTACAATGTAAATTTTATGTTCTGGACTGATTCCAATGTGAAGAGTAAGAAGGATAAAAATTGATGCTAGTAAGCTCCAGAGGCTTCATTATGCTTCTGAGCACAGAAGCACAATGCATGGCACAGTGATCTCATTTCTTCCTGGAGTACAGAGCAATGCAGTGATATGGAGAAAGAAAGAAACAAACAAAAATGTTTCCCATGCTTCTGATTCTGGAGTCTGGTGAAGGAAGTTGGTGTAAATACCAACTGTAAAAAGTGCCTTTATAAAGTTTATATATATAAACTTTTTTGGCTGACTGTCACGTTATAAGGCTGCCTGCATGTTCATGTGAGGGGAAGGACACTCTGTGCCTTTTAGCTCCCTATGATAATTGTGACAATGGATGTGAGTGCTGCATTCTACCTCCTGAACTGAGGGAATCCTGCTTGGACCCACTGTGATAGCTTCAAGGCACCTTTACATTAAGAACACGTCTACTACATTTACCATGCTTTATTGTCTCAGAGTATAATGTCAAACTGAGAAAGAAATTCTAGAGCATCAGGACCAGCCTATTGACAGTCTTGACTATTCAACAGTTTTGGTCTTCTAAGTAATGACACGGGATTGGGGTCTGGAAATAGCTTCTGCTAGTGGTTGAAGCCCCAGTCCAAATAAGCTTGGGAACTGCTGGTCTAGAAGAATTTACTGGATTTCTATATAAAATGACTTCTTTTTTTAAAGTGTCATACCAAGTTCTGACTTTGCAATAGTCTCCTTTCTCAAATGGTTCCATTTTCCAACTGAAAGTACTGAACCTTTTTTTGATTTTTTCTTTCTTTTTTTTTTTTTTTCTGTGAGGTCTGCAGTAATTTTTTTTCTTTCTTGGTTTTAGGCTATCTCTGCTTCTTGTTACTTTTTACAGCATTTATATATTATCTCCTTCAATTTTCTTCTATCTCTTTGAAGCATGCTGAATTTTACTGAGTATGCAAATTACCATTCCCCATCTACTTGCTGGTCTGCTGCAGTTCTCCTCATGCCCTCTCGACATTTTAAGCTTTATATCCAGATGGTGCTGGCTGGAAAAGAGAATTTCTCTGCCATGCAATTTTTACAGAGAGGAAAATATTCTCCCTAGGTGGTGGAGAGAAGAGGTTGAAGAAGGAATTATTTTGTTACCAAATTGCATCAAATGCTTATAAAAATAGTATTTTTTTATGTGGTTCAAATATTTCTGTGGAGAAACTCAGCAAAACAGCATCATTGAAAGCAAAACAGTTCTTTGTTTTAAGCCATTCTCAAGGCATCTGGTTTCCTAGGCCACCAGGGTGTTTAAGGTTATGGGTACTGTGGGAACTTCGTTTCCAGCTTTGTAGGCAGCTGGCAAAATGCAAATTTTCCTGAAATTTCATCAGCTTTATTTACAGTAAATATATAGGAACATTTTCACGTGTTTAAAATACTGGTTGCTTTAGGTCTCAGTACTCTAAATTTCCATAGATCCGGGTAAGGAATACTGACACAGAAAAGGTTCTGTCTGGAAACCTGTCCTGTTTTTCTAGTAAAATGATGCCCTTCCTTAAATTTTCTACCTACTCTTTTTTTCTGCACTAGATGTCCCTGGAGGGTCTTAGCTTAGCTCTATCTTACAACAGCCAGCTTTGTCTTGCAACAGTGAGGAGACTACCACGAAAAGTATGAAACATCAGTGTGCATCTCCTCTGAACAAACTTGCCAAAGAAGTTAGAATATCGTAGCTGTGGAAGTTAATGATTTTATGTTTATGAAAGGAAGATGTAGCAGGCCCGTGAAGTTTCAAATCACGCAGACCATCTTTGGTTGGGAAGCCAAAGATCCTGCAACCTTCCTGAGAGATACTGAGCATCCCTGTGTGCCACCAAAGATCCTACATCAGTACTTTCAAAACTGCTTCATGCCCAGCAACACAGAAGGCTGGCTTTGAAGCAGCTCTTACCAGTGATGTCAGTGGAGTAACTACAGCGGTGCACTGCTTGGTTTGCATAATACCTTAGACCACTGGAGGTAACTACGGGCTGTACTCTACTATCTGTGTATATGCTAAACTTCCACAAAGTGCATCCCGTGCAAGGGGCTACAATGATGGTAAATTCCCCTTACAGGCTGGAAATAGTTTGTATGTGCATGTTTTGGGTTTTGATGTTTGGGTTTGAGTGGTTTTTTTTGTAGGAGTCCTGTGAATAAAACAGACTTTGTATAGAGAGGAAATTTTACTTCTTCATCTGAACAGTTTGCCCATGTTGTCTTACGTTTCCTCTACTCACATATAGAGTTATGCCCTTTTATCCTTTTTTTTTCTTGACTTTCTTCTGTGTCAGCATCCCTTTTCCTCACTTTTCCAGCATTATTGAGAGTTGAGAACTGAAGGATACAGCTTAGACCAAATATCAAATCTTAAGCTCTTTACAGCTGCCAGGTTTGGGCATGCATGTGTAAGATCATTATAAATTTGGCAAGCGCTAGCTTCATTGCAATTATGAGTGACTAGATTCTGTTGCAAAAATCTTACTGTAGTTCCAGTCCAAACATTAAGTGAAATTATAAGAACCACCGTGTTAGGCTGTTAGGTGATAGCTACTTTTTGGTTATTTATACAAAAGGACAAATACTTCTGAAAATATTAACTTAAATAAGATTTTGTACATCTTTATTTTCTTCCTCCAAAGCATTTTTAAATGTGAATTAAAAAAAAAAAATTGAATTCACATTTAAAAATACTTTTAGAAAATACTTTTGTTGTCAGAGTTGACAAAAGCAAGTGTGCATAGCTACAAACTGACTAAGACCACAAGTCCAAAGACAAATTTGGTGTCATTAATATCTACTAAATGTCTAGATAACTTGGCCATTTCAAAATGTTAGTTCCATGCTGGGAGTGGAATTGTTTTGCTTGCCTTGCTTCAAATGCCAGAGACATGACTTTACTGTCATAATTTAGTAAGGTATTAGCAGGCTAACACAAAATATTAAAGCAAAAAAAGTCAGTGGAAATATATTTTCTATCTAAATACGAAGTCCTTTGAGGAAATATTGAACATAGAAGGGTTTTTCCTAAAACAAAATAACTTTAGCTACTACTAATTAACAAATCCTTACTGGTTTTATTACAGAATAAGCCCATTGATCCCTCATCAGTTAACATAATTTTGTGACAAACCTGCTGGAAATCTGAAACAAGCAAAAGGTCTGCTTGACAGAGATGAATTTTGAGATGTCTAGTGAAGCAGAAAGTCTTCCTCCTCTCTAGCCATAACGTCTAACACAAACTCTGAGGCAAGTTTATGAGGCTTTTGATGGGCAAAAATCAATTAGTGCCTTACTAAAAGTGCTGTTCCCGGATTTTGAGAACACAAAGCACCCACAACTTCAGGTGAGCTCACAAGCTGGGATGTGCAGTAGTACTGTCCTCAGTACTCACAGAGCAGTTGGAGATCAGAGCGTTGTTGGCAAGCGGGTTTCTGCCACATGGCAGCGTTCTGGGCAGGGGTACAAGGCTGCAGGGAGCACTGCAAGCAGGCCTAGGAGAATCTGACTGAGAGGTCAGTGCATTTTTGCAGGTGAAGTGTCTATTTCTGCCTTGTGGGAAGTGAGGCTGCTTATTTAGCACAGTTAGGCATGTTCCAGGGTTTATGGAATAATGTTTTCATCAGATTAAACATGGATGACGCTTCCCCTTGCTAATGAAAGTGGCGTCTGGGGAAAGGACAGTGAATATTTTTGAAGAGAATACTGACACACATTAAAGTCTCTTGTTCATTTCTCAAGACACTAACACCAGAATATGAGGTGCCAGGATTGGGTGGGTTACTGAGGAAGAAACCACATCCCGAAAGGTTTTCTGCTGCAGTGCAGTAGACTTGTTTAAGACTTCTTTGGTTTCATTTTTAGAGCTGTGGAACAAACACAGAAACAGGGGTGATGCTGTGCAGCACTGCCATTGAGGATATGTCTCTGAAAAGCACAGTGGCTAGCAGCCTGATGGACAACAAGTTCTTTGCAAGAACTAATGCAAGAGGTGGGCATCCTTACAAAGGCTTAATAAATGCACAGTTTAAGTACACCAAGACAGTACATAGAGCATGAAGGATGGATGCACAGGAGTGGACTGATGAAGATCAGCAGCTAGAAGATATACTAGCTTCTCTGAATAGATATTTGCTCCAAAGGCTCTGTCATACTATCCGTGAGACTGAGCAGCCAATGGTGCCTGGTTAGTGTCAGTTGGTGTTAACATGTCAGTTAGTGTGTTCTTGCTGCTTCTTTTTAAATGCTTATGTTTTTTTTACCAACATAATTTTGCTCAGGTTAATCAAGGTCAATAAAGGATGGATAGAAAAGTAGGGCAAATATGCTGGTTAAGTAGAGCACACTATTAAATGATTGATGGTAGAGCTCCTAAGCAGCTCTAGTTAGAGAAAGAATCAGGAGGTGTTGCTGCCTCTACAAAGCTCCTGATTTGCCAAGAGCCAAATAGAAATGTCAACACTTAATCGCCAACAGAGAAAGTGGCTGGAAACTTTTCACTTTGCAGATTCCACAAGATGAGGCTTTTCCTGGTGGTATTCAGTAATGGTGAGGATGTCTGCAAAGTGCAGGACCAAATGACTATGTTGAAATCCATTGAAGACAAGTGTCTTCTATGTGCCTTCCCATTGCTTTGCTGGGGAGGAGAATGATACTGTCAAATCACTGTGGTCCTGGGGGGTTGTATTTAGGTGTAGGATAGGTTCATGTTAAACACAGATCATCCTAGGTTTTTGCTGTGCGATAAAGATAAAAAGGCATGGTACGTTAAGATTTTTTTGGTTTGCTTTTTCCATGGAGCTCTCTGTCCTTCTGAACTGTCCTGAAGCATTCTTGGCATAGCTCCACCTAGTTCTCTTGATCTCCCTGTTCATTTCCTTGCCATTCTAAAGTAGAGTCTTCCTTCAAAGCACTTGCCAGCAGAGCATGGTGAATCCTTCCCAGTGACTAAATGTAGATGTTAGCTTCCAAATAATAGCTCACTGCATCTTCAAGTTTTGTCAGTTTATTGTAAAAAATACAGATCCCTCTGGAATTTTGCAGTCTCTGAAATTCTTTTTTTTTCTTAAGAGTTTTTATTCTTTTGCCATTATAAATTACTGTTTTGTAATTGTTCTCTAACTTTTAAGTAGCTTCTGGTCCTGTTCAAGATGTAAGTATACCTTGATGCATTTTTTTTTTACTTCATCTTTGTTTAAAAAAAGAAAGAGGCTGATAGCATTTTGTTGGGAAACTTTCACATGTCAGAAGTGCAGAGTTAACAGTGAGGATGAACTCGTGCAAAAGTGAAGTTCCTAGAACAACCTTTTCCTCCACCTGCTTGCGTTTACCTGTTTTACAAAAGTGTTCCTCATTTTGAGACTTAAGCAAATGTGTGTGAGGGAGAGGGAGTATCTCTCATACTACAACATAATGTATGAAGGAGGGTTGGGTTTTTTTGGCAAGTAGAGGTATATTTGCCTCTAATAATCTTTTTAAATTTGCGAAGAATTTGAACACACAAAAAAGATCACTCTTTTTTGCAAAGTTTGCCCTTAGTAGCAGAGGCATGTCACAGAGGATGTTCTTTTCAAAGATGGCACATAAGGCCCACCCACAAAACCTGTGCATACGGCTGGCTCCATGCAGGTGGCCAATTCCACAAGGGACAGTACAGAGCCTTCTGTGCAGCACCAGTTTACCCTGTGCTTGCCACTGTGTCACCAAAGGTATTAAAATTACTGTATAAACCAAGTATTACTGCCAGCTGCCTGGTGACAGGTGACCAGCCTGGAAAGCTGATCCCACTGGTGGGGTTGTGTTCTTCTCACATTCCCTGAGGTCAACAGAACTGCAATTACTTAGGTGATGTTTTTCCTCATCATCTGGCTTCATTTGTCTCCGCTATACACCACACCACACTCTCCTGCAGAGCCAGGCATAACCCTAGCAAGAGTATTTATAGTGCTTGCAAATCTTGCGTTCATCCCAACTTTGCATAGCAGAACCGTGGCAGATTTGTTGATGCTCAGGCTCAGTAATCACGTATTCAGACTTGGTTCTGTTTGTGTATGTGCAGCACTGAGCATATTGCTGTGTTGTGGCTAGTTTGCAAAAACACATACGCATGTCAAGTTGGATTTTTTTAAATTTTTTTTTTTAATTTATAGTATTTTAAATTCTCTACTTTAGCGTTATATAATGAGGGAGCTCGTTACTGCCATACATTACGAAACTATTTAGATAAATAGTCTGTGATACCAATATGCTGAAATCAATATGCTGATGTATTCTGTATAAATAACCATGTGTTTGTGTGTATGTGTGCAAACTTTTGTTTAGCTGGATATGCAGTACCCAGGGGGTTATGCCAATTCCTCATACGAACAGAGGGGGGAAAGAAATCTTTGAATATTCTCATCATAAAAGTGGCTTGACTGATAGCACAGACTGTTACCTGCAGTGATTAAATGAAAGACGTGCTAAGTGTGTGAAACCTGTGCCCGATAGCAGTGGAGTAGACAGTGTGTGGATCATTTTGTCATGGCTTTGAAGCACGTATTCTGATTTGAAATCGGTTTGCATAATGTGCTAGGTAACCGTAACAAAATAAAAACCCTCACAAAGAAAGTTTCCTTCTTTATCCACAGAAAAAGGCAGAAGAGGTATAAACAATGGCACCCTGAGTCTCAAAAGTAAAAGAAATGCAAATAACTGGCGGGTGGCCTGACATCAGTGTGAGGTGAACAACAAAGGAAAATGCTGGATCTATCAGCCCAGACTGAGAAACAGAGGGTAAAAGTGGCAGAAGTTGTGAAGACATCTGATTCCCACTGTCAAATGTAACTTCTGGTGAGTTTTCACATGCATAGTGCTTCTGAAATTATTTTGTCACTTCTTTAAATCCCCTTACTTCTTTTGTGTAGTAGCAGCCACTTAATAATTCAGGTGTCAGTCAACTTTTCTTTATGAACTGTTTTTCCTTTCTTCTCCCCTTGATATATGGTGCTCAGAAATGGCTCTATTGGCTTCAGCTGTAAATCTCAAGTCCAGGACAACAGAAGCAATTTTGGGGGGGGGAAGGAAAAAAAACCAAAACAAAACAAGCAAACAAAACAAAAACCAACCAAACAAAAAAACACCCCAAAACCAGAAGCTAAACAAAACAAATAAAAAAAAAAGAAACAACCCCAAACCAACCAACCAAAAAAAAAACCCAACAAAACCAAAATCCAAAGCAAAACACCTAAACTTATAAACCTTCAAAAAACCAAAAGCCAAACAGTGGCTAGAGTTCAGTTGTCAGAAATCTCAGGGAATGTAGAAACAAGGAGTAAACAAAGTCCTATGATTTTATCCATGTCTTCTAGTTTTGGTCTTACAAGTCTGTGCAAAAATAGTTGTAACTCTGTGGCAAATGAGAAGCTGTTGTGGATTTCAGGTATAAACCTTGTTAATACCTAGAGACTTGAATGTTTGAAGGTTTGCTGTTGTTCTCTATGGTAGCTGGACTTAATTTTATCTGTGGCTGGGTAGACATTAGAATCCTAAAATGGCTTATGCAGACGCTTCAGTCACAAGGGAGGCTGTTCATTGTAAACAGTAAGAGGGTTGTTATCATGGTCAAATAGTTAGCAATGGGAAGGAGGCAACTTTTCTAGGATGTTTGTCCTCTCTGTCATCTTCCTTTAGCCATTAACTTCTAATGGAAGTTTTCCTCTTTACCCTCTTTGAGGTCGTGTGTGAGCTTCTTCCTTGAACTTACCCGGAGCAGCACCAGACTTCCATGAAATGTGTCCAGTTTATCTGTAGAGTACAGCTTGCTCTGATTGTTAAGGAGCTCTGGCCTAGGCAAGAGGAAAGAGGGAGAGGTTCCTGTCTGCTGTAGGAAACTACAGGAAAGACTGTTGAAGTCTTGTGTGCCAGTGACTGGGGGAGCTGCATTGGGGAGATGCAACGTTTGAAAGGCTGTGAGGAGATTGAATAACTTGGTCAACATATGAGTACTGAGTGGGCTCAAAATAATATACAAGTGGCTCTTGGAACTTGAAATGTTTCTTCCCTGGAAGCAACAGGGGTGCAGATGGAGAACATCCCCATACAACCTCAGAGGTGAGATAATAGATTCCTCAAAAACAGAGTATTCCTCCTCAGTGGTGAGGGCATGTACCTTTCTGAAGCTTCAGCCTTCTCCCAATCTGAACAGTCCTGATCTGTAACTGTAGCACAGGGGGCACTTGCTGCTTACCTTTAGAGCTCTGAGAAGGGGGCTGGATTTGTGGCTGTGGATGAAGAACCTAGAGACCTTGGTTTGCCTGGCACAGTTGAAATATCGGTTTGACTTTTCCCATTTCCTTTTGTCTTCTACCATAGTTCCCATTGAAATTTTGTTTTGTTTACCTCATCCCTTGGATTATTTTTCTGCCCGTAAGCATAGAAATACTGCTTATAAGCCTTATCCCACATGCACATCCAGGTTTGCAGTTTTATAGAACAGAGGAAGCTTGAGACAGTGTTTGTCAGTTGAAACACCTAGAAAATGAACCGAACTGTTTTACTTTATAAGCAGTGACTGGCAGATATATGTATGTAGGAAAAGTTTCAGTTCATTATGTCTTTGTGTATGATTTACGGCATTAGATTAGGTTATCTTGCTGTTGTGCCTACTAAGATGGGGTAGAGATCACTGTGTTGCTACTGGAGAATGACTTCCAGGACATGCCTGTTTGCACATACACATGGTGTATATCAGTAGATGATGTAGACAGTACATGAAGTGGAGCATGGTTGAAATGGACCATGACATGCATTTTCATCATGAGTACATAACACTTACTAATCACATTTCTTTGCAGTTTGTGCTGGAAGATGGGTTAAGGTAAATATCAAAAATGAGCACTTGTGTAGAATCCTATTGCAGTATTTCTATACAGAATTTGTTCTTCTGTAAAAGTTTTCCTTAATATAAACTTTCTTTTTCAGTGGTCTGTTTGGCTTTCTTTTAAAATAATAATGAAAAAGTTGTTTTCCCTGATGCTAGTGATACCTGGTTCCACCTTAACTGTTACTTGATGTTTTAATTTTAGCCTAGAGATAAATGAGTACAGAAAAATTTTTACTGACTCATTGAAGCTGTTTGGATATTCACAGAGATGATAATAAGAAAAGCTTTCTCCTAATTATAACCAAAGGGAAAATCAATGAGTGACCGTGGCACATCTTCCTTAGGTAGGGAAAATCAATGAAATATGCAGACAAATATTTCTCTAATGTGACCTGAAACCATATGTACAGGAATGTGGGCCTAGAGGATAGGCTGAGAAAGTGAAGAGCAAGTTGTT
Source organism: Actenoides hombroni (assembly GCA_024336885.1). NCBI lineage: Eukaryota > Metazoa > Chordata > Aves > Coraciiformes > Alcedinidae > Actenoides > Actenoides hombroni. Next base: position 2,119,800 of record WUAM01000125.1, read on the forward strand.
GGACTATATATATTGACAGTTCCCTGTGTTACAGCAGATGCAATGCCAAAGGTGTCAGCAAAATAATAATAAAAGAAAATAATCAATGAACAGACGAAAGATAGAAACGCAGTTATTGCAAAAGGTTAAATTGTAAATATCACCATAGTAGAGCCAGTTTTTAAGCAGAAATAATTGAGGCATTATATTAAAAATGTAGTTGTCAAAAAGCATACACAAACACACACACACAAAGTAACGTAGTAGCCAGAAGGAAAAGGTTCTTACCAGGAGATTCTCTTTGTTTTCTTCATTTGATGTTTCTTTTGGCATGGGTGTCCTACCTTGTAATTGTTTCACATCTAAAATTTTAATTATTCTTTTGGCAAAGTGTAGTCATAAGTAAGTGTTTTTCCTCTAAAAGTTGTGTTTGTGTTCAACAAATAGCATTGTGTCTGAGAAGAATTGTCAAGAATGTCTTCTCATCTGGCCAGGCTTGTGAAATGAAAAATGTAGATGGTTTTCTTGCTTTCTCTAAAAGTAAGTGAGGCAGAGACAGAGGCAGAGGTTACCACACAGCAGATTTTATCTGAACTGCAGAAGGAGCACAGCTGGAATAGGTGCCAGGACAGATTCTCTTCAAATAGTTTTCCTGTGTAGAGCAAAGTGGAGAATGAGGATATGATGGTCTTATCTTGAAAGCAAGCATTGCCTTCACCTCATATAGAGGTGCCTTTGTCCATTTTGGGAAAAGATAAAAAAGCCTGTATGTGGGTAAATCAGTTCATGGAGAACAGCCCGACTATGTGTTAATACCTGTATAAACCTCAGATTATTTTGATACTGCAAGTGTGGAGCGATTCAAATGGAAGCAACAAAATGCTTTCCTGCGTGGGAGATTTTCATAGAAATGAAGAAACTTTTGTGCACTGTGAATACCAATGAAAGGTTTAAATGTTTTGTGTCAACAGACCTGAAGTTGGTTTTAATTCAGGAATCGATATAAGCTGGACCAGAACCATAAGCTGTAGTATAACTATATCCACATTTGCACATTCATCAAGGTAACTGGAAATCCTCCCTGTCAACTCACACCCCTAGAAGCACTGGTTCAAAAATATCACCTTCACAGGGAGGGCCCAAATCACAGTCTGAAGATCAGATAGGAGGGCAGGGAGGAGGAAGGCAGCTGTTGATCTCTGTTCTCTGGATTCTCAAGCAAGCACTATCCATTGAACTATTTCCCTTTCCTATCAGGAACGTTACTTCCAAAACTGGTAATGTAGAGAGTTTTCGGTTTCAGACCATCTCTCACAAGTCCAAGCCCATTCAAAGGCTGGTAGAGTTAGGGTACAGGTTAAATTTAAAGCACAGTGGCAGTTCTCAAGTAACTCTGTATGCAGGAAAACCTCCTCTGTTTTTTGTGCCTTTGAAAAGTTCTCCTTCATATCTTAACATTTAAAAAGATAAGCAACCAAGGAAATTCTATACCACTTCTGTCAGCAACATAATTGCAGTTAACTTCTCTATAAGCACTGCGATTCAAAATACCTGATCTAGATAAACTACAGCTATGAAAATTATGAAGCAATACAAGGTTTAGGTAGTATTAAGGTTAAATTAGGCCCATGTGAAAAACCTTGACAAGGAGTAGTCACACTATTCTGTAGTCTCTGACTGCAGGAAACTCTGCCACTATTGAAGAAACATCTGTTTACTATTAAGGCATATAAAATACAAACAGGAAAGATCTTTTCTGATTGAGAGGCTATAAAACCAGAACAGAAATCAGCGTACGCGCTCCCTCTGTGGAAGACTCAGTCTGTTAGTGTCAAATGATGTCATTGGATCAACGTGATAGTTGCCAGAAAACCTGGGGGTAGGGGGCTATTTCAGCAGCAGCCCCCGAGCAGGGGGGCTGAGGGAGGGGGGCTGGAAGGTGGGTGCAGGTTCTTGCACCAGCTCTGGCACACAGGGCACTTCATCACTCGGCTGCTTGCTGATCCCCGCTAGCTCTTACCTGCTCAGACATAGAGCAGCCTCTTCTCTGGAAAACTGGTGTGTTGGCAGATCCTCAGCCCAGGCTAAAAATAGGCTTTTAAAAGTAGCAGTAATTATCGGTTTCATGTGAAACAAAGTACCTTTACTCTGAGATAGGTACTTTTCAGCATTTAGGCTACATGGAATAGGAGACTAAAAATGAGATGCTTACCATACTAACAGCTCTTGACCTTGCCTTTTAACGTCTCTCTATTGTGTGTTTTGTGTTAAGAAGCCGAGAAAACTTAGAATCTGAATCATGAGCACTGCAAAAGAGAAGATTGTTTTTATTAAGAGCTCTTCAGTTCATGTTTTAAAGCCAAGAGTGTCTGAGTCTGGTTAACTTTTCGTTTAAAGGCTTCAATATATGGGGTTTTTTGCACACTTTATTAGCATTAAAATAGATCTGGTGCAGAAATGAGGAACTTATAATGATAACCTTACTTTGTTCTTATGAATTCACATAAAGTGAACATGCAATAAAGGGAAAATTAACCGACAGTGGGGTTATAGTCTCAGCAAAAACTTTGAGGACCCTTCCTTTTGCTGACGGATCTTGTGAACCATGGTCATGTGGCTGATTGAAGGTCTGAGAGGAAGAGGTCATAAGGAGAAATGAGATCTAACAAGCTTGTAGGATGTTAAAGCAGGCAATGTAATCATGGCTGTTCCAGTCAGTGAGCAGGAATGCTGCTGTGCACTGCACTGGTTGCAGTGGCAAAGTGGCCTGCTGAGCAGTCTGGCCATAACAGAATAATAAGCAATGAGAAGCTACTGAGTTTCACCTTAAAAGCAAGTCTTTCCATAATGTCTGTATAATAAGAGCTTTTTAAAACCTTTTGAGATATGAAAGTCACTGTGACAGTTCCAAAACTATTGCTACATTATCTATTATTACTATTATCTACATTTTTCAAAGCATCTTTATTACCTGGGTTTTTTTTAATACTGCATAGAAAATAGTGAGACAGAACTAGTTGTTGAAAAGGGACTGTATGGGATACTGCTGTACATACATCTATAAGAAGAAAGATGTCTCAATAGCCTAAGAGGAGATAGCTTAGCTTAATCCACTCTATTTAAGCCTCTTTGTGTTAAAGGTTAGGTGTCACCTCTTCAAAAGTCCTGCATATTCTGTAGGAAGCTTACCTTTGGTGCAGTGACCATGGTATCTGTGACATTAAAGAGGAGGTCAGCAGCGGTCTGAAGAATGTATGGCATCATCAGAGAAAACAT
>WUAM01000125.1:2132356-2193653 GCA_024336885.1 Actenoides hombroni
GTGGGTTTTGAATGTCTCCAGAGAAGGAGACTCCACAACCTCCCTGGGCAGCCTGTTCCAGTTCTGTCACCCTCACCGTAAAAAAAGTTTCTCCTTATATTTAAATGGAAGCTCCTATGTTCCAGCTTGCACTCGTCTCTCCTTGTCCTATCATTGGACATCACAGAGCAGAGCCTGGCTCCATCCTCCTGACACTTGCCCTTTACATATTTATAAACATTAACGAGGTCACCCCTCAGTCTCCTCCAAGAGGTAGCAGTTTTACAGGTTTCAGATTCTTTTTAGTGTGGTTTCTTGTCTGAATTGCATGTTGGGTGTCTGCTGACAGCCTCTTTCTTCCTCACTTGCTGTTGTAGGCAATCACCTCGCCATTTTTCCCACGTTGCTCAAACTTACATCTTTTGTTCAAGTATTGGCCTACTCCATACCACCACCCCCTCCCCTCCTCCCTTTAAGCTCTGTGGTCTCCAAGCCAGACACCTAAGCCTTTGTTCTGCTTCTGTGGATATTTTATTCTTTCAGCTCCCTCCAGAGAAGCTAGAAAAAAACACCTCTATCAAGGACATTGCCGCTCTGTTGTTCTCCCCAGGTAGGATTGCTTCAGGTACTCGTAATCTTCAATAACTAGCCTGTTTTGAGACAGCTCTTCCAACCCTCTTCCCCCATCTCCAGAGTTCATGGAGCAGCAGGCAGAATACAGTACAAAGCTTTAAGAAGAGAGATCATTCATAAAATCAAATTGAAATTCATGAATTATACATAGGTAGATTCTCCAAATTGTCTTTCACACACATTAATGATGGAAAAAAAGCAGTCATATTTATACTCACAGTGTATCTCCTATAAGTAACAATATTCCATCACAATAAGCTGTTCATTAAAGTTGATTATATTTCCAGGTATTATTATTCTGATAAAGTTAATAGTAAAAAAAAAAAATTAATTGTCATTTACAGTTGACTGATCTCGAGACAGATTTAAAAGGATACTTTTAATAATTTAATGTGATTGTTACTCTGGTATTCCCTACAGCCACAGAGTTATGTCTGTGGAAAAAATATATAGTCTTATTACCAATAGTTAGAAAAAATGAAAATCTCATATGCTTATGTCTTCTAGCTCCGAATCTCACAGAATTAAAACCCCAGGAGAGCTGAATTATAATTTGAAATGTTATGCAAATGGAACAACCACAGTCAGAAGTAGAGGAAACACAACATGCGCAAATAATAAAAACCCATTATAAATTTGACCAATTGTCATTTAAATGGAAGTTGCAGAAAAAGAATTAGGCACAACAAATGAGAACAACGCTAAGAGTACTTAATAACATGGACTGCGATGATTATTTTTTTAAAGAAGTAATTTCGAAAGCTCAAGGTTCAGAGAAAGCCTGGAATAGAATATCCTTTCAGATAGTTCAGAAGCAGTTTGACTGTGGTATGCAATTAGGTCTGTGCTGTTAGCAGAAGTTAAACTACTGATAGAATAAAGAGTATGCCTCCTGTACCTGCTCTGGGTGAGCTCTTGCGGAGCAGAAGGGGAGGCTGGCTGAGGAGGTGTGACCTGCCTGGCCTTCTTTAGATATAGTTCATTATGTTCTACTGCACGTAACCCAAACTGTAGCTGGGAAGGAGACTAATGCCTTGAGATCTTTCCATGCAACGGAGTGTTCATTTCGTTAAGTGAGGAACAGAGCAGAATGAGAAGCTCCCCTCTTGCAGTTCTTCAAGACATGCAGGTGCTAACGCGAGACTGATGTGCAATTCACAGGACTGCGGTTGCAAAGCACGTGGCATGGCTAGCAGTGGGCTCTACTAATGAATAAATAAGTGGTAGAAATCTGTTGTCTTATTCTTGTGCTAGAGTCTGATTCAGACCAAAAACTGATGGCAGTAGTAGAAAGAGCAGTCATGACTGTGCAGGGAGGCTGAGGGAGAAAGTTGTACCAAAGGTACCTTTCTTTTTTCTAGAATCTGTAATTTTTTCAGATAAATACAGTGACTGTACAGGTGAAAATGGCCACAGAGGCTTAGAGAGCAATGGAAAATGTATTCCTGAGGGAGCAGAAAAGAATCAGGGATACAGGTTTTTCTGCTTTGAATACTGATTTTGACAGCAAACTCTTGGATTAATGCACTGCCGTCATGTTTCTGGAACTAAACCAAAGCTTCTGAGTGTTTGGTGTTATCAAGGGTTTACTGACTAAGTCTAACTCTAGAATCACCCGGGATAGGCCCATTTTTAAGGAACGCTATGGAGATTAGAAGAGAATTTTTGGGAACATTGTCCTCACCCATCTCTGTGCATATCCCTGTGTCAGTCTTTAAATATAAACATTGCTCTTCTTCCTCTTCAGTTCTGTTCTCTACCTCTCCTCAGCACCCCTGGGCTCACCATTCAGGTCGTACTCTTCAGCTCTCTCACTGCTCTGGACCCTGGGAGCTGTCCTGGCTTTCCCTTGGCTTTGACTAAGTGCTCCTTCCTTCATTCCTTCCTTCTGTTAGCTACAAGGGCTGCCCTGGGGGAATGCATGGGGATCCTTTCTCTCCTCTCTGCTGCCTTGGGTTCCCCTGAAACCTTTCTGACCCTTTGAACTCAGAAAACCTTAGAATGGTAAGGATGATGACTTTTAAAATTTTTTTTTTACTACAGCTCTGCAAAATGCTAATAGTAGGTAAATTTTCTTTTCATTGCAACTCTTCACAAAGCTCAGCAAAAAATGTTTAAATGCTAAATGACTGTGGGAACATAGCGAAGAAGTAAATTCCTAGTCATTTTGGGTACGTACAACTGTGAGTTTATACCTTGTGAACGGGGAAGACTATTCTTTCACCAATGTTTTTGCTTGTTTTAAAATAAGCAATGAGAAAAAGGTCCTAGATTGTGTTTGTGTTAAGCTTCTGAACAGTTTTACTGTTGCTTCGTGTTGGGGACTGGCTTGAACATTGCACATAAACCGAGGTGTCTTAGCACAGTGCGCTTCGTTCATCACATCCCATCGTAACTGAGAAGCGTGCATTTATTTTTATTTTTTTTTTAAAGTGTGTTACAAGATCCACGTAGGTTATAATGAACAATTTTGGTCTGATTTTGAACTTGCTGTCTTGGGGTTTCATCAGTGGTACCTTCACAGACGTCGGTTTGTTTATATCAGGCTTAAATTAGTGCACGGTGGGGAGTAAGCAGACCTTTTCAGAAAGATGCAGTAAAATGGTAATGCTGGCCTTTTCTTTGAGAGAGCTTCACGGGACACATTGTGTCCATTCTGTACTAATTTTAGAGGGCAGGCAGTCCTAGAGCATTATTTATGTAAATAGGCCTGACCTTCAAAGGTGGGAGCTTCAGTGGCTCCCTGAGGTTACCTTGGCACCTGGGCTGGCTGCCTCTGAGCACAAGTTCCCGGCTCAACTCAAAATTGTCACAGCTGCAGCATTCCAGCACTGGTCAGGCTCAGATCCTTTTATGCTCATTTGTCTGTGTTTTGCTCTATGGCTTTGGAATTCCTTATCAGGGAAGAACTGGCATTACTTCAGTGGCTCATTCAGTATATGGGGAGCCCTTTGAGTATGACAGCATAATTGGTGAAAGATTGCTTCTCCTTTCCCTCTTCTTTCCTTGCTGGTTATACTGTCTATTAAGGAGAAGTCTGGAACTTGCTGGGATACCTATGTCCCACTTTTTTTGGTAAAGAAGCTGTGGTGGTGAGTAAGAGAATAAACTGTAAAGTTTTGAGGGGAAAAAAAAAAATTAAGTAAGGTAATTTAGCGTCTGAGTGTGCCAGCTCATGTTTATTCTATCAAAATTAAACTAGGAGCTTAAATCAGCTTCAGTCATCATGTTTTCTTTCGAAATTCCTTGCTTCAAAGGAGGCTGTTTCTGCGGCACAAGTGATGGAGAATCAGGGATTAGAGTGGAAGTGTCTTCTCTGCCTTAGTTCATTGTCAGTGCTGCAGGGTGGAGTGTCAGCCTGTTTCAGACCTCAACACTACCCTTCTTTGTAATGAGGGACCAAAGAGCACAGAGTCATTTGGATCCCAGATGTCTCCTCACCAGAGAGACATGGAAGTTGTTACCCTCAGGAGCCACGCTAAGCTTATCCCGACTCTGATTTACCTCTGACGTGATATTTCATAATAGGGATGTGATCACATTTATTGCTAGGCATGGTCTTTTTATTTGACAGGTTTTCTGATTGTGACTGATCTCATTAATAGGTGATTCTGGAGGAACAAAAGAGAAAGGAAGTTGGTTCCTCATGAAGGAATCCAGGCAAATTGGTGTAGACCCAAGACTTACCAGTGGACTGTCTAGTCAATGTTTTTAAGTTTCATATTTATTATTATTATTGTTATTATTATTATTATTATACTTCAGATTGATATCCACTTTCGAAAATGACTTTGGAATTTGAGGAATATGAAATAATGATTTATGACAGTCATGGTTTCTGGTGTTCTAGCTTATTTCTTAGACTACTTTAACTTGTGATGCTTACTGTAAACTACAACATTTATTTCCTTTCACAGTTTAATATGTCTTGTTTTCTCAACTTTTGGTAGCAAAAAATAGCTATAGAGACATAGTTATCCCCTGTTTTTATTTTCTCTTCTCCTATTGTGGCTGGCTTACTACACTGTTTTTACCTGGTAGGGGTGTAAATCCAGGAACCCTGTTAGCCTTTGTTGCCTCAGCAATTAAAAAAGCATTAGGTCTTGCTCCAATCTTAGTCCCCTCGGGTCTCCTCTGCAGTGTTACTGAGTTGGTTCCAAATGTAGTGGATAATCGTCCTGTGTTAAGAGAGCAGGATTCATTGTGACAGCCTTGTGCTTACTTCTTAATAATGAGTAGATTTTAAATAATTCATGGACAAAAACATGCTCCCTTGAAATTTCTGGCTGTACGTGTCTCCTTGATGTTTTAATGAACTTTTTATTAGTTGTGGATGTGTTAAATATGAGCCAGGAAACATCAGAGACAAAAATCAGGAGGGAGAAAGAGAACAACATGGCATCACTGAATAAGACATTTAACTGCTTTACTTTTCCCAGTGTTTGCATGAAGAAAACCTAATGCATACCCTGAACAGCCCCTTGTTTGGGGTGCGCATACAGGGTAAGACAACCCTTTCCTTCATGTTTTGTACCAAATCCTTATCCTGTGCACGTACTTGTGGTGACAGAAGAATTGAGTTTTATGGGTTACTTGCACAAACATTTTCTCCATCTGACAGTCATGGATCTAAATCCTGTTGTTCCTGCCTGAAAATTCAGACTCACGCATATACAGATGCTTTTTTTTAAAAAAAAAGTAGTTCTAAAAGCTCTCTGAGATGAGTTTTCCCTGGTATATAAAACTCCTCCAACATTAAATTCAATTAAAGTCCATTACATGATCTCCCTTTTGTGAGGCAGTCCCAGGATTGCCTTTATCAGCTCTATATGACCATACAAGACTGAGAATATCTTTACTTTTAGGTATCCCCTGTGCTTTTGGTGAATGCCTGACATCCTCTGAGATTTTCTGGGAGCAGATTACTGGTTGCCTTTTGTGTTGATCATTTTGGTTTTTTACTGTACCTTCTTGGGAAAGAAAATATGATCTGATTATAGGAAATGTCCTAATGGGACCTGCTGGTGAAATAATGAAATGGAGAATGATTTTTCTAGAGATGATATAATCAAAATATGAAAGTTATGTACAGTATAGATAACTTGCTTTGACAGTCCACAAAGAATATGGTCACAAACTTCTATGCAAATGTCCAGCTGGGTCAAAAAATGATACATCAGCCATAAAATCAAGAGAAAGAGCCAACTCAGCAAATCCTTAGTTTCTTTTTAAAAACCATAGAGTAGAGACCTGATGAACCAGCCTGTTCCTGCCAAGTTTCAAGGCTACTCTGCGATGTTAAAGAAATGGAATTTTGACATTTCAGGACTCGTAGGGTTTCTTTTCTCTCAGTCTGTCCAAAGTGATTGCTGTTCAGAAATTCACGTTTCAAAACTCTTCTTTTGGAAGCGACAGCAAATCTGGAATTATCTGATGGCATCTGGATGATGAGAAGCCAGTTGCTAGTATGTAAGGCAAGAAGCTGCTGCCAGTATCAGTTCTCTGTGAGAAAGGCTACCCAAGAGCTGTGGGGCCACCCCAGGATTTCTGAACTGTGCAGCCAGTAGAGAAAAAGGCCTGGTTTGAGCCATGTCTTTAGGACTTTTTTGTTTCTTACTTTGGAGTCAGGACTTCCAGAGATGAAAGTGGTCTGGGATAGAGAAAGTACCGAAACTTTGTCAGATCCACACAGTTCTGGGAGCTCCCAGACATTATGTTAACAAAGGAAAATGAGTTGTTAGGGTAATCAAAAGTATTTTGGAATGACAGCTGCCCTTTCTGGGCTTCTTATCATCCACTGGGTTTTCTTTATTACTTTTTCTTATAACTAAACTAGTATATTTCTGACAAAAAAAAAGAAAAAAAAACCAAAAACAACTTTGTCAGTTAAGACATGTTTTCTTTTTCCCTTGTGGGAAAGTTGTGGTCACTCAAAACATTATAGTTATTTTACTTTCACTGTCTAGATCTGGTCAGTCAAGAAATCTTACACTGTGCAGGTACATTGCTGGGGGATAGAGCAGTCAGAAGACAGAATCATTACAGTCTGCTCAAAATCTTCTCCATTTCCTCATGGAGACACAGCTCTCTGTCCCCATAGCTGACCAAGTCACTTGAAGGATACTGTTCCATTCTCCTTACATTGCCATTGCTGAATCATGTCAGTGAATCATGTCATGAGCCCATGCTGTGCAGCACACTTCATGCAGGACTCTGATTTGTTTCTCATTAATCCTTGGGACAGCCGAGTGTGCTGGTGCTTTCTTTCATAAATATTTGCTGTCATTGGTGACCTGCACAAGCTGGTTTCTTAAATGGGAGACTTGATATTCTTAGAGAAGAGAGAAATGAGCTGGCTTTTCTTTTGTCCATGTGCTTGTGAAATGTTTGCAGTGAAAAGCCCAGACCTTGTTCTCACAGATGGGGAGATATCAACTTAATGTGCGTCAAGCAATTAAGCTGAGAGTAAGAACCAATATGAGTACTTACTCTTGTTTAAATGTTAGCTAGCTCAGCTAAAAGGTCAGTTCTTCCCTCCTGTTTTGCTTAACGAGGTGTTAGAGATACACATAGCTTCTTGAAATGGAAAATAATGACTCTTTCCTCACTGTGCATTTCTAATCTATACTGCCTTCAGAGATCACAGGCTTGCTTTGTCTTGATTTCTAGCTCTAAAGTGCAGTTTAGAGTACAAAGATGAACCGAGAAGCTGCTCACACTCAGATAAGGAGCCTTTGGGCATTAAGCCTGCGGAGATTTTCAGAAGAGAAGAAACACTGGGCACCTTCTTGCACAACGTCTTTCGGTAGTGTTATAAGCATTTCAAAACGCATTGGATCTGAAAGCCACGCTCCACACCAGAGAAGTTAGACTGTGGTAAGGAAGATGACAGAGAGAGTTCAGTATCTTTCCTTACAATCCCCTCTGGTACTGCTTCTGCTAACTCAACACCTTTCAGGCTGCTGTCTCCAGGGTTTATGTTTGGAGTCTGCCACAACCTACAGCCAGCTGTTGTTGATGTTCCCTTTACACATTGACACCCAGAAGTTCGTGCCAGATGTTTACCACAAACGGGAGCGCTTTTTCAGTCTGGAATAGCTTTGCCATTTTGTATCAAAACGCAACAGTTCTCCAAAACACCTTACTTAAATTTGTTCCAGAAACATTGTGATGTCAAATAGGCTGTATTTGCTTACGTAGCGTTGTTGTTTCACAGCTGTTTAAGGTTCTCTTGACTTCAAATGCAGGATAAGGAAGCCTATAATCCCCTATAAGCTTAGGTTGAATTGCGGCATTATAATAGGTGACGTTTCTTGCCACTTTCTAAATGTAATATGGATCAGTCCAAGCCAACTAGATTAGATTCCAGTTAATGTATCTGGTTAATAAAACACAACATGGAGACCTGAGGTATTTCTGCAAAGGCGAGGTAGTGGATGTCTGAAAGCTCTGTAGGTGAGCAGCAGTATTTTTTTGATGACAAAGCCATTCCACTGTTCTTTCTGCAGACTTATATTCAGCTGTTGTCTTTGAGGAAGAGGGCTGCATTGCATCTTTAGGTACAGTTTCTTCCCTAATGCAGGGAAAGGGCAAGCCCTTATCACAAGAATATGAAACCTAAGGGATGGTGTCTTTAATTATGAAAATACACATGCCCATTTTGTTTTGTAGACTGATTTATATAAGGGGCCATAAGATGGGTGCAGGAGCATCCCAGACTTAAGAACTTAAGAGTTTTGAAAAGAAAGGTGTGTCTTTATGTTTTGTAAATGTCTGCCATGTAGACTTTCACAGTCAATAGCTGTTCTACTACTATAGAAGCCAAAAGTAACAAGCAGTTTTCTCTTTCAAACAGCATCCTTGAGCATACACTGCTTCAATAACTTGCTAAGATCTATTGTCTTCAAAGGCAACAGTACAACATGGGGAGGCAAGAAGTTCCCTTTGACATTTTGTGAATGTTACAGGACTGTAGCAGCAAAGTGAGATTTGCAGCATTTCAAAGCCTTATTTTTCTTCACTATTTGTCTCGTGCCTTTGTGCAAAGAGGCAATGTCAAGGGAAAAATAAGCCTTTAAATATTTTAAAGTGCCCATTTAGGATTCATTTATCAGAGAACTGAATCCTAAATGTCAGACAGTATTTGATATTTCTCTGTAAAATCATCATTAGGAATTACCCTCATTTGACATTTTTAAGCACTTAGACCTATCCAAAGAAAGTCAAGTGAAGAATTATCTATTTCATGTTTTGTAAGTTTATCTCTATCTGTAAAAAATGTCAAGTGAGACACCATGCCATTGCTGAACACCTCTATGCAGGCTGCACTGAACATTAGTATATCCAAAGCACACAGACTTCCCCTTCAGTGTTGTTTTTGGGTTTGTTTGGGGTTTTGGGAAACTTCCCATTATTACACCACGTTACTAAAACTCTGTTGCTGGTCTCGGTAGTGACGAACCAGTCTAAACAAGTTACTGATGTCTTAAACTCGCACTGTTTGGAACCACAGTCAGGGTATGTCTGCAGTTTGCTATGAGGCATAGAGCGGAGAACACGTAGGTAAGTTTTCTGTCTCTGCTGGGTTCCTGCTTCATGGGTTGGCTATTATGGAGGTGCATTTGGGAAAGTCATCTCCAGCTGTGTCTGTGTGTATATCAGTGAGAGAGAGACTCAGTGCACGGTCCTCATAGCTCTCTGTAGCCAATACAGGCAATTTGAACAGGAACTTTCAGAGATTAAAGCAGAACAACTGCTAACACTCCCTCCCGAAACCTGAATCTTCCCCTGCCAGCTTTCTGCAGCTCAAATAAAGAGCCTACATATTATAGTGTGTGACATTTCGTGTGCTCTGGGCACTGAGTACAGCAGAGCATTAGTAGTACACTCCTAGAGGTGGGCTGGGCTGTGCTCAGCAGCTCTGCAGACAATGGGTGTAGCACAATACTGGTAGTGAAAGCAGTGGCTTAGTTCAGTCATGTTGCTCAAGGAACTGTGAGGAAGAGGAGATAAAAAACATTTGGAATATTTGGTGTTTGCCTTTCCTGTTCTTTTTCTGTTATGAAGGCTTCTGTTTTTGTTGTATTCTAGAAGAACTTTATTTGGTGTGAGGATTTCATGTCAGAGTGTTTTAAATCCTAGTGTTACTGTGGCTATGAGTGCATGCTGAGCTAAGATGACTGGTTAGTGATATTATGGTTTGGAATAACTATCAGAGATCATAGATGTGGAGGGTTTTTATTTTGGAGTTTTGGTTTTAGTCTGTGGTTAGCAGTGATTTTTGGCAGTGAAATGTCTTCAAGACACTCAATTCCTATCTCTTGCTGCAGTGATTAGGATGAGTAAAAAGATTCGGCAACCCGTCATTGTCCTATTACAGTGGTTTTGTTCCTTAAAGGACATTCTTTGCAAATAATATCAACTGTAAATTAAGCAGAGAAGGTCCCTTGGTTCTAGATCAGTATGCTTTTTTCTAAATCCTTCGTGCAAAAAACTTGTGTTGCCCTGACTAACAGGGCAGTTTCAGAGAGTGATGAGTAAAGGTGGATGTTCCTGAGCAACTACTTGGCAACTTTCTTTGTCAGTATTCAAGGCTGTTATTTTAGTTATTTCAGAAGCCAAGTGAAGGAGATTGTAGCCATGGACTCCCCTTGTGCTAGATGATGTAAAATTTGGTAGATAGTAAGAGGTGCCCAAATGAGAAGAGGTGGACCTTTGAAGTACAGTCAGGGTTTATATCTCCTTCCAGTACCATGGCAGATAGGCGGATAGTGAAGGTGCCTAGTTTGATGCTGGCATGTGGTATGTTCTCACTTGGCTCAGAACTAATGCTGTAAAGCCAAACTGCTGAGGTGGGAGGGGAAAAGGCATCCCTCAGTTCCTAACTCTTGGTTGTATCTTGCTCTTGGATTTTTTTTTTCGCTCCTGTGCAACATGTCTGTTTTCCTCTCTGAGCTGGAATCAACTTGCTTCCAGCTACATCAGAAGAAGCTTTGCAAATGACTTCTGCTGGTGCAGAACTGGTTGTAGACCTGGTGCACCTGGAAAAAAATGCAAGCTAAAGGTAACCATAGCTAAAATTCTCACTACTTAAGCTTTTCATTACAGAATGCCTCTGCAGAGGTTCAGTTCTTCTATCTTTCCACTCTGCTTGGAGAAATGACTTACGCTTGGCTCTGAACTTGTTTGGGTATTTCTTTTCATTCTTTTAAAGTAGACAGCTGGCCTTGGAGGGAGTAACAGAGATCTAAAGTAGTGGTGCAGTAACACAGCCATTTTGGCCAGGCAGCTTCCTTCATTAGAAAACCTGACAAATCTTACTGCTGGGATTAAGAATTAGTCTCCAAAAGCTCCTTCCTGGTGGCAGTGCACGAGGGATGCACATAACATTTGCTTTGCATCAAAGCAGGACTGCAAGCAAACAGGACAGTCTCCTACAAGCTGCAAAGACTTTGCTGTTTAATTCTATATGCACACATGCGTGTGTGTGTGTGTACACATATGTATGTATATGCTCAGAAAGGAAAAGAGAATGAAAAAGTCTCCAGGAGGTAAAGAGTATGACATAGTGATATTGCGAAGTATCATCTTTGGTACACACTCGTTTAAAACACAGTTTGTCCTGTACAACTTTATATATTTGTTGTGTTTATGTATGCTTGCATGTGGGGGTACACAGCTGTATTGTTAACTCTATATGTCGCTTCACTCCAACTTGAGATGTGATGTTGAAAAACTCATGACTGAAAACAGCAGAGGAAACAGAAGCATCAAGAGGAAAAACATAGCAGAGAGGAGAAAGCTCTAAGGAGACATGGAAAGGCACAGACAGTTTCATGTAAGAGGAAACATAGAATGGCTCGAATTGGAAGGGACCTTAAAGATCATCTAGTTCCAACACCCCTGCCCTGGGCAGGGACATCTCCCACACCTCCCGAAGCCTCATCCAGGCAGCCTTCTTTCACTGCTTAGCACCTGATTTGGCATAATAGCCTCCTGTTGCCTGTTTGCTAGCAGTAATCTAGAAATGTGTCTGAAGCACTGGGAAATCAAGGTTCATGTGTTTGTGCTCAGCTGTACCCCACAATCTCATTAAAATGGAGTCGAAGACAGCAGCTAGCCCGAAGAAAGGGCCAAATCTGCCTAGGTGGTTTGTTGTGGGATAAAACATGATTATGCAACCAAACTTCTGTTGTTGACATTCAGAGCCACCTGGGCAGAAAAATTTTCATGAATGTAGTTACCATTCTGTTTACAGTGGATTTCACCCTGCATGTTGGGTGTACATGTCTGTGAAGAGTTATGTTAACTGTATTGTGTTGGGACCGCAGCCTGAAAAGAAAAAAGTGGGGTATGTTTCAAATCAATAGGTTGCTGTTTAGTTTTTGTTCACTCCAAGAGAAGAAACGCTCTCACTAACTGTGCAAGAGTTAAGTCTTCATTCTTCTCCAGAATTTCGGTATAAAAGCACAAAAGCAAAACCAAACATTCTGCCTTTTCCGAGATCTAAACCTTGACATCCTTCTTTCTTGCGGACTGAATGTTTTTCTGCTGTCACACTTCTTTCATTCTTTCTTGCTGAGCCCTCAATTTAAAGTTGCATATCAAGGTATAGCTTTCTGTACTTTATGGCCAACCAAAGCCAATAGGGTAGGTCAGAGTGTCAAGTGTGCAACTCCTATCAGGGTCAGAGAACACGTCAGATGTTTTATCAGACATTTAATCACATAAGCTTGAGTTCAATAATGAAAAAGCCTGGACAGGAGCCTAGTTCCTTTCACTGAACCTTTCTGTCCTGAAGCCAACATGACAATCCCTGTACTTTGGATCATGGATGAGCACTTTGCTAATACCAGTGCACAGAGTCGACAAGGAAGGAAAATTCAGGATACCTTGCAGTTTGGAAATTAGTCTTTTAGCCGGACCACTTTGAGCTTGAAGCTATGCCAGGAAATATGTTCCTTCTGCAGCTTGGTGTGGTGTATCTTGCTGGCTGGCCCTGGACCACTGATGTCAAGTGTAGCCAGAGCTGCAAAGAAGCTGTGATACTGGGCAGTGAATGAAAGCCATTACAGCAGTGGGGGTGTGTGTGTGATAGAAGCCCGAGAGATGAGTCTCCAGTTTGCGCTAACAGGTAGACACACAAACAATCTGCATTTTGTGTGGCTTACCAAGACTGGGCAGATGGTGAAGTTCTTCTGCAATGAAGAGTCATCCCTGAAACATTTATTCAGAAAAGGGGAATAAGTGTTCTCCAGCTGAACGTCCCTTTGAAATGCAAACCATTACCTTTGCAGGCTTCAGTTATCTCCTTTATGAGTCTGTGTCTGTAACAATTCTTTTCAAGGAAGGCACCATACACAGTGGATGAGCTCTGTGTCTAAAAGGCAAACTACAATCCTTTAAAAAAATAAACAAAAAACAACTCAACAACAACAATAAAGAACTGCAACAGAAGTGGAACTAATATAGTAACAAGAAGAGGAAGCAATCTCTTGAAAGTTGAGAGTTGGATAGATGTGTGTTAAAATAACTATAATGAGCTGGAGCCATTTCTGCTGTTAAAAGACTGAAAATATTTCAATGAAAATGTCCTTCAAAGTGAATTGGGTCCAAAGAAAGGGAAGAAGCCTTCAAAGTTTGCAAACAAGTGTGAGAGAAAAATATTTACCACAGTTTGGAATGTACTTGAAAAGGAATGAATCTTATCACCAAAGGATAAGGAGCCAAGTTAAAAACTACCTTCAATCCTTGTCTGCTGCAGATGACCCTGATTGACTTTGAGACAGTAACAAAAGCTTAATCTTGTTTGCAGTGTATTGAGAGATGGCTGGGCGAGATTGACTGTGAAAGGGTAGCTGAGCTCAGACTAACATGTGAAAGGTAAATTGTTTTAGAAGTTCCGAAATACCACTACATTTTCCCTTGTAACTTTGCTTAAACCTTTGAAATTTTTGTCTGCCCCACAAAGGCACAAAGCAAATTCAATCACTTTTGCACCCTAAGGAAAATTCCAGGGGTCCTACTGGGCAGTTGTATGTGGATGGAGGGAAAGAGTGAAGACTTTGTCCAGTAAGAGCAAGGCTTCTATCACTGATGTCATGAAAAAATGGTTAAAAACTAGAAATGCCTATAGACAACAGATATTTACTGTCATTAACTAGTCAGATCTTAATTGCTAACTACTCCAGCATCCAAGATCATTTCTAGAAGAGACATTCCTAGGGAAAAAAAAATTAAGATATTTGGACACATTTTGTCATCCCCAGGGGAGCAGGCAGTGAGGTTTCCTCACCTACGGAAGTGGTTGCTGGAAGCTGCTGTCAGTTGTCCTTCTGCAAGGGAAAGAGAAAAGCTAGCTGAGGTGGCTTAGTGGTATTGCTGCTCAGGGTGAGCTTTGTGTTCTCCTGAGTAACTAAAACATGCTCTTAATGAAAAAGAAGAAAGTGATTCTTCTTTCTTCTGTTGACATTGAATTGCAGCCTTCCAACTAGCAAGGTAGATACAGCACCGAGTTGAATAAGCCTGACCAAAATCTGTCAGACTTGTGCTGGTGGTAGCCTGTGGTAAAATACTGCTCTTAGCCAAGCTTTGTAGCTGGTGTTATGATAGTGTTGTGGAGACTGTGGTCTTGGCCGACTAAGTGAGGAGAGTGGGGAAGGAATCCAGGCAGTGAAAGCCCAGCAGAATAATTGCTATGTCTGATCAAGGACACTGAGTATACAGCAGATTTTCAGGTAGCCTAACGATCTCCACACTGTGCTGCAATGTGCAGGAAAATTTCCTTTTGTACATTAGGATGTTTCCACCTGCACTTACTGACAGTTGTACTTTTATATCTCCAATGCCTCATCTCTCTTTGGGGGAAAAAAAATCTAACCATCCTAATCAGTGTCTGCTTTTAGAGTTCCTATTTAGCATACTGCTAATGTGCCTTGCAACAAGGCATAATTATTTCCTTTTAAACTTTTCTTGCAGCTTTCCTCTCTTTTTTCTTCAGAGGTGTTTTATTTATCAGAGCATGAATTTATACATCTGAGATCAGAGTACTTCATGCTTTGCTTCAGCACAGATCTTTAGCAATTAGCAATTATATGAAAGGCAAATATAATTGAATTCTTGTCCTTGCAGTCTACTAGCTCTGTGATTCACCCTTTGATTCAGAGCTCCTGTGTTTTATCTATTCCTTTCACAGCTTTTTAATTTTTCTCTCAGAATTTGTTACTTCTCTTGGAAAGGCAGTACCCCCACTTGGTGTTGCTTTCTCCTCCAAACATAATTTTTAAAAAAGTATTTATTTTTTTTCTATCCTAGGATCAGTTTAAAGCAGCAGTGATTTGCATCTTTTAAGCTGAATAGCCAAAATTCAGTTATGGATAGCAGCAGAGTAGTTTTCCCAAGCCTTGTCATCCAGCACTTCAAGCATAAAGCCCAAGGCAGTGCGCTCATTCCTCTAGCAGGCAACTGTTCCCACTGTCTGCTCCTCTGACCCTGCTGTGTACTCCCCTCTGCCCTTGCCCCCCAGCAGCACTGGGTGATGGGCTCTACTGGCAATCTAGAGGAAGGTGAGGAACTGCATGACCTCATTTTCTTCCCTTCTGCAGCAGGGAGGAAGAGGAAAGGCTAAAGGTGGAGGCAGACACATGGTTGAATGAGATGGGGCCACTAATCACCTGCTTCACTGCTGAGAGATTTAGGAGGCACGTGTGTTTGCACACACCTATGTTTCTCTTTTCCACATGCACACACATGCAGAAGTCTATATAGACAATCATTATCCTACTCACCATCATTTTTTTTGGTCACAAAACCCAACCTGGAGCCCACTAAAATCACTGCAAAAGTGACCTCTGCTAATGTGAACTAGATAGTTCACCACTGTAGCTCACACAAGTGCCCCATTCTGCTTTTACTTTGGATTGCAGAACAGCCATGCTGTCACTCTGGGTTGCCAGTTACATCCATTCTCTGGGTAGCCTTTCAGCATGATACGAGTTTGTGTAGCACTGCCATTTCTACTTGCTGTCTTTTAAAGGGAATCACAGAATCACAGAGTAATTGTTGTTGGAAAGGACCTCCTAGATCACAGAGTCCAACCATACCTACAAGAACAAAGAACACCTAAATACTTGACCACTAAAAGGAAATAAGCAAACAAAAAAACAACAACCAAAACCAAACAAAAAAAACCCAAACAAAAATTAACATTTCCAGTCTGCAGAAAACCTCCAGAACCTCTATCAATATTTTCTACTGTTTTACTTTTTTTTTTTTTAATGGTGCTTTTTGGTGAATGTGGGAGTATTTATTGTGTTGATTTAAACACAGCTCGCAATGTATCTGTTATTTAGATCTCTCTATTCTCTGTTCCATTTAATGGTTAATAGAGAACGAGCCTTTTTTTTATACTTTTCATATCTGAGGTAGTTCCCTGCTGCAATCGTCTAATACCTTCACTTCTCCAGAAATAGCCAAAACCTTCAGGAATTACACATTCTGATTCTGGAGAGTGGTTAGGTATGGCTTAAAACACTCAAGAAAGCAAGTTCCAAAAAGCTGACGATTGATCAATTCTTTAATCTCTTTTGAAGAGTTTTCTTTCCTTTGATTTTTAAGACTAAAGTTATGGCTGTGCAAATACACTACAACTTCCTGAGGGCTGTATGAACCAAATAACCTTGTGAGTATGATCAGGGAAACATTTTATTTCAGATATGAAATTTCCTCATCTTTCCCTTTGTTTACAATTGCCACAAATAATATCCACCTTTATCTTCTTCCCTGTTGTTTGATGACCTCACTCCGCCAAGGCTCCTGTAGGTAGGATGCTCCTTCACCGTTTCCTTCCCATCCCCTTCCTGTGCCTCACTTCCACATGCTTTCCCTGTTTTCCAGTGAAGACTGGCACCTTCAGGCAGCGAAGTTTGCTTTAACAAATTCTTTCTTCATTTATCCACACGTGCACACACACACACCTGGATGTGCTGCCAGCACCATGCATGTGCAGGCTTCCCATTTTGGGGAATGCTACTTACCTGAGAAATACTGGAGTAGCACAAGATTGAGTGCAGAACAGTATAGATTTGATGCGGAGAGAAAAGAAGATGTCTTAAGCATACAGTGTCCTCAGCTCCCTCTTTTTTTAAGAACATGGACTTCATGAGTTGTTATGACTAGTGGCGTCCTATTGGAAATACTACTTTTAAATCCTGGATGTTTCAGTGGTTTAAAAATTGTACGTTTAGAAAACATTGTCACTCTTTTCGCTGTGTTTGGAGCCCAAACTCCAAGCTTAACCATGTTTTTGTTTGAGTATTTTAAAATTCTGTGGTGCGTTTTCTCATGTCCTGGGTTCATCTAGAAAAGGGATGATTTTCACCAGAATCTGGGAGGTGCCACAGCCGGGATAGCCAACCAAACCAGCCAACGGGATATCCGATACTGTACTGATATCATGCCCACTACGTAAGGGAAGGGTTGGCCCAGGGGAAAGATCTGTGATTTGAGCAAACTGTGGCTGGGTCAGGGAGAGGCGTTCGAGCAGTGAGCGATCATGTTGTGTATCACTTGTACTATATATTGTTTCATCAGTGTTATTGTTATTAGAGTTGTTCTCTCTTTGTGTTGTTCTATTAAACTGTCCTTATCTCAACCCACGGGGTTTCACCTTTTTCTCCTGATTTTCCTCCACATTCCCTCAGTGGGGAGGTCGGGGTACAGGGTAGAAGTCAGTAAGAGGCAGCGTGGTTCTTAACTGTTGGCTAGGGTTAAACTACATCCTACTAGAGAAGTCATGTGTGTTCACTGGAAATAAGTCTTTTTCTTTCTCTTTTTTTTACAATGATCCCTATAAATATAGATTACCAAAGGAAAAAAAAAATACGAAAGGGAAAAAGAAGTTACAAAGTCATCATGCTACTGGAATATGTAATTTTTATGTATATTTATTTTTTTTTAGCTAAAAGCTTTCATTTTTTTTAAGGTGTTTGGTAATGCAAAATAGTCCATCAAAGGACCAGCACATCAGTAATAAACTTAAACCTAAATTGCATGGCATGTCCTCTCCATTTCATATTCAGTTAAGTTTGAGGTTCTCAGAAAGTTTTCTAGAAAACCCTCCAGGCAACTGACTAAATTAAAGGGAGGAATTATGGGCTTAGAAGACAAGTAGGGACATCAGCAATGAAGGATAAGTGTTAAACAGTCTCTCTCTGCATAATAATTTTATTGCCTGGCTTGATGTATCATAACGTTGGAGATATATTACCCTAAGTAAGTAATACAGTGCACCATTAAACACATTATGTTGTAAATAATTAAGATGCGTAATGTTAAAACTTTGGGTAGAATATAATTACTGTACGCCATGGAAAATCAATGGCTACTCCAGCAACATAAGTAAACATTAAAGACAGCGTTTCATGAACACACACAGTTGGCAACTGGTTTATAGGCTGGTTTTGGTTTTGGTCAGATGAGATAGAATGGCTGATGTGCAGAAATTAATTTTCCAAAATTGTCTGCCTTGAAGATTTGCCCTTTGTTTGAGTGATGAGGGATGCTCCCAGCTTCAGGCAGCAGCAGAGATCCATGCTGGAGTCAAATGCATGGTGCTTGACAGGACTGAGCATGCTTTGCAGCCTGCACTCCACAGCTCTCTTTTGCTAGCTTTGCTAGTTCACTTGCAAGTAAAAAATAGACGTGTCCTGCACTTAAACTGATGGTGAGGTATTAGCATAGGTGGGGAATGAATCCCTTACGATTTTTATTCTACTCTGAAGAACTGGGAGCTCAAGAAATGAAATACGTAGAATACTCAAGATTATTCAGTTGAACCAATCAAGGTGATAGAATGGAGATAAATAAATTTAACATGTAGTTCTACCCAAATCTTCAGTTGGAGTTATGCTAGGAATTTGTATGACCGCATTATACGTAGGGACTCTGTGGAAATATTTATAAAAGGCACCACACATACATCAAACAACACATTTGTCAAAGATGAAATTCTGGCTTTCCAATCACTTTTGATGAGATGAATGCTTCACTTGCAGTTTCTGTGGTGGATCTGTTAGATTTATCTTTCAAAGAGTTTAAAAACAGACAAGTCAGATAAAGCCAATATGCCAGCCTGTACATCAACTTCACAGGGATACACAAAGTGCTCGCAAGCAAAATGTGAAGTGTGCAGAGGAAGCAGAAGATAGTGCAGGTAGCTCATCCGTGAACACTACTCCCATGATGTTTCCTGTTTGAAGGAAGCTGTGTGGGCACACCTCACAATCTTGTGACTGAGACTGAAGAATTCCTTTAGAGTACCATAAAACCATGAACAGACCACCAATACATTGGGAAAATGAAGAATTTCTCACGGAATACTTCATGGCATTCAGGAGAGTTACTCTAGAGCCCATGTAAGATCAGAACCAGCCTCCTTACATGACTTGCAGCAGGTTGCCTTCTTTTCAAGGCTTCGTACCTGGGGAATTGCATTGCACAGGCAGCCCATCAGTGCTTGGGCAACAGAGATTTTCAGGACACGCTGGAAACGCTTCTCCTCATCTGCTTGTCATTTGATTCAGTTATTTTCCTTTAGTTCTAATTATGTGTGGTTTTTTTCCCCAGCATTGTTGTTTGCAGATTTACATTCCTGTCTCTGATAAAGAGCCATAGCAACAGGTGTTGTAGACATTAATCCGATAAATAAATGACACATTTAGTGTTCATTCTTATGCAAAATTCCATTAAAATGAATAACTCTAATAAGCACCTGGCAGGCATGTTTCAGTGTTTGGGTGATATGCCAGAAGTATAAGGTTTTGGTAGAGGATAGTATATTTCAAGCCCAGGTGATTGATTTATTTTTATTTTTATTTTTTCCTTCCACCCTGAAAAAATTAACTATTGCCATGCCATTTGTCATTTAAAATGACGTTTTCTGAAAAAATAGGCTTGAAATGCAATTTTGCATAAGTTCTTCTTCAGCCTTTCCCACAATAATTTGAGTGCCTTGCAGATGTCCATTAAAAGGATGCAACTCAGAGCTGATATGAGAGATTCAACCTCTCATTCAATTCAGGAGAAGAAAGTGCACAGTGTGAATTTTTTCTGGGTTTAGATAAATAATTGCTTTTTAACAGAAGATATTTTCACAAGAGTGTCCATCTGTCTTGCAAGGCACAGGGGAAGTAGTACTTTGCCTTCTGGCTGTTAGGTGTTGGGTTTATGGTCAGGTGGTTGCATCAACTGGCCTCTTTAGGTGGCCTCATTGAAGATGAGCTGCTGATAGTCCTGATTTGCATATACAGCTGAGAATTTTTACTTCTTAAGGCTTCAGTATGAAGTCCTCTATTTTTTCTTCTATCTGTGAATAGATGATTAAGAAAGAGCTCTTTTTTTGGTTGATAAATATTTAAGAAAGAACATCTGTTACCAGCATCTACATAATAAAAATATCCTTGTAGACTCTCTATTTTATGCCTGCACTACCGTGAGTGGTTTCTCCCTTCTCCCATTGATACTCATTTTATTTCACACGTCTAAAGAAATGAAGATTGACATTGATGGTTCTTCATATAATTATTCTGTGATTACTGAAACTCTGAAGGAGGGATGGCAGCTCGTGTCAATGTACTTTATAGCTTTATTTCATTGCATATAATACCATACACTTGATGTTAATAATCAGCTAGTGCTTTGTAGCACCTAACCTTTCAAGTTTTTCACAACAGCATTACTTTGATTTCATTTAACAAAGACAAACATTTCTTTCATTAGCCTTTGAGGTACATGGTTTTGTGAACTGTTTTTCTTAAATCATTGAATTTTGTGACTTTCTTGTCCTTTTATCTTTCATTTTTTAATTGTTATTGACACAAAGATTTGGCTTATTAAGAAAAGTTTCTTCTTGTGAGCCCTAAGCTTACTCCAGAGCAAGGAAGAGGTTTTTCTAACAGTTGACATTCTGGGTTCATTTGGGAGGCATATAATTCTGAATGTGTGTATGTATGTGAATGCATGAACACCCAGTTTTAACCGACTTATTCACTGAAACCATCAATTTATCCTGAACTTAGAAATAAGTGGTTTAAAACATACAGATCTTGCTCAAGTACAGCATTGCATTTGGGTGCAGAAAAGGTATTTCTTATATGCTGGTTTTGTGGTAGTGATCTGATGGTCTGAACCTGAGATTCGTAAGGAGGCAGGTGGAGAATATGACCAGGTTTTAAAAACAAAACCAGACCTCTCTGCTATATTTGTCAGGGATGTGAATTTCTTCATGACAATTTTCTGCTAGTACAGTTAATGTTAATTAGATGTTTCATATAGGTGGTTTTGGCAATGTTATGCATTTTACAGAAGTTAACTAGGGTCTTGCTTTCACCCTGAGCCTTGAAGTGTGACAGATCATGTGGGGTCTCATCCTTTGTTCCCCTACAAAGGGGTAATGGGCAATAGGATGACAGAAGAGAGAAAGCAACAATATGTTTATTTGTGGGAAGGAACTACTCCTAAAAGGATATCTTCATGTCTCTTCCCACCTCTTGCCTGTCTTCCCTCTTAGGATGGGGACAGTTTGAGAAAGAGGCTGCTGCCTGTCATGCGTGGGTGTCACCTCATAGCTTCCAGTCACAGATGGCATCTTAATACAGCAAACTTTCATTGCTATTTTTAAAAGTGTTTGATGAAAATGGAAAGATATCAAAAAAGGACTGCTTAATTCAGGCAGCAGGTTAAAAAAAAATAGGTTCTGTTTCAGCTGCTCAGGTGTTTCTATGATGTGGTTAAAATATTTTTTTGACAGGAGGGTAACTAAGCATTGGAACATGTTGTCGTGGGAAATGAAGTCTTTAAGTCAAGTAAATGATACATTCATTTTCAGACACAGTGGAAATTTGGGACAAATAAGTTGTGGGCTGAAGAAGTGGCAAGTCGGACACAGCACTCATAGTACCTCCATCAGCACACAGGGTAAAGCAGGTGGTTGTTGGTGGAAGAAGCTTACTTGAGATTTCCACAGCTTCCACTTCCTGCTACACTTTGACCATAAATTCCAAACTCTCCAGTGAAACCCAGAATTCCTGGGGGGCTTGTAACAGCCATTTAATGAAACAATCCTTTTTTTAGTTCCTTCTTTGCAGATGCAGCCTGTAGTGCAGTATTTTGTTATGAACAAGGTCCAAGTGAAATGCTCTTTTCTGTAACGTTGTGTGAATTTGGGATTGGTTTTGTTTCATTTGGTTATTGCAGCGGGCTGAGGAGAAGGCTATTCCTGTAGGTCTCTGTAGCCAAGAATGTTATGTCAAATACAGCTCTGATTGATAATATTCATGCTTAGATAATCTAGATGTAGGAGGTCACTGAATACATAAAACTTTGGTTTTCGGCCCAATTTGGAAACTAAACCTTTATTACACAGAGTCAAAGTCCTGGGGGTCAACGTAACTGAGAGGGGAGTGCTCTCATTTCAGATGCTTTTATTCATGCAAGCTGGAGTGGCTTTCAGTATGTTTTAATCACATAACTGGAAATGTCTGCAAACAGACATGCTGTTGTTATGATCAGCTAATGAGGTGAATATAAATTCTGACCAGATCTTCACCAATTAATTTATTTTCTGCTTGCAGCTAAAGGCTCTACATCTCTTTCTTAATATTTATAAAACCTATCCATGTCTTAAGCAGCTCAGTGAAGAGTAAAGTGCTGTAGAAGCACAGGCTATGAAACTGATAATATAAATTTGCAGATGATATGTCATATCATGGCATGGTCATTATAGGATATGGGGCTTGACTTAATTCCCATAAATGTCATAAATACCCATGGATTTGCTGAAGGCTGGGATTAGGGGCTGCAATGTGCCGTAGACCTGTGGGGATCTGAGAGCTTTTTGGGTAGTGTTAATAAACTGCATCTCTGGAGGAAGAGTGTTTGAATGCAGTGGAATGCTTTCCTTAATGGTGGCAATTGTTAAAAGCATGTCTTATTGCTAAGCGTAACATATTGTGGAAATGGAAATCTGTGTGTGGATTAGACAGCTGATTGGTACAATGCAATGAATCCATTAGAGAATTTAGAGAGGATTTCATGCTGTTTGCCGAATATGAAGGGTATTTGATGGAATTTGGCTCTGATTTCTATAGTTTGTACAATTAGTGGTAGGTTAAGCACAGTGCCCTTCCTCTAGTGCAATATAATCTTTTTTTAAATGTTTAGTTGCTATACTTGTATCTCTTACATATAATTTTATCTCCTTTCTTGCCTAGCAAAATTAACTTATTTGAAGTAGAGTAAATATATTGCACATCATTCTTCTAGCGCTTGATATTATTTTAAAGGAAAATATAATTTTCCTCACACCTTTATGAAAACACTTCAAATAAAGTAGATTTTAAAAAAACAAAACAAACCAAAAAATAAAAACACCTCCCAGTCAAACATTGACTCATTTAGTTGCATCCAGCCTCTGCAAGGTATATGGGTACTATTGATGTCACTTCCAGACTGTATAAGAGGTGAGTTGGGTAACCTGTCTTCCTAGAATATGTTTTAATTGCAGAGCTTTTCTCCCTACCAGATGCTCTTCAGGCTAAATGTAAGACAAGCAAGCATTTTGACATCTTCTGATATACGAGGTTTTCGATCTGAATATGGCCACATCCTGTTTCAACCACATATTGGTGGCATACCCTTTATAATAGACATCCATCAACACTGAATGAATTAATAGGTTGTAGAGCCCTTATTTTAGGCAGAGAATAGTCGTCTGAGAAACCAGTTTTTCATTAAAACTAGTGAATGTAGAACAAGTGTATTTCACGAAGAAGAAAGAATTAGTTTTTGGTCTACATTTGCAGTCAGAAATACACATTATAGCACAGCCCTGATCAGAGGCATATTGCTGGCTCATGTGAGTGTTAAATTTCAAAAATATGCACTTTTTCAAATGGCAGTGCCATTCCCCTCACAAACATTAGGAGTCTAGGAGGTAAGAAGATAGAGAAGCTGGTTAACATTTATTTTTCAGTCAAAAAGTTGCTAGAAGTCTTCCTTCTATTCTTACAGATCAGGAAAGCAGAATTGATATGAAAACTGCATGTTATACCTTCAACCCCCAGTGATAATCTGTTTCTTCATTACAGTTATTTTATTTTAATTTTTTTTTGCTGTTTCCATAATGCTTCAGTCACACAATCTGGATGCAGTAACTATTTAAAAGGCTGAAGCATAAATTCTCAGTGTCTCAGGAGCCAGAGACTTCCAGGAATTTTACAGTGAAACAGCCTCGTTGCAGTTACAGCTAAACTGATTAGATCAGAATGGGCTTATGGGGAATAAGGTTGTGGGAAACTGCTTGCCGAGCCACCCTGTGATCTCCTTATAAAGGAGACATGGAAAGCATGCTCTAAAGGCTAATAAAAATTGCAACAAG
This sequence comes from Actenoides hombroni, assembly GCA_024336885.1. NCBI lineage: Eukaryota > Metazoa > Chordata > Aves > Coraciiformes > Alcedinidae > Actenoides > Actenoides hombroni. The sequence goes on from WUAM01000125.1 coordinate 2,156,403, forward strand.
AACATTACAAGCACACAGCAAATGACTTCATAAACAAGTTTATAGCGTAACTGGAGTTTTTGGGCCATATAATCAACAGTTAACAAACCTTTTTGGAACTTGTGGATGTGTTTCAGTTTGCAAACACCTTGGGTAGAGTATCATGGCATAAAACCATATTTTCTTCTGAAGCTCCTCATCCTACGAATCATTTTAGTACCAAAATGAGCAGTCTCCATCAATCTTGCTATCCTTTTTCACAGTGTAATTTACTTTCACTGTTCACTTTTCCTTTACAAGTCCCCAGGGTTGCGCAGTTCCTCTGGCTTGACTGGTGCTAATGAGATGTACCACAAGGGAAAAAGTAGAAATGACTTTGTGAAAACTGAATTTGAGGAAATTGTACTGCACAGTGTGGGAAAATGAAGGTAATTTGGCAGTATGGTTGCCTTGTTTGTGTCTTTTAAGAGCATCTCAAATGCCATCAGAGAGTGCTGTAACTTTTTGACTCATTGTGGCAGCAATGATGTCAGTAGTAGAACACAGGGGGAAGTACAAATCTTTCTGCAGAGCTTGAGTCCTGTCTCCATTTCTGATTGAATTAACTAGAGATAAGGGAAAAAAATAAAAAAAAACAACAAAAAAAAAACTAGTCAATTTGTAATTTGTGACGTTGAGCTGTTTATAATTGGTAAGTCATTGAAGGTAATTGGAGAGGAGCAGAGGATGTGGTGAAGTAGGAATATAACTAATATAGCTAGCAATATTTTGTTAACTAGCACTATTAGAGATGTGGCAGAACATTAATGGGCATTACAATGCTTGGCTAGAGAATCCAAAGAATGGGATTTATTGACATCATATAGTGAAAAATAGTAAGACCTGGAGCACAGCGTGCACAAGTGAGGATCCTGAGGAAGGGGAGCCATGGTGTAGGCAATGCACAGAAGGGTGACTTGTTGGTGTGAGGGGAAAATAGAAATGATGAAAAGTTGTTCTTTGACCCTGGCTAGAGGGTTGTATAGATAGGAAGATGGAATGTGAGGCTGTGGGCTGGAAGTTTAGAGACAGGTCTCTAAACTCTGTGGGTGGTACAAAAATTGCAAGCGGTGCAAAGAAGAGAAAACAGTTTGGGAGAAAGTTTATGTTGATGACTGGAAAAGGACACAGGAGTAGCTGCTGAAGGAAACTTTGTAGTGGTGTTTTTCCTGGTTTTGAGTGAATTTGGCTTGGAAATAGTAGAACGACTACCAACCACGTTTTTCAGATCTTCCTCTCTGTAGTAAGCACAGTGCAAATGTTTGTGACCTGAATCTTTTGTATCATTGCTTGAAAGTAACTTTTAAAAACAATCAAACAAAAATCCTCAAAAAAACTCCAAAACCAAACCCCAAACTTTTAGGTTAAAATAAGTTGTTGTCTTCTTAAGGAAAAGAAATAAAACCTGGTAATGTCTTCTTGGGGAAATAACACCTGTGAGAAATGCAGAGAAGAGACCTGGCTTGTCTTGGTGTTTGTAGATTTTTGTTTTGCTTAAAAACTTGCTGACCCATAAACAGTCAAGTCCAAGCACCTACCTCAACAGAATCATGAGAACTAGACTTCATTCAGTGAGTGCCCTTTTACAAACACATCCAGCATTTTTAATTCCCTTTCTCTAAGAGAGGCTCATCATTTCTTGCTTCCCTCAAGTAAGACTAGGATCATTCCAGGAAGGAATATCTAGTATCTGCTGAATGAATGAAAATGTATTCATATTACCAAATCTCTTAGTTGCAATGCTTTAACTTGTCTAAGCAGCTGTCACAGATGTTTCTCTTTTCTGTCTGTCTTATGTGGTCTTCCAAATTACTAATGGTAATTATCTAAATATCTTCACTTGTTCCCAATGGAGAGATGCTCTACTTGTGCAAGAACAAAATGTTTCAATTGCTTCTAGTTCTGCTATTGTTACAGTGCATGTAGGTAAGATGCTGTTTTCATAGCTTTCAGAAGAATTCATGCTTAAACTCCTGGTGTCATCAGTATAAAGCTGCTCATAGTAAATAATAATGAATCATTAGATTTGGCCAGCCATGTTATCATTTGCAGTGGGTCATGCTAAACATTGCATGTTAGGGCTATCATATAACTGGTGCACTAATTCTTTGTTGCAGGATCAGATGCATTAGCTATCAACATCAGTGTCAAATCAGTTATTTGACTTCAGTTAAGAGATATCAATGATCTCTGGTTCTTAGTGATTTGAAAAAGGCTTCATTGCAAGACCAATCATTCACTTGCAATTCAGGCTCTTCTATTCATCTGCAGAATCTCTTTCCAAATCCCAGTTTATGGCATGTACGAACAGCAAAGTCCTAGTGAGTACTTCTCAATGATGAGTGGACATCTGATGATTTTAAAATTAATTTTAAATGTTTTCAGCAAAGTATATTTAACTAAAAAAAAATATTCCCGAATTGTTGTTTTTAATATCTTATTTCTAAATCCATAATCTTGATGGGAATATGATTAGGAAAAGCAAATTCAAATTTCACTGCCAATGTTTTTGTTAGTATTTTTCACATAGCATGAATCAGTGAAATAAGGTCATAATTATTGCCATTTCCTGTATCTGTTCCTGGCTTCCAAATAAAGAGATTTAATAGCATTCCTAAGAGGTCCTGACTCATTATAATTAATGGAGACAGTACTGTGTAGTGTAGTGCATAGAAGATTTAAGGAACATTATTTTTACTTTAACCTGAGTTAATGTTGGTCACTATAGCGTAAGTTAATACAATTAAATTCTAACAGGCTGATTAAGAAATGTCAGTGTTTTACCAGTCTGAGCATAAGTTACTACTAGGGCTTCCACTATATCAACTGACCTTTCAAAAGTTCCCTTTTATGTAGTGTTTGGGAAAGTCCTCTAGTAGAAATACTGTCCATCAGGATACCACTAGAAAGATTAATTACTGCACAGCACAACAATGTTAATTGCAGACGTTAATTATTAATAGAAAAAATATTAACTATTTTGCTATTTAAAACTTAATTTAAATAGTCATTTCAATTTTCTGTATTTTGAGTTGGTTTTTTTATTAATATGAGTTCTTCCATCACCATCTGATGAATAAGCACTAGTTGAACACTCTCAGTTTCATCTTTTGTAGTAACATACATCTGAAGCAGAAGTATCCCTTCTTGACATCATCAGAGAAGGCCAATTAACAGTAACAAAAGCGCTTTTGCGAAGACTTGCAACAAGAAATCCTTGAGAGGTGAAGATACACACAGAGGTCACAATAAAACCCATCATAAGCATGCATCTACACATCAGCTGCCTGATGCAATGCTGCTGTCCGTTTGGTACTGTAAGACAGTACCTCAGGCTTAGAAAGATTGTTTCCCTCAGAGAAAAAGTCACGAGTGAAAGCTAGTTATCAACTTGATAGGCATTCTTTTTTGTTTTCTTAATAAACACTTACTTTTCTCCACCAGGATACAGAAAGGAACAATAGCAGGCTGCAAGGTCCACAAATTTTACATTTCTATGGTGAGTGTCTCAATTTTGTCTGACCATCATGACGACTCTTCAGAGCTCCCTAGTTACTTAGTTTCTGACACATGTGCAGGCTATAACAAACCTTCACATGTTGCCGTTGGGTTCCTTATTTCTCCCATGGGTCTACCATGCAGTAGGCACATGTTACAGAGAGGGGATGGTAGACCCCTTTTCTGCAAGTCACCCAAACACATGCATTTTAGCAGGTTTTTCACTTCTAAGTTCTGAGGATGAGGATCTACTCATCTAAGTACACCTGAGATGGTCAGTGGGATTGCATTTTTACAGTCTGTGCCTGCTTCTCTCTATTGGCTGCAAAGAGAGATTATACAGTTATGTCAGTAGTTGCCTGCAACATAGAACTCTAAAACCAGCTGTTGTAGCCTCATCCCCACAATACTACAGAGGTCTGTGATTATCTTGGCTTAGAGTCACTAGGTGGCAGGCATTGCCACCTTCCAACATAACTGAGTACCGAAATCAACGCTGCTCCAGTGTCTCTCTCCTCACTTCAGTAGTAGTGAGATTTCAGCAGCACCCCTGTTCCATGGAGCTTTCTGCCTCTGGTGGGTCAGTCTTCACACCAGCCAGCTACAGTCCTTTCTGATATTGGATTCTAGCACTGTCTGAATGCTTCTGTCTTCTTGCCGCTCTCAGTCTCTAGTAACCACATTCGTACTTTGGTGTGATACCAGGAAAAGGACATGCGGTAATGCCATTCAAACCTGGCCATGGCCAACTTGGTTGTCAATCATATTGGCCCACCAAAGTTAAACAGCAAAAAGCACTCTGCTTGTTGTGTTTCTTTTTCTTCACTAGTGAGCAGCTGATGTTGGACTGAACCAAGCAGTGTCACCTGATTGTCCCTGCATGGTTTTCAACCTTTTGGCCACTTCACCGACGTATGCAGATTCAAAGGCGTCAGAGGCATTTCCCCTGAATGATTTTTAAGCTTTGGGTCAACGGAGCAGGTTGCTGGTTACACTTTATGTTTAGGCACAATCCCTAACCCTGCAGACTATTTTAATTTTTGCTTTTGTTTTTACATATTGCCTATGTTGTAAATCAGTGCATTCAGGTCAAAGCAATCCAAACCACCAAGTCATGTGAGTTTCTAGATAAGGATGCCAGTACCTGGCAAAGTTAAGACATACAGACCTGGTGCATCTATCTAGCTGTCTGATATTCAGCATGGTAGTAAAACCTTCTTCATATTCATTGTCTTCAGTCATGACTACTACCCAGTCTCATAGTTGAATTCACATTGTTGCACCTTTACTATCTTCTGACCTGTGTGCACTTGCTTTCTTTTTCATACTCACCATGCCCGTCAGTTCTGTTTCTATCATTTCAGTACAGTATTCTTTAGAGATGTTTTTTAGCAAATCCATCTAACATCACAGTATTTCAGTAGGTCTTCATCTTTGCATCTTGCTAACTCACTAGGGTTTTTGGCAAAGGTGACTACTCAAAATGTAATTCATTGCACTGGAGTGGAGCTGATGCAAGACATGGTGATATTTTTTTCAGAGAGTGCAGTCTAGGCCTTGCCTAATGATTGAGATACTGTCACAAGTGTTTTCACTTGTAGACAATACTGATGACCTCAGAGATTTGTGTGTATTTTGAACAATATTTCTCAAAGAGACAAAAATGTTCAATTTATATATGTTTTTCTATCTGGCCTTTTCCTACTGATGTTTCCTCTGATGTTTTAGTATATACCACTTCTGAGAATAGCAAACACTCTGTGTTGCCAGCAGCTGACTGCTATGATGGGACTTCTGGGGATATAAATGGAATGTATACTTAAAGGTCTTTTCATATGGGGTGCAAGTGAGCAAATTGTATGAAACTGCAGTTTTCCTGCAGTATAGGTAGGGAATCACACACCCACCCAAGTAGCAAACCAGACAAATTTGCCTGCATTACTAAGCTGACAGTCTCCTTGACAATCTGTCTACATCATCCCTTCATAATGTTTGGTCCATATATGAAAAATTCTGGACTGTCAAAAATTGCAGCCATCTCACCCTCTGAGGTAACCTTAAAACAGTTATTTGAGGGCCTGCTTTATTATTCATTAACATATTGATTTGTGTTTATTTCTATTGGCTACTAGACAAGGCCCTGAAGTCTTACAGCATTGTTTTTTGGCTCTCTTCTGTGGAGAGGGGTGGGCAGGGAACGTGTCTGAAAGGAGTTGCATAGAAATATACTACACAGTATTTTAGCTCATTTTGGGTGAATGTTTTGCAAAGAGGAACTTTAAGGTTATTACACTACCCGTCAGGTAGTTGGATGTATCTTATCTGATAGACTGCAGAATTGCACTGTCTTGAGCTGCTGGTTTTGTATTTGTTCCTGGGAGAAGATGAGGGTGCATTGGAAGTGTCCTGCTCTGCCTGCGCTTTGCAGATGCCATTCTTGGTGCTTTCTTGTGCCTTATGAGAGAAAGGGATCTTAAAACTGCTGGTTTGTTGCCAATAACATGAGTGGTGCACTCTATGTTTCTGCCATTGTCCTAATCTGTAACCTGATGGAATGACTAAGCAGAATGTAGAAGGTTGTGTGTTTTTGTTGTTTTGTTTTGTGTTTTGTTTTTCTTTCATGAGTACTGTAATTTCAGGAGGACCAATGCATTTCTGTGTCCAAAGTGGTGGCAGATCTCAAGTCTCTGGAGGAATAGTATTTCATGGGCTGTGTGGTTTGCAAAACAGCTGCCAATAAGAGCCCTATTGTTTGTATTTGACCCACACATGTAACAAGAAACTCAGTCACACAATGTTTTCAGCCCAGATAGACAAAGGGCAGGAGAAGAAACAGAGGCGCAAAGTGTATTAAGTGGCCAAAATTTCCTGGAATCTCTGGAAGAGACAAGCCTTCTAGGTTCCAGATTGTTAATCTGTCTGAGAAATGCTCCTTTAGTTACAGAAAAATCCTTGGGAGGGAAAAAAAATACTCTATGCAACTCATAAACACAACTTGCCTGTCAATTGCAGCTGCAGTTGTGGTACAGAAAAGATACAATGGCTTGAGTTCAGAAAGAGTTTTGTTGGCAGTGCCCTCTGTGGCTTACCTTAGATGAATGTGATGATGATGTTGTAAGTGGGGGTCTCTGTGTGTGAAGTGGTGTCTGGTTTTTATATTGCTTTATAAAACCCTTTGTGACGTTGCAAAGGGAAAATAGAAAAGTGATAGAAATGGTAAGGTGCCACTAGTTAAATATAATGCTTCTGTAGTGCAATAAAACTGTAAAGCAAAGATGTTAAAATGAGGTGGAATCTCCCGAGGTTATTTCATCCTTATCTCTGAAGCAATCTTCACTATATCATTTCCTTAATTTCTTCTTTTGACAGAAGATGACAGCCTCTGTGTATTCTACTTCAAGGAGATTTTTCTGTCCGTAGTATGGGTCTAGTTTTTATTTATTTCAACTCAACAGAGACTCCTAGAGGAAAAGGAGACTGGACATAATTTTTGCTATCAGCCCTTTGTTATTGGGAACGAAAAGGAATGGTATGTTCCAGCATATTATGGTTGGCTGAAGATTGGGAAGGTAAGTAGCATTTCTCTCACAGAAATAAAAATGCTCTGTGGCTTGTGTGTTTATGCCAGGAGTAACTGCTGAGTCTGCAAGCATCAGATCTTCACTGCCAAGCACAACATAATTATCAAACTGAGCAAGAATTAGGCAGTCTGGCCTTTATTTCAGCAAATGATTTTGCAATTTATTTTCATAATTTATTTAGGAATTGATACTTCTCAAAAATTTAGCATAATTTTCTGCGGTTAAGATTCCTTACAGAGGAGGAAGCTACTATCTTTGAGAGAACAACATCCTCGAGGTCATTTCCAGTGACTAACCTGAGGGAGACAGTGGTCTCTCATGAAGTTAGCAGCTGACACCAAATTCAGGGAACAGTTGAGGTGATTGACTATGGAGCTGCCATTCAGAAGAACCTAGACAGGTTGGAGGCTGGTATGAAACAGTTCAACAAGATCAAATTCAAAGTCTTGCTTCTGAGGAGGAAGAACCTCCTGCAACAGCACAGGCTGGAAGCAGCTCTGCTATAAAGGACTTGGGAGTTGTATATAGACAGCAAGCTGAAGGGAAGCCAGCAAAGTGCCCTGGTAGCCACGAAAGCCAACAGTATCTGGGATTGTCCTAACAGAAGCACAGACAGTAGGCTGAAGGAAATATGAAGAGAAATAAATTGAAGCAGAAGAGGGTCCAGCTGGATAGAAGGAAAAGTTCTTTCATCAGGAGGATGATTAACAGTGGATCAGGCTGCCCAGTGAGGTTGTGCAGTCTCTACCCTATGAGGTTGTCAAGACATGACTAGATAGACCTTTAAGCAGCCTTGTCTGATCTCATAGGTGACCCTGCTTTGAGCAATGACCTCCTTAGGTCCCTTCCAACCTAAATTATTCTGTCATTCTGTGATATATTTCAGCATTGACCTTATTGGAAAAAACTGTTCACATACCTGAAACTTCTTTAACAGGAAATGGAGTCAGGGTTTCTAGCACTGATGAATGGGACATTACTTGGAAAAGAGGAGTGTGTGGTACCTTCTGTGGCTGGTTCTCTGAATGTGAATCATCTTGGTATAAGCTTTTCATTTGAATCTGATCCAAATGGGATGGAATATCATTCGGCATTTTTTCTTATTAGGCCTGCCAAGTTCTGAAAACCTAGTTAAGAAAAACAAACCTATTACTAAATATCAGATCATCAACTTTAATTTTAAGGAATGAAAAGCTTTTGAGGGAGTGAACGCAATACCCACAGATACTATTGCTAAAATCATTCCTCTTTGTCACAAAATGAGGTGATTATTGATAGAAGAACTCCATCAAGCCTGAGAGATAATAAAAGAGATAACAGAGAAGGTCTAAGTTGATTATGCTAGATGATAAGGCTTAATCAGGAACTGCATGCTGACACCAGCAGGCATGACTAGTGGACATGACAAACTCATATCCAGCTGTAGGGGGGAAAATGAAAAAAAAAATACAATGGAGTTTTAGATTTCACGATGTGCAAACATTTCTTCCATTATGGAAAAGTTCTTTCCCAAGATTTTCATTGGACAGCTGATTGTCATTGAGGAGAGGCAGCTGTACTAAGGGAAGCAGTTTGTGTCGTTTCATTTAGGGTCTGATTTTGGTCCTGAAAAGGATCATGTGGATTGCAAGGGAAGGTCAGGCAGTGGAGTAAGCAAGCACAGGCGTATGCAACATTGAGAAAGATACAGTGCCTCATATAATTATCTCAGTATAATATGTGTAAATTTTACATCTTCTAGAATTATTAATTTAAGCAAATATAAGCAATGACTATTCTTAGTCCTAAAAAGTTCTTAGATGGAGGAAAGAAAATCTCAAAACATGCTACCCTAGTTTTTCTTATAAGATCAGTACACCCTCTTTTTTTTTAGCAAGATGTTACATGTCTGTTGGCCAAATGCCTTTTAAAAATTCATTTGTGCGACTTCAAAGTCAGTAGACTTACTCTATTTGCATTGAAAGTAGAAAAAAAATAGTTCTTGGAAACAAGGAAGAGGTAAGGTAGATAAAGCTGCATTTTTATCCTTTTCTTAAGTGCTAAATTTCAAATGTGTCCTGGATGTACATAACTGAGAATGGCTTGACTTTCTCTTGATGCAAGCTGAGTGGGATTTAAACCATTATATTTTCTATTTATATCCATAACACAGCAAAAGAGCTTTCCCCAACATGTCCCCTTCCAAGTTAGGTGAGAATACTCTGATAAATGATAACATGAACTGTAGTTCTATACAGTCCTAGATTTTTCCTATCAGTGTGTTATTGCTCTTATCAGAGAGAAAAATAGGGAGATGTGCCACAGCTTTTACACATTTGAAGTTCTGCTCTAAATCCTGTTGCAGACATTGATGGACTTTTGGTAATTTAAATTACTGTGTATCAAACCAGTATTTGTGTTTCTCAGAATTAGGTGTCATGATCCAAGATAGCTGCATGAAATGGAGAAGTATGTGTGTTGAGAAGTTTAATCAACTTTTTACTCTCTAAGCCAAGAGCAGAGCTGATTGGGAAGTCAGAAGTTTTCCCCAGAAGAAACTTTGAATGAATAAGCTGGGTTTTGATTTTCCCAAGGAAAGCACATGATTCAGCACAGGAACAGTTAATGTCACCTTAAACTGTGAATTCAAAACTGAGGAGAAAAAAGAAAAAAAAAAAGAAACAGAATGAAGTAAAAGCGTTATGGTAATAAGAAATATGTTTTCAGATAGGAAACCTCTTTTTGCAGAATGAAGTGGACAAGTCCTAACTGACTGACAAATATATGAACTTCGGACTTGCCATCTTTTGTTACTTAAGAACTAATTAACCAGTAAAAATTAATTAATACACCAGTTGTGGTGTTTTATGGAACTGCCTGTCTGTAGGTCTGTGGTAATGCTGCTGTTACAAAGAGAGCAGTCCTTATGGATCCAGTTCCAATGGAGGTGTGCTGTGGACTGAAATCAGAGCAGGGAAAGAAACAGAAAGGTTGACCTGCCTGTGACAGGCTGTAAACAGGAGCCAAATCTGCCATTCTACCTTTGGAGTCAACTCGGGTTCACAGCAATACTTGTACAGATACTGGTGTATCATTCATATCCACATCACCTCACATGCTCAAAGCACTGCAGTGCTGGCGACGTAGGCATCGGTGAAACCAGGGCAAAGACACTAACTTGTGAGACTTGAGAATAGGGAGGGGGGTAGATTAACTAATGCTCTAACTTTCAGCTATGCTCGTCAGTAAAAGACCTGAGTGCAAAGACCACTTGCCACGGAAGAGCCCACATACATGCTGATAAACAGTCTGCTAATACAGATGTTCATCTTCATAAGCACTGTTTACTTACAACGTTTTGTCTGTGATCCCGTTCTCTCATTCCAGCGTGACTGTTGACTAAACTGAATGTGGAGGTCAAATCCTTTGTCATTTTGCACTCCTGTTTATGTGGTTTTAATTAGGGTTACACCGTGATTTATTACCTTATAGTGGGGCTAGTTTTCATGGAAATTTGTTGAGTTGTGTTACTGTGACAGTACCATTCAGATAGTGTTGACTTTACTCAATGCTGCTTCCTTTTCTCCCAATAACAGTAATGAATTTCAGGGTGTCAGGGATGCCTGTAGGAGAATTGTTAACATTTATAACTTACAAAGGAAAAACAGGAAAGGACTAAATGAGTCTTTCATAACTGAGTAGAGAGATTGTTTTCCCATGGCTTCCCTGTTTATTCTATTTCCTATATTGTGGGCTTTTTTTTTTTTTTTATAAGTTGTTAATCTGACAAAGTTAAAATCTCTGCACATTTGACTTGGAACATTTAAAAGTTCCTACCACATTTTTCCCAGAAAAGTACCAGTATTTTAGGAATATAACCACCAAGTGATTCTGTGATTCTTCAGATGCAAAGAATTTTTCTGACCTGGTTCTGCGAGTGAGAAATGACCTTGAAAATACAAGTAGCATAACGAACTGTTTAAGGGATGTGGTTGAAAACATATTGATAGCCTGTTATAAATATTCATGGGTACTGAAAATTCAGCCACTAACTTCTAACCTACTTCTGAGGTAAACAAAAAGGGTGGATTCCATCCAGGGTCACTATAATGAATTCCTGATTGTTTACATGTCCAGTGTTAGATTACATCAGAATAAATACATAGTAACTCCAAGAAAGCTGAAGGAGTGGAGTCATTTCAGGCTACACAGCTATAGCTTGGAACAGAATTAGGTGTTCTAGGGCACCATTTACATCGGTACAGAGCTGGGTGTATTAAGAATTTGGTTGCATAGACCTAGGCTGTCTGAAGCCTCTGTGTGACCTGTTGTAGCTGTGGAAAATTCCTGCTGTACTTCCTCCTAAATCATCACCTTTGTCTTCATCTTGCTGGCAGTCGGTGCTTCCAGATTCTGTGAAGTGTAAAGTGACATGCACCTGAGAATATGCCTCTGGAAACATGATTTACAGCCCCAAAGAGTTTGAGCACATTCATTGAGCATTGGTGCATGCATCAGAAGGAGGTTAAGAATCAGGCTAATTGGTTATTCTGCCTCCCCATCTTCCCAATGGTGGGCAGCTCAGTTGTAACAGTAAGGACAAATTAAATGGTTTTGAATTGTTGCCCTGAGTAGCAGAAGTGTTGTTTGTTACCTGTTCAGCTACAGCTTTAAGAAGAATCAGACCTTAACCTGGCTCGACACCGAGAGAGTCACAGCCTGGACCTCAAGCAGCATAGGAATATTTCTGAGTTTTGTTTTCTGAGTACATAATTGTCCCTCCAGCCCTCATAAACTATTTTAAATTGCTTTTTATTCCCCAGGTCTCAGCAATGTGATCCTCAGAGAACGAGTTACTTGTCTGCTGGAGAGAAATAGTCGGTAGGCTGTTCTGTTAGATGATTTTAGCATACAACTGTGCCAGGCATGGTAAAAAAGAAAAGATGAAGACTGCACAGGATTATAGTGCTTTATATGTGGTGTCCCCTCCAGGGAAATCTTTCTTTCTGTGCCCATTTTCTTTCATAAACCTGAATTAGATGGATATAGAACAGCACAACTGCATTCCAGGCTTCTTCAACTCTATGAATTCTGGGTTGGAAAAAAAGAAGCTCAATACTTCATAATCATGCCGAATGGTTTTTGGCCTCTCTGTCCCACATGGGAATAAAGTCCCCCCACTTTCCACTGCAGATGAAAAGATGACAGCGGCAAGTGGAGGTGGAATCCTCTGTGGAGTGAATTGGGAGACTACCCTGAGGGTGAGCAGAGCAGGGGTGGATGTGCCATCTCCTGTAGAAACTGTGAAGGCTTTTACAGGATAAATTCTAAAGTGTGGGACGGAGATTGTCCCATGTAGCATTTGTCAGCTACCAAGTGTATAGACCTAGCCTTAAAAGCAGCACATGTACCTTAAGAATTAGGGACCTGCTTGACACCTATTTCAGAGAGGATATTGATCACACTTGGTATATTAAAACCAGGAACACTTCCCAAGTGTACCTGTTAGTCTGAACATTCATGACTGCTGAGATAAGAGCTGCACACACAACATTTTCTGATGTACCTGACATTTTTTGTTTGTTTTGGTTTGGGTTTTTTTTAAGGCTTTTGATTCAGACATCTAGAGGACCAAAAGTGTGGGACATGCTCACAAAAGGATGGGAAAGCAGTTTCCATAGAGGAATGGGATGGGAAAAGTTGAAAATATGAGTATGGAAAGGGATAAAGATTGTTTCTGGAGAAGGAGAATAGAATCTGAGCTCCTTATGGAAAGGCTGGGAATGTGTCAGTCACCACATGAAATCAGAGAGTTTCCAGCTGTGAAATGTACTTCAGCATGATGTTCTCCAGGAGAGCTTTTCTTAGATTATTTAATCAAATCTGAGAAATATTAATAAACTAGATTAGAGGAGACAGCCTGCCCTAGCAGACAGATGGACTAGCAGGCCTTAGCAACACTTTAAATAGTCATTCTGCTCAGATACCTAAAGTAGGAGTTGAGGCCATCCAATCAGTGGAACTGGAGTGGTCTGTGTTGTTCAGAGAACCACCCTGAGCTGACAACCCTGTAAGTGTTGTGTGTGAATCATGATTGACAGCACTGCCACCGCTACAAGGTACATTCCCCATCTTCAGGATACTCTTCTTTGTTTCTCCCAAGGATACTATTACATCGTAGACCTCACTGGAGCACCTAGGAAGGTAAGCCCAGAATGCATGGGCAGGCTGAAGAGGAATTGGAAAGGGACCAGCTGGTTGAGGTGGTAAAAGGCAGACACAGGAGGAATGGTGTCTCTGAAGGAAGGTAGTGAGACTGGGACTGGAAGTCAGAGGTGATGAGGAATAAAATAGGTGTTGGAGGGTTATTTCTGTGATGATTTAAAGCCTCACACTGCTGAAAAGTTGTTTGCCTGATTTTTTTCCCTATTGCTTTTGTCAGTTGCAATTAGAAGCCAAAACAGACAGACCTGTTCTGAATCTAGTTTCCTTGAGCAGAAAACCTGGATTTATCGCTCAGCCACCTAAGTTGGATGTGTGAACATAAACACTGTAAATTTTCCCTGCAGACAGCGGTAACTTGTATAAAGGTGTAAATAGCAACACTTGTAGGAAGTTATATTAGTTGTCTCCATCACCCCACCCTTCCACTTTTCCTACTTGGAGAGTTTTGGCTGAGCGCTTCCATGTGGGAGGTGGATATTACACAGACTTAGCAAGGCTGTTTCCTGTGACCTTGTAAGTGTGAAACGCTGTCTTCAGGCCACGTCGTAGCTGTGAAATCTAGCTTTCCTCAGTTAACTATGGGAATGTCAGCATCTCTGGTACACAGACGCACCACAGCCCCTGGGGCATGGATTTCTCTTAATGAACATTGGGAACAACCTATGCCACAGCGTGCATGGGAGGAGGAGACAAGAAAAAAATTGCAAATCTTCCACCCATCTCTGTTCTTTCAGGTGTCAAACATACACATCATTTATTTTTTTTTTGCCTATGAATGGTAGCTATTGAAGTGAAACCACAAGCCTCCTTGCAACATCTGTTCTGTCATGCTAATGATTATTATTTGTCACCACTATCACCACCTCCGGTCAGCTGCAAGGCCACTAGTATCACTTCCTTTCTCTTGCTATCCGGTGTGTGACAGGGTGCTGACAACCAGCTGCAGCACAGTCATTTTAGCCCTCCTACAATTCCTGGCGGTTAGGCTGGCTTACTTCTGCAGCGGTACCCACCTTACTGTATCATCAGGGGGAAAAATTCCAAGATATTTTAGTTTTTTTGAGTACTGAGCAATTTCAACATGATCCTGACAGCAAAATCAGACCTAATATAGCCTAAAATTTATGCTGTTACCTTTCACGTGAGTAGGACTGTTATTCATTTACTTGAAAAACTGTTTTGTTTCCATCAAATGGCTTTACTAAAGAATAACTAGCACATGGAAAATATAGAGCATTTTATCAGGAAAATTAAATCTACTCTTGCAAAATATCTCTTACTTGTGTTTAAAGGAGAAAATGAGTTGAACTGGGTCTAAGAAACACTTGGTGCTTAGATACTCTTAATCTCAAAGCTAATTAGTTTAAATGTGCAGGGTGTTTGCAAAGCAGGCAATGCATCCTTTTCATAGATGAGTATATTGAATTTTGCCAAGGTGCAATGAATTGTGTGTTTTGAAGTCCTGGGCAGCAACTGAATTGTTGATTAGATCAGTATTCAGCAGTCTCTGATCTGAGTTCCTGGCTCTGATCACTAAATAACTTAATTTACTGATTTGTTAGCATGACAGATTCAGAGTTGCAGAGAATAATTCATAAATATCATGGACTGAACAAGTTTTTGTTTGCTGTATATAATATTAATTAGCTAAAGATTTTGCCAAGAAAAAAGTTCAGGGTAGCACACATGTATCCTGATACATCTTTTGACAAACAAAAAAGTCAGATTCAGCCATAAAGGGAGTGTGGATGGCAAATATTGCCCAGAATGGTTTGGCTGCCCTGGCTGTGACTGAGGGAAGCAAGTGTGTCTTAGAGAGTCTCGGAGACCTAGCACTCTTCAGAAAAGATTAGTTAAAGGGGAAGCTGTGGTAGAACCTCACAGGGAGCAATTTCCAGTGGCTCCAATGGATGGGGAAGAGTGCAAGGAAGGGTGCAAAATCAGAGTTATAGAATGATTTAGATTGGAAAAGACCTTGAAGATCATCAAGTCCAACCATTACCCTAACACTGCCAAGTCCACCACTAAACAATGTCCCTCAACACCACATCTACATGTGTTTTAAATACCTCCAGGGATGGTGACTCCACCCCTTCCCTGGGCAGACTGTCCCAATGCCTGACAACTCTTTCAGTGAAGATATTTTTCCTAGTGTCCATTCTAAACGTCCCCTGGTACAAATGGACATCACTTCCTCTTGTCTTACCACTTGTTACTTCAGAGAACAGCCTGACTCCCACCTCGTTACAATGTCCTTTCAGTTACTTGAAGAGAGCTGTAAGGTCTCCCCTGAGACACCTTTTTCTCCAGCCTAAACAACCCCAGTTACCTCAGCCATTCCACACAAGACTTATGGTCTACAGAGTTCACCAGCTTTTTTTCCATGACAGCGATAGTTGTAGAAAAATCTAGGAAACAAGAAACTGAGACAACAGCAAAAGCTGCTGTTGAGTCACATGAAACTTTTTATGCAGGATGTACTTAAATATGAATCAGCTTGCTTTTATTTGAGACCTTGTTATAAATTAACTTGATCCTTCTCCATTGAAATCAGTGATCTTGGAAGGAACTGCTACAGAAAGTGTGAATGAAGACCCACAGCCAACCCTATCCACAGAAATTACATTGGTCGATGTTGTTTAATCAGAAAAGACTCCTCCTTAAATGTGGACACCACCAATTAAAAACATTGGTGGTTTTGGAGCTGAGTGATGTAAGTACTTCTGGATTTTACTGGCAGTCTGAATGCAGAGGTTTTGGATTCCAAGTAGACCTAGAAGGATGACTGAAATGAAAGCAACTTAACAGATGCTACTTAAGCTGTATCTAGCTGTCTTCTTCACAGAAGTCTGTAGATGTGACATATGGAAGAACTGGGAGTAACAAACTGACACACATACTTTGCTTGGACCAAAGTCCCAGAAATAAAAGCCTGATATAAGTTGGTTTATGTGATGCATGGAAAGCTAGGAATAGAAATTGCCACCTTTGCTGTAACTGTTAACTTCCAAATAAGTTTTTTCCATACTTCTAAGTGAAACTAGAGTATCTTTATATGAATTGCTTTTCCTATTGTTTGGGTTTTTTTGTGCAGAGATTGACAGTGAGGGAATCTGTGTTCCAGTGATTAAAGACTGCCATCCGGAAATGACTGAAGTGGCCTCATATAAATACCTAGTATATAAATTGAGTTTAATTCATTATAGTGAAATTTCATTCCTTTTTTTAGAGGACAGAGGTTATAAACATTCCAAGGGGACTAGCATTTAAATTATACTGTACATTTATGGAAGGGGACAGTTGTGCTGGTATAGTGAAGAAAAGACTTTTTGTGCTCTCGGCTAATTTGGGTTGTGTAAGGGTTTTCACGTTTTCCTCTATGGTCTGAAGAGCAGAAATATATTGATGGGTGCTGTACTGTCAGATTAATACTGTACCAAAAACTACCTTTGCATTCTCCAAGAACCTGAATTGGATTGTATTACTTTGTAATGTCTTTCTTCTGAAACTGCTGAATAACACCCCTGCACGGAGCTCAAGTTGCCATTTTAAAATATGATGTATTATGAAAATTTACGGTCTAGGCTTTGTCTGAGGGATAGTTAGTTGTGCAAAAAATTGAGGAAGGAGTTGAACCTGTGAAGCCCATTTCCTAGGTTAGAGCTCTAAGAACTGACGCAGTGTTTTATGCCTCAACTCTCCTGTGAACTCTCTCAAAAAATTCTGTAATCTGGTGGGACATGGATGTTGTTGAGGAATATCCAATGAGCTCTGAGATTTATGACGAGACCGAGCACTCAAGGACTTAGGCAAAAGAATGTGTCATTTCTCATTTGTGTTGATGCATGAACAATAGTCCGAGATGCTCAGTCGATTTGAAACTTTTTTGATACATTTATGGATGTGCAGAAATAACTGTCATGCATCTAAATATTGTCAGGGCTAGCAGAGTTCTTACGTATCTATAGTCCTCGGTACCAGCTGAGAAAGGGTCTTTAGAATCCAGATTTACTGACTCAAGTCTCTGTAAGTAGAACTGGTGGTGATCACCAGCATTGCAATAAGCTTCTGTGCCATTCCTTTCACACAAGTGACTCCACTACAACACCACATACATATAGCATTATCATTTATGCAAGCAGAAAAAAACCAACCCTCACCAGTCCAATTTCATGTTGTTTCCTCAAAAATCAGTGCTCAAGGACAGAAAAAAAAAATAAATGAAAATCTTAATTTTCTGTCGGTGGGCCATGTATCTTCCTTACCTGCTGCTTTTTCTTTTTAGACTTATTTCTCTAAATGAACACTATTCTTAACTTTATGTAAAGCCTACATAAGCTAAGTGAGTTAAATATGAAGGATAGAGCACATTCTTGCAGGGTTACAGGGAATGTCCCTCTCTTTTTCTTTCTTTTTGTTGTCCAGGAATCTTTCCCCTTGGAGATAAGATTAGATCCAAGATCTGATATCTGATTTTAAGATACCTGATGCTCTTCTTAATGGGTTCTACATTGTGATTTTTTATTTTTTTTTCTTTTTCTCTGCAATTATGAGAATGTTTTCCTGGAGTTCTGAGGTAGGTAAAGGAGTTGATCAGAATTGGAAAGTGTGTGATTGGGCAAAGAGCCCTTCCTATGCATTTTAAATCAGAGCAGGAGCTCCTAGAAAGAAAACTAGAAGCTGTCCAAGTTGTACTGTAAGCCCAAAATAATATTTGTGTGCCTACTTCTTCAAGCAACTTTAGGCTTTTGTGTTTTGTTGTTTTTGGTTTTTTGTTGTGTTTTTGTTTGTTTTGTCATTGTTTGTTGGTTTGGTTTTTTGTTTTGTTTTAGGTTTTTGTTTTATTTTGTTTTGTTGTTTAAAAAAAACCCAACCCACAAACAGTCTACTCTTGCGGTTTAGAAAGATGTGTTATTCGAAGGGAAACTTTGAAATCAAATAATATGTTGTCCCCAGAATGAAGCCAGTTCTTTACCTTTGGGAGTGCAGTGACCCCCAAAAATACTCAAGCAATACAGTTGTTGAACAATTTCAGTAAGGTTACCATTGCAGAGTGTGTGACTAGGGAATTAAAATTTGAGGTGGCAAGTCTTGCTGTGGAAAAGCCAGCCACTCTTTTGGTGCTTCTGTGTATAGTTTAGGGTTTTTTTTATATGATGTAGCTATATGAGCTATATGTTTTCCCTTTTTGTCATGTTGCAGGCCACCTTTTATTATTTCCCAGACTACTTTTATGGTCTGCAGGCCTTGCTTCTCTAGACAAGTATGTATTTCAGACAGGTTCGATCTCTTCCTGGGGATTCTCCAGAGGAGTGTTTTAAGTGGAGGGGCAGAGGTGGTTGCCTACCTTTGCTCTGGTGATTAATTCCTTTTTACTTCCTGTGGTATAAAAGCTGTTCAGAACATAGAATCAGTGATGGGAGGGGTTTGTCTTGCTTCTGTTGTAACTGAAAACTAAAATCTGGAGGGGGAAGAAAAAAAAAATAGAAGTTTTACTGACTGCTGTTGAGACAAGGAGAACCAAGGCTGCTGAGAAGGTGTGTGTGCCGTGCCGGCATTACCATGGTGATGGCGGGTGCCCAGTCACCTCTTTCTCTTCTGTGGCTCCATTCCTTGTTCTTATGATTTGTACTGAAATAGAAGGTAATTTCCATTGGTAAGCTGCCCACCAGACTAATGAGGAAAGGTGTCATCTCTCAGCTATTTAATAGTTTCTTTTCTTCCCATGGCTCGTGCTCTTCTGTCAAGGCTGTTGTGCAGACCACATCCTTAGAGGATTGATTGTCATTTCTTTGGACGATATTCCTACTGGCTTTTAGGTGACAGAGAGAGAGGCGATGCAGGTGGAGAGGAGGTGCTGACAGGCACTGTCATTTTCATGTCATGAAAATTACTCTGGATGATGGAGATCTCAGGACAGCTTTTCTATATTTGTACCTTACCTTTTGTCGTGATGCCACGTGACCCGAAATAAACCATGAACTAGGTTTAGCTGGCAATGGTCAAAGGGCAGACAATCTCTAGGACATTGCCTAGATTTAGTAGGCAGGTTACCTTTATGGGAAAATTTTCTCCTATGATCATGCTTGTGAATACTTAGCCTGCTCCAACAGCAAGTCTCTGGAGGAGATTAACTCAAGGGTGAGTGATGGGGTTGTCAGCAGACTTTTTACATATCTCAAATTAGATTGCCCACCAACAGGAGAATGTTCTGCATAAAGGTGAGAGGTGCTGTGTGGTTTCTGTGGTTGGTGTTCTCACAGTGAGCAGTTAGAAACATTGTATGCTACTTTTTATTTAATAGAAAAGTTGAAATTATGGAAAAAGTTATTTAGTTCTGCTCAGAGTTGTGTTGCAGTGTTCTGGGGGGGAAAAATACAACATTTTTGTAACCTAATTTTGCTTTCCTATTGAAATAAAGGCCAAGTACAGTGTTGCTGCTGCTGCTTCTCTGGCTGGCAGGGCCATTATGACTGATTTAATTATTTTTTTTATGCTATTAGAAGAACTGACTGCAATCAAAAAGTAAAATAGAATGAGAGCAACAAAGATGCAACACGAGGAGAGAGAGAGTTTCAGTGTGAGAAAGTCATCAACCCTTGGCTCCATTGCCTATTACAGGGAAGTCATTTTACTTCTTGGGAGAGGATTTGTCACAGAACCTGCTTTCAAAAATGAGAATAGAAAGGGGCAGACAGTGGGACTGTGTGTCTGATGTGTTGTGCAAGGACAAGGCAAGAATACAAGTACCTTATGCCAATGACTTGGTATCTAGGGGTTGTAACTTTAGATGCCAGGCCGGGTAGCTGCCAGAGAGCTGGAACAAAAGAGTGTGAGGATAGTTTTTTAAAAGTGCTTTGCTGTTTGCTTGTAGAGCTGAGCAGAAGGGAAAGTTGGCCATTTGGCAATCCTGTGCTAGCTTCAAAAGAGCATAGAAGGATTACAGACACAAACTGTGACAGCAAGTTAGCTATGGACACAGCTGTAGCTGTAGAAATATGTTCCTGGGCAAATTGTTTGCCAAACGCTTGATATATCAACAACACAGCTGGAGGGATTTGTGGCACAAAGAGCAGAAGATGCAAAGCTACAGAAAGAGATCTTTAATTTACAGCATGAGCAGTCCTGTGGTTAACGTAAGTAGCACAATCCATTCCAGGGTGATCTAGCATTAGAGGAAAAAATAACACTGCAGAGGGCAGGCAGCCCTGGGTTTTGGCAGCAGCAAGTGCTAGAGAATTCATTAGCCTCTGAGCTATAGCTGGATTTGGGTTTGCAAGTTTTCTTGGACTAGGCAGGAGCTAACAGATGCTTGGCTCAAAGGAGCTGTCAAGCGTGCTAGGCCCAGGAGGGACAACCCCCTGGAGGCTGCGAGGCCATTTTGTCAGACTCTCCTCATCCTTATGATCTCTGCCTCTGCTGTTTCCCCCACACCCTCCCTCTCATGCCAGCAGGGTTGCTAGATGAGGTAGGCTGAGCCAGGAGCCAGGGTGACCCCATCTGGGCCATGTCCTTGCTGAGCTGGGTGGGCTGAGCTGGGGGCAGTTGATGGGCTCCAATGACAGTCACAACATGGGAGGGCTGAGCCAGGTCCAGGGTCCAGCTGGAGTCTAGATGGGAGCAGCAGGAGATGGGGCTGGAGGCAGAGCTGGAATTGGACTTTACTGCAGTGTGTGTTTGAGCTTTGTTGAGGAGAAAGGACCCAAGGCCAGACTGCATATAAGCTGCCTGCAGTGACAGGCTGACACAGGGCAGGGCTGGACGGTGTGGCCTGACCTCACCTGAGCTGGGCCCCTGAGGCCCATGGCAAGGGGTGGGTGGGAGTTTCCAGACAGCTTGCCCAAGGCCATTAAGTCTCTGCAGACCTGGCCTAGAAAATGGAGGTTGGGTCGCATTTGGGTCACAGTTGCACAAATGCTGGGCCTCTCACACTGGGGCTATGTTCTCCTTAAGGAGAATGGAACTGCTGTCTCTGGCTAACGGGCAAGGAAGGAGGAGGCAGTAGAAGGTGGAAGTAATGGGAGGTAGTAGGGAGACCCAGTTCCTAGGTCCCTAATCTTCACTCATGCTTGCTTCTGCTACTGCACCACTCTAGGAGCGCTAAGTGGGGGGTTAACTTGTCAGTAGGCATTGCAGTTACTTCTGTCTGTCTAGATTCAGTTCTGGGGTGGGCTGCACCCCTTTCTCTTGCTGAGCAGTGGAAAGGGGAGCATGGGAAGAGAGGCTGTTGGAGCACTGAGCACATTTTGCCTTCATGTGTAGGTGTTTTCATTGCATTAGATGGAAAAATTAGTTCATGGACATTCCTTGCAGATGCAACTACAGGAAATATAATTTATTTTTATTATTATTATTACATTCTTGTAAATCCAACCCCAATCGTGTTACATTAATAGAGGTGTTAAGAGAGCAGAAGGAGGCAAACTATTTTGACAGACTGGTTGGTTCGCTTATATGACTGAATGGGTAGAAATGAGAAGAAAATGTCAAAAAACTCCCATTTCTGAGACAAAGTAGCAGCTGGGCTGTGTGATACTGTGAACAAAAATGGAAGCTTTTACAGATGAAGTAGGAGATGTGTTATGAAAACTTACTTAATCTTTCCTTTCTTGGTTTCCTTCTGTGGAGACTCTGACAGTACTGAGGATATGTTGATGATTCAGAATCTGACAATGTGGATCTTTATTCTCTGTTTTCCCGTAAAGAAACTAGGAGTGTAACTAGGTGATGTGAAGAGCAATTGATAACATGCCACTGCAGTATAATTTCTTCCTGTTGCATAAAGGTCAAACACAACTCTTTTCTGTTGTTGTAGCTAATAGGATAGTTCTGACGGATCACTAAACTTTACAGTGACCTTTCAGGAGCCTTGATCTAGCCAGCTGCTACTTGCCTACCAGTATTGAGGGGCTGAGAGTTCCCTGGCTGGATGAAAGATCCAGCAGTAGCTGACCCTAAAGAACTGATGTGGCTGTGTAGGGAGAGGTTTTAATGCAACCGTGACATCTTTCTGATAGAAGAGGGAGCAGTGTGTAGCTGGGTGACATAGTTTTAATAGAATACTAGTGTAGCTGCACTGAGGGATGGGATTTAGATATCAGATTGCAAGTGTAGAGCACATACTTAATCAAAAGCTGCAGAAAGTGGGATGGGGGAAGGGAAGAGTTGAGGGAGATACTGAGTATTTCGTAAGATACGAACAGAGCTAAAATGGTACACAGAGGGTATGCTCTCAGCTGCAGATCCATCACAGTGTTGGCACTTTTATTTTTATGGAACAACCGTTGTCTCATCACAGGATGAAAATTGCACAGCCCTCATCTTTTCAACACCGGTAGAGTTATGACTCTACCCGTCATATGGTCTAAGAAAAAAAAATCATGGCATTAGTCAGATTAAAGAAGTATTTGATACCATATAATATAGAACTCTATATGATTTGCATTTTCTTTAAGCCTAGATCTAGGAGACCAGCACATTCTACAGAGATGCTCATTTATTTGTTTATCAAGAATCTATTCTCTGAAAAGGAGAAAATTAAGGAAGGAGGGATACTTGCATTTCAGCAGAAAAACAAGGTGTCTGACTGAGGAACTTTTTTTCTCTTTCTAGAACATGCTAGTATCTGCAAGGCATTCTGGGTCTCTTGAACCATTTCTGCTATGTTAAAAATCCACTATATGAAGGAGAATTTCCAGCAAATAAACTTTTTGGGGTTTGTTTTTTTTTGTTTGCTTGTTTGTTTTAGCATACTTTCTCTGAGCACTCAGAAAGAAAACTTGCCTGTTTTACTGAAGATTACATGTGGCCATCAGTATGTATATCACTAAATCCAGAATGCTCTATTTGGGAGGTCAGCCCTGTAAGGGGAGCAGCAGCAGTGACAGTCTGATGTTTTCTACTGTGTTATATAGAAATGGTGTAATGCTGAGAGAAATGTACCTGGAGCTTCCATCTCTCTGGGGATCTGATCCTTTTGGGTACATGAAGTGTATGAAAACGTACGGAGGAAGGTACAATAGGTCACACACAGAGGGAGAAGAAATAATTTTGTTAGGATCCTCCACTGCGAGGGAACAGGAGAAGGGAAATGGGAAGTCTCAATTGAATTGTCTTTTTCAGTGCAACTTTTAAGTTGTGTGTATTTCAGATAACAGTAGATCAGTGTGCTATTCAATTCCAGTCTAAACTGTGAACTTAGGATCTGTGGTAAAGTCTATAGGTGTTGAAATAAAGCCAAAGTGAGGAGCGTCTGTGAATTACCTTACTGCTGTCGTGCTGCTTACATGAATCATCACACATGTAGGCCTGTTTAAAAGAGAGGTAGCTAACAATGATATTGCAATGTAACGTAATAATGTAACATACACTTTTATCTTGTTGGACTAGGCAGAATAAATGATAGGTGTAGATGATCAAATGATCATGGGTTGGGTGACTGGAGTGGAACGGAGAAGGGAAAAATGTCAAAAAGCTATGACTCTGCCTTTTTTTTTTTTTTTTATCTTCCTCAATAATCTAATTTATATACAGATTTTTAAAACTACCTAGCCATTTATCTCCCTGGCATATTTAGGGGACCTTACTCTGTTTGCAAGTTTCCTTACATCACTGTGGCTCTGGTGTTACCTGAGCTATTGCGTGATGCTTGTAAAGTAATGATATTATCTGATCAAGATGCCTGATGCTAAGCTGTGCACACTCTGATCTGTCAGCCTAGTTCTTTGTATGGCTTTATTGCCCAACAGTCACAAAATAAGTGCCACCTTCTATGCCAAAAGGAGAGTGTTGGATGTATTAACAGTCCCACAACTCAATTCATTTAGGTCACCTAGACAACTACTTAAATTATTAGTTCCTTCAAGGATTTAATTCCTTTTCTGTTTTTTGTTGTTTTTTTTTTTTTAATTCACTGACCTCAATAGTGTCAACAGTATATTGAAAAACAACCACTTAAGAACCCTTGTAATGCTGTGCAGAAGGAATTGGTCAGTAAATATGAGCAGTACCTGGCACTTTGGTAGTTAATGCCCCTGATGCCATTAAAAATTCCATCCCTCAGTGAATATGCTGGAATAGTTCAGCCTTTTAGAGGCCACAATTTTCTGAAAATAATGTGTGTGTATTGTTTTTATAGAATGCAAGTGAAATACATGATCTCTCATGTGCATTCCGGGCTTACTTTGGCATTATCTCAGCTGATGCCAAGTGGCTAAGACAGGAGTCCAAAAGGAGATGAATGAGGGAACTGTAGAAAGGGGACAAGGAAAGGGAGAGTGAACTTTTCACTGTCCTAACATAAGTGGTGCCTGCAGAAAGTTCAGCATTTCATTTCTTCCAACTTCTTTGGTTTTCCATTGCAAGAAAGGGAAAAAAACTTGCCAACCTTCTGAATATTTTCCCAACTTATCTCCCACTGTATGCATTGCCCTAAAGATGGTGTTTCTCTTATGTGGAGATATGTCGAGGTACAGAGGGTGGATGTGGGTGTTGCTGGAAATGCAGCATGCTTTCCTGATAATCTTTGCAGCAAACAGCTTGCTTGCTTGGGTTGCTTGCATGACTAAGGTAAGTTCTCTGAATGTTCAGATCCTAGAACCATCACATCTTCCCACTAATTTCTCATAGGCTTTTCCCTACAGTTCTTCAGTTCTCTGCAGTCACTGCCATACAAAGTTATTGGTTTGACATTGTCAGCTGCTCCCATGTGAATTAAGACCCTGCTTAAACAGTTCAGTCACAGTCTGGTCTAGCCCACAAAGAATTTTAAAACAATTATGTACAGGCTGAATTAAAAGGCTTTTTATGATTCTGTGCCATGTTATATCTCCAATCTGCATCTCTTAAATTACCTAAACCTTCAGCCTGTCCCACTGGGCCATCAGTTCTACTCTTCTGGAGAGGTTTTAATTACTTTTTTCCCTCTTGAATTTGATCTCATCTCTCACTCTGTCACAAACTGTCCAGGTAGCATCTATGTAAGAAAGCAGCTCCCTGTTTTATCTGCCACTCATGTGGGTCTCTTGTCCTTGTGGTCCAGTTTAGAACTGAGCTTTCCCAACACCATATTCTCTCGAAGTCCAATGAAATAACAGATTATAGGATCCCTTATATTTCTCTTGTATTTTGGAGGTAGGGTGGGGGTGGGCTATGGAGGGACAGCTGTGTGGATATGTGAATGTGAGGAAGAAGAAGGGGATGGAAGAGGGGTTACTTTCCCTTTAGTTTTATGTGTGGATTTCAAAGCAGCTAGGCTGGTTTGCTGTAGCTTGCAAAAGTTCTTGAAGATGCTGTCTGGAAATGTAGAAAGGAGGAGGGTGGGATTTCCCTTTCTCACATTTCTCTAAAGTCATCTTTGGTTTTGATTGCAAAAAGGGACAGTTTTGTGAGTGCTCAAACAAAAAACAATAGTTCTGCATACTTTGGAGAGGCATAGCATGGGAAAGCAAATAGAATCTGCTTTTCTCTTTGTGTGGGGGCTGAGATAACTAATGCTTACCTCCCATTATGCTTGAGATTGGAAGGTGTAATATTTTGCTTCTACTTAGGAAAGGTCCAAATGTCAGGTACTTTACACTTTATTTAATGTAAGAATTTCTGATACAGCTCAATATGGTTACATTTCTTGCTTACTGACACAGTAATTATGAAATTGTGTTTCCAGTCCAATCCCATTTCTGTTCCTAATATGGGCCCCTCACACCTGTTGGACAGGTGGCAGAAACTTCAGACCAGAGAATTCTTCCCAGTACCTTTGTCCAAAAGTCTGCTATTCAGACTTTCCTTTCCATTTGTTGCCTGAGGGAACTCCTGGTCCAGGATTGCTCAAAGCATGGACTGGAAAACAGATCTGGGTGTCTCAGTTCACCTGCTTAGCAATGCAAAGGAAGTTCAGAGATCTAATGGGCAAGAGAAGATAGGAAGATAGCCAAAGACAGCAGCTATTGCAGGATATATTAACTCTTCCTAGACACGCTGACCCCTGAAGCTGTGACCCATCATCTCTTTCACAGCAGATGGTGATACGCAGCTGATGTACTGATGCACTGTTATCACTGTATATGGAAAGATGAAATTTGGTGCAATGTCTAACTGGCTTAGCAAAGAAATAATAAACTAGAAGGAGTAGCAGAAATTTTTCAGATTTTTCTACCAGAAAACACTGAAAAATGTGTATATGAACTCTTTAAATGAGAAATGTTCTTTGGAATCCCAGCAGCTTTTGACTGAAAAAGACAGTTTCTTTGACAGCTTCAGTGCTGCTCTTTTCTAAAACTCTGGGATAGCACAGGACTGGTACAGCTGTGATAGCAGCAATGAGACTAGGAGTTATCCTGAGTTCAGACAGATGTTTTTGTCCGGATTCTCAAAACCATTTTTCTTTGGAAAAAAAAAAACAAACAAACCCCTATCACCCTCTGTATTTACAAAATGAAATTATTATTCTATTGATCTTTCATATAATTGTTTCCAGTTTTGGGGATTTTTGTGTTTGCCTCTTAACGTTCTTTGGTGACAATTTGATTTTTATTTTAATTCAAAACTATTGCAGGATGGACATTTGGTTTATAGAGTAAGCTTTGCTTTCACTGAAGGAATAAAGTGGCCATGCTGGTTTATGTGAGTAGTGAAGTGCAAACAGCCGTGCTCTGGAGAGGCCTTACAAACACATTTCAGGAACCTTGGCTGCATCTGAAAACTCCTTTGTCTGAGTACAAGTGGAGGGAGCACTGTATTTGCAAACACATTTGGTTGTTCTGTAATGAGAAGTGTCTTTATTCAATAAATAGCCCAGTGAGGACATGTGCAGCTGGTCCTGTTTGCTTTAATTCCCAGCCTACTCTGTCTGCTGTAAGATCATAGAAGAAATATTACAGGATAGTTTTAAGAGAAAGAGCTATATGAACGGCAGCTTAGCAAATATGAGAAATAATTGTAGACATATGGCTCGTTTAGTTTTGATTCTCCTAGTAGGAAATGGGATGACTGGAAAATACTGGAAGTAAAAAGACTAAGAAATAAGAAATGAGGCAAAACTCTCCTTGGACAGAAGTCAGAAATCAGGTCACAAACTAGTTAATAAATATATTTGTTACCAGGTAGAAGAACAAAAGTCAAGTTATCTACTGCTAACATTGTTACCTTACCTAGTCACACTGTGTAGACTGAGATAACTTTGTATTAGGGATAATTTAAAAAACAAAACAAAAGAAATTATCTTGTTCCTCTAGCAGAGCACTTGGAGTAGTCTTACAGAGGTCCCCATCAGCAGATGCCCCAAAACTTTCTTCAGTTTTAAAGTAAAAGTTTAAACTAATAATTTAAAACTGTAGAACTTGGAGTCTGAATTTAGGAAGATTTCTTTTCCCTTAGCTACCTGCTAGTATTCTTCAAATAAACATTTTTATTTAACAAACAAACAAAACCCAACCGAACAAACAACAAACAAATAAAAAAAACAACAAAACCCCTCACAAACCAACGAACATAAAAACACAGAAATCTGTTTTCTTCAATGCTTTTCCCCCCTCAACTTAAAAGCACAAATTTTGTACATTCAGTGTCCCCGTAACACATTCTAATTTTGTCTGCATTTATTCTAATTTCATGCGTTGTATGCTAACATTTTAATTAATATTAACCCTTATCTGTAGTGAGAGCCTTGTTTCTCTGGTGCCTACTCTGGAGGAGTGGGGGGGAGGAAAGAACCCATAATTGACACTGCAACTAGATTTATGCCCTTCTGCTCAGGGTAATTGCACTGAACTTGCCTTTACTTGGTAATTTTCTACCCATCTTGTGACTGTGCATATCTTTCCAGGTGGAATCAGAGTTACAGTCATTACAGTCTGTAGAGGAGCTAGGAAGAGAAATGTATGTTCTTACCATGCAGTAGGGTCCTAATGAAGTGACTTTCTTGCCGTTTTCCATCCTAGTAAAGTACCAGAAGTGCTTTGGTGGTAAAGCACATTTTGCTATGCAGTGACCATAGCAATATTTCCTAAATTGTATGATGTAAGCTGTTACCAGCAGGAGTTCTTAAGAGGATGAGTGTCTTTCAGACCCCAGTTCACTACTTCTGTTACACACCCAGAAAACAGGTGAAGGGATCTGCATCTGCATGGCTAACCATTCCCTTAACTAGGGAAGTGGAAGTTGGCTCTACCTAACCAGATAGGCTCAGCTCGACATCCCTGCTGTGTGAACCTTGGCTTGGAGATTCTTCCTTTGTTGGAGCAGGCTGTGTCATTCCACAGCAGATCCCTCCATGTAACTGCAGCTTTCTCGTGCTGTTGCACCAGCCTTTTGTACAGCCTTTTATATCGAATTAGGCAGCAAGTTTCCTGTGGGAAACTGTCGTTCCTACTACTCACAGTAGGTACTCCTTGTATGCTGCTGCACTGCAAAATGCCTTACATATTTTTGCAAGAGGAAACCTTGCTGTGTTGGGTTTGTGCCCGTGGGGTTTTGGTAGTGGGGGAGAGGGACGCTGATGCAGTTCCCATAAGAAACTTCTAGAAGCTCCCCCAGCTCCAAGTCAGACCTGTCTCTTCCCAAGGCTGAGCCAAGCAGCGCCTCTGCAGTAACATAGTTAAGAGGGTAAAAGCTGTTGGGTGAGTTCCTTTGTTTTGGGTGCTCTTTTGTGTTGGAGGGGAGCGGGACCTGAGAGAGACAACCATGCAGATGCCCAGGTCAGTGAGGAAGGAGCAGGGGAGACACACTGGAGCAGCCCTTCCCTTTCACCCTGTGATGAGATGGCAGGTTCACTGAACCCTTAGAGCCCTGTGGAGGACTCCATGGGGGAGATGGGGACTGATCCCAAAGACTGAGGAGCTCAGAGGGATGCCCATGGTGGAGCAATCCATAGATGAGAGGATTTCAGCCTATGGAAGGGACTCGCAGTGTTCAGAGAATTCTGTGGAAGAATGTTTGCTGTGGGAGGGACACCACATTGCCACAGGCAATGACTGTGAGGAAATTTCCCTCTGAGGAGGAAGAAGCAGCAGGAAAGACATGGAACAGGCTGGGACTGACCAAGGGTGATGAAGGGAGGTGTGAGAGGGGTTGTGTGGTTGTATGTAAGTTACCTCATAGGTGTCAATGTACTAGAATTGCTGCTATCTCTTGTTTCAAAGGCACAGTGTTGCACTAAGCACCACACTAAAGTCCCAATACCCAAAAATTCCTTAGACATGAACTCTTGACTGGGTCTGTGACTAGGGGTAGAACTAACCTTATTCTCTGAAGGAGTTTGAAGGGCTAGGGGGGCTTTATTCTGAATCTCGTGACTGAATGGGAGGATTTCCCTTTAACTCTAATATCCTCTCTGATAGTCATGAACTGATGACCAGGTCTAAGACTGGATTTAGCCACACCTCAGCTCCTCTCTGAGAAGGAGTTGCTGAGAAAGCAAGGGGGTCCGTTCTGAAACCCTCATAACTCAATGGGTGGGTCAGCCTTACCCCCTTTTACTCCCAATCCCTATGAAAATAGCTATAGCCCAACTCAATCGTTTTTACTGTGTGTATACACTTACTTGCACAAACTTTGTAATTATATAACTTTCTTTAGTCGATTTGCTTTGTAGTAAGTAATGTAGTGACCTTGCCACCAGATTGAACCTCCAATTTTACCAAATTTACCAAACATTTTTAAACCATTAATCTTTCTTAATAAATTGTATTGCTGCTTTCGTTGGAGTGAGGTGCATTCCACTCATTCCCTGGCAAGCAGGGTCTTCATTAGGATTCTGCAACAAGTGGTTTTGGTGGTTTAAAGGGGAAGAGCTCTTTTACAGCCCCTGTGACCCCAGTCTTACCTGAGGATAGAGGAGGTGTGCAGTGGTGTACCATCCTGACATGCTTTTAGGCAATGAGACACATTTCAGATGACACGGTGGTAACTCGTTCTGTCCTCTGACGTTCTTTGATGGCAGTTGTGCAGTCACTGGAAACTTGCTCCGCTGTGCTGGCAGATTTCACCATTTGAAGCTGCAGACACTGATTTCTGGGCTCTGTCTTTCCCCAGTGCCAGAGGAAATCGGTTTCTAGCAGATTTCCTGCAGGCAAAGGAGCTGCTACTTTGTCCCAGGTAACTAAAAGTCAGTGCCAACTTTAGTTGTTTCAACCTAAGTTCGGGGTGATGAGTTAGAAATTGCTTACTCCATGAGCATTTCTCTGTCCTTTCTCTCGACAGCTGGTTTTACTGGGGCTAAGAATGTAAGTTTTCATTGCCACTGTTAAATTGTTACTACAATATGAAATTTGTCCCATTACACAGATAAAATAATATACTTGAGCAGAGAGAGATATTGAGGGAAAAATGGAGGTCATCTTGGCAGTTCATCCTGTTACAGTCACTTCATTTTCCCTGGCTAAAGGGAGGTGTGTGGTGGTGGATAATTTGTTACAAAGTTTTCAGCTTTGTAAATTAACTGATGTCAGGGACGATCCTCATTATGGTCACACCAAAGACACCAAAGTTTCCTGGAATACTTAACTTTTAAGAGTATTTTACTTGTTTTTACATGTCTGTAGATAGTGAATAAATTCTACAACTATTTTAAGTAAATACTTAAGTATTTACTTTCAGGAAGCCTTGTGTTTAAATGAATCTAAGTGCAAAAAATTTTTTGCAGGTACTGTTTTGATACTAATACCAATTTCTGTCGCCAGTGTGAACGGAGAACAACTTGGCAGAAGTTCCTTGCTAGGAGGCATTCTTGGGTTGTATGTCCTCATGTAAACTGAGCGTGTCATGAGATTCATGTGGTTTTGGCACCAGAATAAGGATCCTTTTCATCTTGAGCCAGGCTTAATGTGCATCCTCTGCAACTGCTTTTCAGTCTTTCAATCTTCATCAGTTTATTAGCTGCTTTCTTAGTGTTCTTAGTACTTTCTAGAGTGATAATTTTTAGCTCAGTACTCTCAGACAGTTATGATGGGAACTTCTTAGAGCCAATAAGCTTATTTATTGACTGTCACATTCCTCTTCCTCAATCTCCCTCTCACTTGTCACATTCCTTTTCCTCAGCCTCCCTCTCAGTTTGACCTATTTATTTATTTATTTATTTATTAAATGTAAATACATACATGACTAACCAGAAAAGATTTGGGGAAGGTTTTTTTGGGGTTATGTTGCTTTGTTCACATAAGAGTAATTTCTAATACAGAGGCTTTCTTAGCTGCTGCATCGGTCTCTGGGTGAAATGTTCTTTTACTAACTTGGCAATGTATAGGGAGAAAAAACCACATATTGGCTATTTTTTTTGTTGTTTTGGTTTTTTTAGTGTGCAGTAGGATTAATCTCTATTTATCTAGTTGTAATACTTGCTATTTGTGGAAACTCACGGGCCTTAAATTAGGTGTGACATCTTCTTGCTCCTAAATAACCATAGATTTTAATGTTAAACATTGCAAAGAATGAAACAAAGACATCAATAACAAATAAGAGTGATTTCAAATTCGTAATACCTTCCATATGACTGTCAAATTGCTTGCAGATTAAACTTGAAACTGTCAGTTCAATCTTTCATTACTTTCCTTTTCATTTTGTGAGTTATGTGTAATGGAAGTGGTTGTAAATTGCTGCTAGCATTACTGTGTGGGGAATTTTCCTCTGGGGCCATGTCTGACCTGCACCAAGTTCCTGAAAATGAGGGAGTGCACTGCAGGGTGGAAGGGAACTAGGCATGGTGTGCTCTCTGTTACTGCTGCAGAAAACAAAGGTGTCCAGATTGTCTCTCCTTGGATTGTTTATGCAATTTCTGAGGAGATTCATTTTGATCTGTGAAAGGGCCCCCAGATGAAGAAGTGACCACACTTGCCAGAAAGACACTGGAATGCTTTGGGGATTTTTTTAATTTTTTTTTTTCTTGGTTTTTTTTCTGGATTGTTTTTAAAATGCATCTCCTTTGTGCAGGGAAAATGCAAGTGTTTGTTTTGTTGTTCTGTTGTTCTGTTTTCGGGGTTTTTTTTAAGCAGAAATGGACTGTTCTGTCTTCTCGCAGCTTTTGATAAGGGTATGTATTTCTTTGGAGAGACATTTTTAGGGTTGGAATTTTAAGGGTTTGGGAATGCGTGGTGGTATTTTTTTTTTTTTTTTTTGGTAGCTTTCTGTTCTAGAGGAGGTTTCCATGAAACAGCAAACAAAAGCTGGACAAGCTGGTGGACTGAGATTGTGGTTTTCCTGCTTGATTTTACTGTTTGTTTTCCCTCTTTAGGCCATTCACTTTTTATTACTCTCTACAGTGTGTCCCTTGGGCTCTGTTCCTTACAGCAACTGGATGGTTTTAGGAACTGTTACAGCATATTTCCCTGTGGTACTCAGTGTTTTATGGAAGTTACAATTTAGCTCAGCGCTTTGGATGCTTGCTCATTCTCCTGAAGAAATGGAGACAGTCCTTGGCACACCCAAATCCCACAGGTTTACTACTGATCTAGTTTTGGGATGGCGAAGTTATGCCCTTATCTGTCTTTGAACACCAAATTTTCTGACTCCTGAGAGGAACGTGTTGGGATGGAAACTAGTCAGCAGATTCTCATAGCAGCTTAAACATCTGCAGCTTTATAAAACTGTCAGCACAGGAACCAAGTCCTCATAGCTGATGAACTCGCAACAAATCCCACTGCACCTCTGAGGATAGGCAGCTAAAAGGTTTTGAAAGAATAGAAAAACTGCTTGAACCTGCCAAAGGGAGAAAAAACAGAGAATGGATGGCAGCAGGGGGAGTTGTTAGAGAAGTGATCTCCAGGTCAGCGTGATCAGTGAGCCTGGACAGAGCACAGCATAGATGACTTCAAGGAAAATGACATTGGCAAACCAAAAACTAGCATTGGGATCTACTAACAGCTTACGTGTATTGTGACCCCGTCAGAAAGGCCACTGAACAACTGTTAGGTCGTACTTTTGGAGTGAACGTTGCAGTGCTGGTGGATTTTAAATGGACGAGAATTTCTGTCTTCTGACCAGAGTGCAGATACAAGAGGACAAAGTGTGTGTGTGTGTCTGGAAATCTGTTTCCAGCTCCAGTTTCAAAAAACAACTAAATTGGAGGGGGAGCTATAGACAATGGATAAAAATTTCAAGGCTATTTATCAACACTGGTTTAAGCAATAGCTTCTACATAGGAAGCTCAAAATAAATCTTGTTCTGTCGTTCTTGGATTTCTCCCTTTCTTACAGGAGGGGGGAGGAAAAAAAAAAAAGAGGTCTACAGTTTTTGGATATTTTCACCCAGTTACTTCAAAGCTTTAGATGAAGTTAGAAGTAGATCTGGAATGCTTTTTCCATGGTAGGTGGTTCTGCCTCCTGAAATAAGTATAAAATCACCTAACATTTAGCAAAAGCTTCATTGGCATTATAATTTCTAGGTTACTGGTTATCCAGAATGTACTGGGGAGGTAAAGCCCACCCGTTACTCTCAGATTTTGATTTTGGGATGCTTCTATCAGCTACTTATTCTTCTGAGTAGGAGGTCTACCTCAAAGCATTGTACTTGGCCTATTTAAGCTCATTCAGAAAAATCAGCTTTTACTCTATTTGCAACCTTTTGAGCGAGTTTGTCTCTGTTCTGTTTTTGCTTCTTTCCTTCTCCTTTGTTTCTTAGATACAATATACTACCTTGGCCTTTCTTATTTCCTTCTATACCTATACCTCTACCCAGCTATTTACCCCATGAATTCTCACAGCCATAGCTTTGATTGTGTACATTATGTTTTCCTGGGTTATTCACCATGTTCCTGATATTTGTATGCAATATCTAAAGGCTTTCATAAAATTGTCCAGTTATTCTCTTGTGTATCTCCTTCACTCTGTTGTAATTTATCTTCCCTCTCCCTTGCATCTGATTTTGGTGTTTTATCAAGATCACGTTACCCTTTTAACTCCTCTGTAGGCTTTTGTTCCTGGCCTCCAACAGATATTCTAGTTGATTTTTTTGCTAATCACAGAGGGAATTGATGCAATGAGTCAAAAAAATAGTTTCTTCTTAAAGGTTAACATCTTACTGGGAAAGGAATGGGTTGAAATTTATACAAATACATTTCTGGCATAAGCTTCTTAAAATAGAGGGGAACTTGGCTAGGAGAAGATGTATACATGTTAATGTATAATCAACCAATGGATGCAACAAGAATTTTTTTATATGTATATATTTTTTTAATTTCACTTGCTTGAAAGGTGACCAGCAGACTTCAGCTAGCTAAAACAGATTGCTTTGATAAATCTTTGGGAATTTCAGGGTTTTTTTGTCTCGGTTGCATTCTCTGGCAAGCACACAAAAGAGATGTCCCCTCTAGCACCCAGCAGCTCAGCTTGCCTTTTGTATGTGGATAGGACACTCCTTTCTGAGTCTGCAAAACCCCTAAAATCTCCATTAAAATGCACTGTAAACCTCCTCTCTTTGGGAGTACTATGGAGCTAGGAAAAGACAACCGTAAAAGTGAAGCCAGAATAAATAAACCTCATTCCAACGGAGTGTGGATTGGCAAGCTTAAGAATCATTAGGTTTTTGCCTTCGTGAAAAAGAAGGAAGATGAAAATCCACGGGAGAGAATTAGGTTCAAGCCATACACCAGCACTGTAACCCTACTCTGGATCTGTGTGCAGTACACCCGGAGGGAAATGAGGCTTTACAGCATTAAGATTTTATCAGCTTGTCTTTTTGTGACAGCTGGAGTGCTGTGGAGTGGATGAAACCAGCAGGAATTACTTGCACTGTTCCAAATGAGTGTCACTAAGATCTTTGTGCTGCACCTATCCAGCCTCTTATGTGTCACATGTGACAAACGTGTTATCTGTTGAAAGAGGCGTCTGTGTTTTGGTTCCGAAACCTTCTACTAGCAAAGCTGAACTCCAGAACATCATGACTCCTGTCACAAGTGTTGCAGTGAGAGAAACAAAAATTAAAAGCTAAGTTTGGCCCTTTTCACCCCACTCGTAAAAATAAAGCAAAGATCAACTGTCTTTGTGCCCCTTTCCTACTGTCAGCACTTGGTCCTGATATGGGAAGAGGAGGAGGATGGAGGTCTCATTAGAACTCCAGGGATCTATATTTATTTATTTACTTTGCGTTTAACTGAACTATCTGTTCAGTGGGGCTGGAGCAGTGCTGGATGTGGACATGAATCATTTGGTTTTGGAAAGAACTGAGAATTCTGTGGTAAATCAGTGCTATCTGACGTGAAGTCCCAAGGACTAGCCTATCAGCAGGCAAGAGACAACTGCATGGAGACAGGACTCCGTGTCCTGTCACAAGGGACCCAGTGCTCCCAGCTGAGAGCTGGGCAGGACCGGCTGTTGTTCCCACAGGGCCTTGTGGAGTTTCCTGCTTTTCATGGGGGTCCTGTCATTTTTGGCTATGTCTGGCTGGTAGCCAAACAACTTCAGAAATTTCAAACGTGCTCCCTTTTTGCAAAAACAATGTGACCTTGAATTAGAAACGTTTCAGAACTCTTCTTAACCAAAACCATGTTTTGCTTATCCCAGGAGAAAGCAGGAAGTTTCTCTCCCATTACTCAGATTGCACCTGAATGAAACTGAAATTCAGGATTGTGGGTGGTTGCAGGTCCAGGAAAAAACTCTTTCCTGATCTTGGCTTCCGACTAGTGGAGCAGCTTGTTTGTTTTGTTTAATCAACAATTACTGGGAAGATTTTTATTTAGTCAAAAACTTTTGAGACATGGATCTTCTAATGTGTTTCTGTAGGAGAGAAAGTTACCTTCAGCCTCATAAGGGACCCATATTTTCTGCTCCAGCCTTCTCTGTCTCAGATTCAGGTTGCTGTGATGTTCATGGCACAGTCTTTCTCATCGCTTCTGCAAGTCAGTTTTGGAAGGGTCTTTATTTACCAACCTCTAAAAACCAAATCTTGTCTGCAGATCACTCTGGGATCTCACCTTGCATACAGCTCAACCGATGACCATAAGCAGTGCGTGTGCAAAGCAGTGGTTAAAGGAGTGAAATGAGAAGCACATTTGGGACTCTGGGGAAGCAGGAGGATCCCAATGTCTGTTTCCTAATGATGTTTCTTTGACTCTCGTAGACTTTAGTGAGATGCTGCTTGTTACATTTTACAGCCTACAGTCTCTTGCCTCTCTTAGAAATGCTGGTGACATAGTGTTTCTTTTCTCATGTGACTTTTAAATGCATTATTTAAATTTTTTAATAGAACTTTTTTTCTGTTCTTAATCCAGTGCAGCTGAGAAATTAAAATCCCCAGGCATTTCACTTTCCATCTTTTTCTTAAAATGATTTTTCTTATACCAGCTGTAAGGACAAAAAAACACCAAAACAAAATTTCCTTTCTCAATTTGAGAACTCTTATTTCTGTTTGGTTTCTTAAAGGCTGGTGCTCCTTAAAACCCAATGTTTTCCTTTCCAACATGGTATGATTAAGGTCTTTGAAGTCTAAAATTAATGAAACAGTAATATCTGGGGTTTTTTTCCCTAAATTGGTGTGTAATATATATAATACAACTTATAATTATTAATATTCAATAATTTTGGTCTGTTTTTTAGCACATATAAATAATTTCATTTGTATTTTATTACCTGTGGAAAAGGTAAGCCATATTTCCTTCCCACAGAAATATGTGGGAGGGGAAAAAATGCATTTGGTCTTCTTTCCTATTGGAAAGCATTGTTGGAAACCCAGCCCCAAGATATGTGCGTAATAGGGCAAAGAACCTGGAAAAACAACAACAAAACCAGACAACAGAACCCCACATGTTAGATGTCTAGGAAGAATCTCTGTAGTACAGCATGTTGTTGTGTAAGAACATCGTTTCTTCACCATGAAGAACAATTTCTTCCCCATGAGGGTGGTGAGACACTGGCACAGGTTGCCCAGAGAGGTGGTGGAAGCCCCATCCGTGGAAGTTTTTAAGCCCAGGCTGGATGGGGCTCTGAGCAACCTGCTCTAGTGGGAGGTGTCCCTGCCCATGGCAGGG
>WUAM01000125.1:2193753-2241751 GCA_024336885.1 Actenoides hombroni
AGCAACCTGCTCTAGTGGGAGGTGTCCCTGCCCATGGCAGGGGGGTTGGAACTGGATGAGCTTTAAGGTCCCCTCCAACCCTGGCAATTCTATAACTCTATAATTCTATAATCATTGCTTGTGTCTCTGGTTGCGGAGGCTGCTGGAAGGGGACGCGTACTTCACCTGCAGGGAACACAGCACTGGCCACCAGCCACCACACAGCCACTTGGGAACAGCCCCAGGCAAGCTGCTTCCACTGTGCTAAACTCAGTCCCAAGGCACCAAAGCTGGCTTAAAAGCCCTGTTGGATGCTGTCTCTGTGCGGAGTATCATGACAAGGTCAGGCTGGTGGGAACATCAGGAGTGTCAAGATGAGAATATAACCTGAACAAAGGTGGAGGGGAGAAGCCTGCAGAAGAGAAATTTGGTGTGCAGAGTTTGAACAGGCTCTGCCTGGAAAACAGTCACCTTTCTGCAGCTTCTCCTTTCTATGGGATTCAAACTCCAGGATCACAGTTCAACACCTCGAAAATGGTGGTTTTCATCAATAGGGGAGTCTGTGCCTTGATTCACTACATCTCTGTGGCAATTTGCACTGTGGAGCTGACAGTAGAAGAACTGAACTTTGTATGGTGCTTAAGAAGTAGTCCACAGACTTAGAATCCTATTACAGCCTTGCCCACATCTCCAGGATGAAAATTCATTGGCTGTGTAGTGTGAAGCATCAAAGTTGCCTTGAAGGTTCATATGCACCATGCTCTTACCAGGGTGCTCAGAGAAGCTGTCTTGGGACATCCGTTCTACTGGGAGTTGGGGGAGGCTTTGTGCCAGCGTGGAAATGCTGTTCACAACAGGCTATTAACCATGAACGTGACTTTTGTGTGGCCCTCTCTAACAGCAAGCTGTGATGTCAAAAGCTACTGGTCCCTGGCCAGCTCTGAGGAGCACCGAGGTAGTGATTCACAAAGATAATACTTAACTATGTGCACAGGGGAAGCTGCTGAGCTGAGGCAGAGTCTGCAGATGGTGCTGAACTCTTTCCTGCGGTCTTTTACCAGGTCAGCAATTTCTAGGTGTGGATTTTGTTTGAGGCCTAGACCATTTGGCAGTCTTATTTCTGCTTAATTAGCTTCATGATTTAAAACTATTTGTGGCCTTCTAATGAACTGGGGAAAACCCAGCAGTTGTTAGCAGCTGGCTGGGATATTTTAACAGCAGCCATGTGTGTTCAGCAGGACAGCAATAAAGGAGTGAGAAGCAAAGTCTGGCAATACTGCCAGGGGTCAGGACGTATGAGGGCTATCTCCAGTTCTGTTAATGTTCACCATTAATGCAGAACAGAATTTCAGCTAGACATAAACAGCCTTGTTAAGTGACAGTGACAATGAAGGCTTTGACAGGAGGCTTAGGTTTGTGCAAAGCCCCCTGTCCTGTGAAGGAGGATTTGAGCTAAGATGCTGGGTGGCAGCCGGAGCAGCTGGAGTACGAGGGCATGTTCCCACTGGACTGTCAACGTTTCCCAGCCCTGCTGAGATTTGCCAGTGAAAATCTGTCAAAACCCTTAGGGACTGTGTGTCCCAGCTCTATTACACAGCCCTGTGGGGCTTCACAGAGTGGACGTGACCATTGCTGGGTGGTGGTAAATTTAATTGTTCTGTCTGTGCCTGTGCCTTAGGGCTCAGCCCCCTGAGCCTGTGAGTTTGATGCTTTCTCAGGCAAAGCATCAGAGCCTGTATTCTGATTTCCCTGTGATCTGGAGGTCTCCCCAGATCTTTAACAGCCTGTGACCATCCAATGTGACCATGACTGCAGTCTATTTCTTCCAATAATCCTCCTTCTTATATTGATTCTTAGTTATTTCTGTGATGTAGATTTTTTACGGAACTATTTTGGCTGCTCCTAAACCCCAGATCACAAATCTGCTCCATCCCTCATGAAGATTCCTAGCATTAGTCTGGACAAAAGATATAACATACCCTTTTAGTTAAGATATGTATACAGAGATATGGTCTCTAACACTTAATGCTCCATTTGTCCCAGTCTACAATTTGAAGAAACTAAATATGGATCACAGCGTGCCTACTTTTTGTAGCTACCTCTCCTGTTTTGATTGTATTTTCCCAAGATTAGAGATAATACGGAGAGCAGTTGCAATATTGCTAAAACTGTACTTCAGTGATAACTACTTTAAAAAAAACCAAAAAACCAGAAAAAAACCAGTATGTATGAAAGAAACTACATGTTTTCTGGTAACAATGCTGTTCAGATGCATGAAATACTTGGCTAGCTCATGTACATGTAGGAAGACTGGCACCACAGTCTAAAAGAGTTCTCTTGGGTTATTCCAGTTCTTCAAGAAGCCCACCCCATCTTTGCTCTGGAGAAAGTTGTGGGTTTTTTACTATATAGAAAACATGAATTCTTTTGTGAGAGTCAGGTGACGTTTTTGGATGTACATGATAAAAGGTAAAGAGTATCATTAATGCCTGTCAGTGCACCTTTGAGGTCAGTATGAAGCATGCCTAGCTCTGAGTTTAGGCTTTTCAATCCATAAATGAGCCTCGCATGTCCTCCTAACTTGTATTTATGGCACATTTTGCTGTCTTTGAACAAAATTAGCTCTGGAGATCTGTACACACTTCCTTTTGCTATCTCAGGTGCTAATTATATTATGTGGAGCCTCCTGTCAGGATTAGCTCTGAGGTTTTAGTTTCTGGCTGGCTGGATTTTTTATCTTTTGTTTTAATCAGGTTGATATGCACATAATTCAGTGACCTTTACTGTGGTTTTTTGTCAAGTGCTCTGCAAAACACATCTGCAGCCACTAAATAACGCCTGTTACGGTTTTGTTATGAAAATGGTACCTAGCAGAAACAGCAATAGCAAAGAACAACCGCATCACTGTGGGAATTTAAGTGTATCTGTTATGGGTAGGGTTTCATAGTTCAGGCCAGGATTTCTTTGGTCTGTTTCCTCAAGTTATTTTCCAGGATTTGGGATCGATGGAGCCCCTTGCTAAACCGAGAAAACTATCATGAGAAAAGAAAGCAATGGGTAGGGCTTTTACCTGCAGGCTACTTCGGGCAAAGACATGTGGAAGCTCAGAATTTTAGTCAGTCCCTTTGGTTTCCTGACAGTGTGATAGGGGATGCACCTCTCACCCACAGGAACTAAAGGTCTCTCAGGTAAGGGAGGTGCAGAAAAATGTGGGAGGGGAAAACTTCTCTGCAAAACGGAGACAGCTTCTTCTGAGCACCTTCTCTTTCCCACCACAGCTTGCTGTTCCAGGAGGATGAGAGCCCCTGTAGCCTTCAGGTGTAACAGCGGCTGCTGATTTTTTTCGGTGTTGGAGTCACAGAAGATTTGTATTGTCATATCAAAACTAAGACGCTTATAATCTTCTTTTTCCTCGCTGCATCAAGAAATGCTCTTGGCTGAACTAGTTACCTATCTTCCGCTTGTCGGGGGTCATTTGTTGAGTCTCAAGAGGCATGCTGGGAAAGCTGACCCGAAACTAACCTCTTTCAGATGCCCACTTGGTATTGCTAAATAGCCCTGATAAAAGGCTTGACAAATTTTTAATGTACTTGAGGGGTTTTTTTCCTCTTCTGCTGCCACAATTTATATCTTTCCCCATTTCTTTATCTGGCTAGTTTGAAAACAGACCTCTTTAGTGAGTGGAAGACTTCACACAAGAGGGATTTCTGCTGTATTTCTCCACCTTTTATTGCCTGTGGTTTTGTCTTTCTTTTTCCTGCCCTCCCCCAACCTTCCCTTATATGGAGTGCAAAGCTACTCAACTTTCTGTAATGCAGCCTCATAGTCAGTCTCTGAGGAAGCTGAAAACAGTATCAGAAGCCCTTCTACAAATACTGTTGTCAAAACTTACCTTATCTTCAAACAGCTCTTCCTGTGTCTTTGCATCATCCCTTACAAATCCAAAGTGTCTGTTGTAAAAACCCTATCTCCCCCCACTTCGAGAGTATTTCAGCTCTGGGGGGACTTTGAACCACTCTGTTTTTTCTTGATTCACTTTAGTCTAACTACTTTGTGGTAGGCTGTAATCTCTCAAAGTCTACGAGAGGCCTGCTTCATTTCTGCACGGTACAGCAGCTAACTCCAACTGACATTTATGTCAGACTTCAGAAATACAGATCCTCGCAAATGTTACTCTTTGCTCTTTCATTTTTACTTGCCTGACAGTGAAGTCACCCTAACAACTCTTCTTTCCTGAAAATTACAAATATAGATGGGATTTTAAAACGGTTAATGTCTGTCCTGAGGGTATCTTTCATCTATTGCTGATAGGCATTCATAGCTGTTAAGGCTGGGGGACAAGCATGGCTCTGAAATGTGACTTAATAATTCCCATATCAATCTCAATAACTTGTGGTAGGGAGCAGATATATTATTGTGGGCCAGTTTAAGCCTTTTTGTAATCAGTAGGTGAACAGCTGTCCTTTTTTGGTACAAGTATAATGAACATCTTCATTGAATGAAACTATTGAAACTGTTAACAGCTTCTATACAAAGCACGGGCCTATGTATCATTGCTTGCACAAATGCATATGCACTTATATTTGTGTGTCTCGCCGTGAAAAAGAAGCAATTGTAAGTCCAGACCATTGGACAGAAAAGAAGCAAGAAGTCAAGCAAAGCAAGCATTAAATGAAAACCCTGAGGGATGGATGGGAACTTACAAAGAGAGGTTTCCGAGTTCATTGTCAGCTAGATGGAAGCTGAGCACTGTGAGCAAATAAACCATCTCCTACTGTGTTCAGGGAAATAGATTTTTGTGTGCGCTCTTTGTAAGCAGTAAGACTGTGTAAAAGGTGTGCATTCTCTGTTTCAATTTTTTGTTTAGAATAAAATGACACTTTGACCCCGAGTTTCTGCTAACTTCTTGGGTCAGAAAGGAGCAACAACATTTCTGCTTAAACAATCTGCTTTTGAGCTTAAACATAGTTACTGCGGGAAAATCTGTCACCTTGCGATCAACTGTTCAAATTATTACATATCCCCATTATTTAGCAACACGTACTGTAGTTTTAGAATTTCAAAGGGAATTGGGAACGGCCTGAGGCAAGAGCTGATGAGAATTCTGCAGTTAGCTGCGTTTGGAAACAAATGAAACTTGGGAAGACTTTTGCCAGTACTGTTTGCCTTTTATGCATGTATTTCTTTTTTTGCAAGTTATATTTTTTTCCCCTTTTTTCCTTTGAAAACCTCATCTCTTTTTTATAACAAATTGCCTCTCACCCACCTTCCCCCAAAAAGTCAACTGTTGACACTTTCTCCTTCATTCCTGTTTGTAGCCAAAAATGTTTGGATTAAACTTTCAACAGTAGTCAAGAAATTTTGAAGATGGCAGGCACTTTCAGCGTAAACAGTTATTTCTGTAAAACTGCTCATTTCAGTCTAAAGCTTCCAGATTAGTATCAGAATTCATTTCACCACTGCCAGAATCTCAAGTTTGGATGTGTCATGAAGCAGATCTCTTATTACAGTTTTATTTCCGTGCTATTTGATTTCTTAAGTCATTCCAAACACAGTAAGATGAGGAAAGAATATGTTGGATAGGTATAAGCAGAGAAAAATCAACAGAAAAGGGGAAAAGAGGAAAAAGTACTTTCTGTAAAATGGTAGAAACATGATGGATCTGTTTATCTGGAAAATAACAGATTGGTTTTGATTTGTGGGCTCTTTTTTTTTTTTTTTTTAGTAACGTTACTCGTTTGTATTTTTAAATGCTTTTCTTCCCACACCTTTTATGTCTCTTTTACTTACTTTTCATTCCCTGTCTTTCCTTTACTCTGAGGTAATTTTAGATGCAATTCTTCACTGCTGGCTTGCCAGAATCCTAGTCCCTTGGCAAGATCTTCAAAGTCCAATATATGTTTACAGTGAGTAATACAATGCTGGTTGGGGGTGGGGGTGTTTCAGTTACGTTTGGTTTTTTTAGATTCCAAATTATAGGTGCAGTTCATGCCTGTACTTTCCAAACTCACGGTTCTTTTGTGGTTGTAAATCAGTGTGTATTAGTAGATGTCTGCTGGTAATTAATCTATTCATTCTTCATTCTCTGCAGATTTGAAACTGGAAAGAGTTTCTCCAATTTGCATCTTGGCTAATAGAGTCTTTCACTGCCAATGAATAGCTGAAATGTTCCATATAATCTTCATTACATCTTTATGAGATGACATGCTAATGACTTTGTATAGAGTCGAAGGAGATCATACAGTTTCTAGGCCATGCTCACTATTAGAGGTTTCTTTTATTTGTTCTGTTTCCCCCTCTCAGTTCCCTATGTGCTTCTCACTCATCTTTGACTGTTCCTTGGGCTCTCTGCCATCCCCCAGTCTGTGCCAGAAGGTCTGTATTATCACATCATCATATTTGCTAATCTTTTCTTCTCAGCTATCTGGAAGATAAGGGCTTTTTTTTTTTTTTGCTGAGTATCTAAACAAAACACGCTCCTCCTTCTACTGTCCCATCAATGACATCTCAAGTGAAATCCTTCATTGGTCAACCCTGGGCTTGATCCATCAGAGTCTTCTTTT
Source organism: Actenoides hombroni (assembly GCA_024336885.1). NCBI lineage: Eukaryota > Metazoa > Chordata > Aves > Coraciiformes > Alcedinidae > Actenoides > Actenoides hombroni. The sequence goes on from WUAM01000125.1 coordinate 2,200,296, forward strand.
TTTTTTTTTTTTTTTTTTTTTTAAGAGTTTGGATAATATAAGAGAAAATGCACTGAAGGTTTTGTGATGGTTTGCTCAGGGAAGACCAAAATTTCTTTTACAAGTGTAGTATGATAGGCCATTACTTGGCCCTTTCCTGTGAGATCCCAGTTGTAGTATTGTGCTGAGCCTTTTCCAGCACTGTGACAAAGATGTAGGTAAATCAGGAGGTCCAGAGTGCAACTGTAGGAATGACAAGAGATTTAGATAAACTGAACTATGAGAAAAACACGTGGAATTTTTCTTTTTTTCCCCTCCCCCTCCAAAAAAGAGAAGATGGTCTGTGTTAATGGTCTCTGGTATAGCAAGGTGTGTTACAGAGGTCAGCAGTGACTTGTACTCCAGGTTTGCTGATAATAGGGGAAAAAAGGAGCAGCAAGTCTGTGGCACAGATTAGGTCCTATATTAAAACTATAAGAGTAGTCAAGTGGTAGAACAGGATGACTAGGAAGACTGTGAACTTGTCTCAGGAAGGATGGGTGTAAGACAGACTTGTCCCAGGTACCCTAGGAACTGTTTTGCCCCCTTTGTGTATGGGGCATCTTCCAGCTCTGCAGTTCTGTGGGGAGGGGAGAGTGGTTATGCTGGAGGCAGAATGCTAGAGGCTGCCATCAGCCAGTTCTTTGATCGGTTGGCAATTGCTATCCTGGCTGAAGCTGATGTCATTACTCACAAGTTGCCATGAGTTCTGAGTGGCCTTGCTTCCCACACCAACATTAACAGGCTGCTCGGTCTCTCTTGCCTGGAGTATCCTCTGACATTCTGTGTTGCTCAAATGTAGCTGTGTTACTGCTAAGAGGACAAAGAAGTGCTGTTAGGGTGGAGAAAGGACTGAATTTTGTTCCACCTCTAGTAGTTAGTTGTCATCATCATTATCATAGGACTCGATGTCAGCACATAGCTCTATCAGTAAAAAATATTGACATAAGTTCTGGCCCAGGTTCAGGTGGATGGAATGCTACCTTGGTCCCAGAGTGAACCAGCAGGATAAAAATACAGTGGTGATATTCAGGCTGTCTGCTTCTGTGCTTCTGTATCTCTGTCAAATGCATCCTGGTATCTTGACTTTAGCAAGCCTTGTGAAGTTCCTAGAATCAGTGATTCACTAAGGCTTTTCTATGAATAAAAAATGCCTGTTTCTCCCCAGGGTTCATTTCTTCTAATTATTTTTTTTTCTTTTCCTGTCTCTGCTTGAGGGATAGGGTTGCAGAAAGATTTTCATTGGAAAAAGTGCTGAATCAAATAATAGGGGTTTTGTAATAAGCAGGGAGTGGTCAGGATTTATATCTTTCTGGTGTGGTAAATGTTAGCTCTCCAGATACTTAACATTTGCTCTCTGTAACACTGCTTCACTTAAGAATGGTGCTGTTTGGATCCTGTTCCCCCTTGATTTGCTACTATTAAAATTGTGCTGCTATTGAAAGTTAGATTTTGTTATCTGTAGGCCTCAGGTGCTGATGCTTTACCTCTTTATTTTTCTCATAGAAGGGATTAATGTGTGTGTTTTAGTCCTTGGTGCTCATTACCAAGCCTATGCCTGTGCTTTTTTCAGCTTCTGCTGCTACTCAGTTGGGCAGGATTGCTTTATGGTCCCTTTCTACTGATGGACCCAACCAACCTGAATGGCAAAGTGTAGGAGAGAGTCTAGCATCTTACCTAGGGACCCTTATGGATCAGTAGCCATCCCATTTGCTCCCTACATGGTATCTACATTACTGTGCATGTGAGCATAGGATCCCGGTTGGCCTACAGCAGAGCTGATCAATTTGCCTTGTCTGCAGGTGTGAATGAGAGCTTCCTGCAGAGCTGTGAAGCCTGGCAGGAGGAACTGCCATCAACCCTCTGTAAGAGTCCTTCCTGGCACGTCACTCAGTGAAGCATTTTTCCCTGTGAGAAGCAATAAAAATGTGTTGCCTTGTTTAAAGCAGCTGCTGCTTGTAGAGCATGACTTCCATGACTGATGAGCATGAGGAGATAGCCCCAGCCTTGCTTTCTGTGTCAGAAGTGCAGACATCAGAGGGAGACCAAGCCAGGGACGTGAGGTTGGTGGAGGGGAGCAGCAGAGAGAACAAGTGAATTAACAGAGATGGGGGGAAGTGGTGTAAGCATCTGTGGGAAGGGGAAGGTGGCAGACGTACTTGTGAGAGGAAGAGAAGAACATGAGTGAAAGCCAGAGAGTTAAGGAGGAAAAAAATTAGGGGACTGGCAGCTAGCAACAGTGTACATGGTATATTCTCAAATAAACGTAACTGCTAATATATTCTTTAAATGCTGTGTTTCTGGTTTACCTATCCTGATACTTTCTGTGTGTAAAGTCAACTTTTAGGAGTCGTCTTCAAGGAAAAAAAAAGTAAAATATGTGGCCAACAATTATATCGTGTTTTTAGAAGGAAAACATCATCAACCTTCCATAGCCTCTTTTACAAGTGAAAATATTTAGAAGGAAACATATTTTTAATTTGTCTTTTTTGATGCCTTGTTCACCTTATGCACCTTCCTTGAAAGTAGATCTCCAGCCAAAAGTTACCTGTTTCCTTAGCCTTTTTCCCAGCATTTCTAAGCCCTGGGACTTTTCCACTTCTCCCATTTTAAAAGGTTACTTCTGTTGTTTACTTCTGCAGAAAAGGGATCTTTATGATACCAGAGAGCAATCTATTTTCATGGATGGTTGTTTAACTCATTAAAAAGCAACAGTTCACATTTCACCACCACTTTTTTATTTTTAAATAATATTTGTTTTGTAAGCAATATTTGTTTTTGTAAAGTCTAGAGCGTGATAATTTGTAAGTTCGTCTTTACTGATTGTTTGCAAAACCCACATTAAAAAGTTTAGCTAATGAAATAGTGAAAAAAGCAAGACTAAGAGGGTCAAAAGCAGAGCAGGTAAGCTGAGGGGCCAAGAAACTGGGTGGTTTGGCAAAGCAGTTGGATGGCTGGAAATGTCAAGACAAATTAGGAGTAGCTCTGGGATCTAGACATGTGGTCTGTACGGAATATCTTTGTCTCCTGTTCTCCCATCCTGCAGATGAGTAATCTCTAGTGATGTCAGTGGGCGTTATCCCCATGTCCTGAGGGTAATAGATTGGGCCCTTGTAGTGCAAGTAATGCCTCATTTTCTCTTGAGCTGGAAAATCATCTGTGTTTCCCTTAGATGTTTCACAAGGGAGCTGAAAGAGGCGGAAGAGAGGTTTCGTATTCCTTTCTAGTTGCATCAGTTGCATGTTTCGTGGTTGGGCTGCAGAGTACAAACCCAGATTTTGGAATTGTTTAAATGACAGCAGAATTATTGCTTAGCTTCTCAAATATTTTGGCTGCTCGTGTACTCAGTCAAGCTGCAGTACTCCCCCCAACAAATGCGCTCATGGGAGAGCAAATGGCAAAGAACATGAACAGCCCGAAGTAGAGTGTCAGTACTTTTGGCAGGGAGGTGCCAGCTGTCCTTGGAAACAAGTTCAGAATTTGCTGCGAGGATCTTTCTAAGAAAAGAGAATCTTCATAAAGGTTATAAAAGGAATGGAGCCCAGGGCAGCAATTCAGCAGTGTTTACTGATCATGGTTATGCTAAAAATACTGTTAAAAAGTTAGTTCAAAAACTACTTCTGACGAAGTTCCTTGTTCTATATAAAGATTTATACATGCAGTCTTGAAGAAAAGTTGTCCTGATTCTTTATGTTCATGAGCCTTGGCTGAATTTAATTAAAAAGAAGGAAAAAAACAAAAGCAGTTTATGCTCAGAGAACATGAAAGCCTAAACATGTGAAACTTTTATGAGTTACGAACATGGGAGCCATGCTGTAGGAAACTTCCAAGGAAGTCTTGTAGCTTTCTAGTGGAAATCTAGCACAGAGCTCTTTCAGATGTTTAAAAGCCTGTCCTTTCTTCGAGTAAACACTTGCTTTCATTTATAAAGGAAGAAAGAGAGTGCTGGGAAAGATGGGGAAAAATAACTAGAACAAATGTTAGCTTTTCAGATCGCAAGTGGAAGCAACCCAGATAGGGAGTAATTTCAGAGCTGGTTCTTCTAGGAACTGCAGCTCTACCCCATGCTAGGCAGAGATGGTTGAATGTCAGGCCTGGAACCTGTAGGGTGATGTGCCAGGGGGCAGTGAAATTAGGAAGGGCTCATGGCAGCCTATCACTCCTTTTTTTTATTGAATGACCTCTTTCAAGAGCAGAAAGTCCCATATTAATCTTCCCTCTGTCCTACAGTTTTGGCTTGAGTTTACCAGATGTTGGCTCTAAGTAAGAGTGTTTTCCTTTGATGTGAGTAAAGCAGATCCATAGCCCGTGAAAACTGAAAGTCTAATAAAATGCATCCTTTATTCATAACTGCCTTTCCAGCATTGCTGCAGCAATTCAGATTAAATTCTGGGGTAGGAATGATCTTCATGCAAAGAACAAGTACTTGAAAGTCTGTGAAGATAAGGGACTTGTATAAAAACTAAACAGCCCACAGTCCACAGGATAGCTGTGGTAACTTGTTTATCCCGGTCAAAAACCTCAGAGAAGCACCGGAATGAGAGAGCACTCCAACTGGAACAGCACAAAACAAGCCTTTAATGAAAGCAATTGGAATAACACTAAATAAGCTCTTTAAATGGAGCTCAAAAGAGATGTATAAAAGCTGCTAGTAAAGGCAATTGAAGGCCTGTCACAGTGCCTTGGAAGCCCCTCCACAGCCCTCCTGCTGGCAGCGGTTCAAGTCTCTTTACAGTACATTGGAGGTAAGAGCAGCAGTATTGTACCAGGCCCTTTGAAAAACTAGTGAGAATGTTCTCCTTCTGAGAGAAGCCCACTGCTGCTAGGGGAGGAACTGCGTGCCCTTCGGTCTGGGAGTCGTTTGTTTCTTCAGCTGGGATAAAGAAGGGTCTTTAATAACTCGCAAACCCATTGTTGATGGTTGTATTCCCTGCACTTGTCTCCTAGTAGCCAGAGACATCCATTAAAATGTGCTGTTCAAAACCAGGTCTAAACAACACAATTTGGTGCCCCAGAAGTCCTCCTTCCAATTCTGGCCAGCGCTGGGTAGATTAACCTCTAGCTAATGCCATGTAGCACCATCATGATGGGAGACTAGGCTCAGAACTCCTCATGCAGAAAGCTTTTTTGCCTGGTTGATGGTCTTTTGCCCTGTGAGGGTTTAAGCACGGGTGCAAGTGTACAACGTGAAGCTCTGGTTCTTTTTTTCGTCCACACCAAACAGGTGCCCTAGAGAGGCTTCTATAGAAATACAGCACGATGAGATGCAGGGACCAGTGTCTTCCCTCTCTGGTGATGGCTCAGCTGGGAGACCATACTTTGTAGCACCTGTGAACCAGATCTTCTATTAGTGGGTGGCCTCATTAAAAATTAGTAGCAGATTGCCTCTGCTAAGGAAACTGCTGCTATTCCTTGCCATGTGCCATGGAACTAGACCCATAAGAAACTTACCCAAGGGGATTTTTTCCCAAGGGCCAAAAAACCAACAAAGCAGCATTAAGTCTTCTTTGTCCCAGGTGTACTGGAACAACGCTCTGTAACTGCAGAGAAGATGAGCCCAGAACAGGTGTGACTGCAAAAGCTGTTCAAAGTCCACCTCTCTATATACTGATTTGACGATTCTGCTATTTTCTAATGCAAAATATTTTTTACCTCTCATAATAAAATGTTTGATAATTTCCTTCCAAAACCAAGTAGTAGTCAATATTTTCTGCCTGATGTTCTAATTTCTATTAGAACAGCATATTTTTATATGAAATTTATAAAATTGGAACTGGTACTTCACCAAAAAGTGGAAAAGCTTTGGAAGAATTATCCTGGTCATCTTAAATAAGGTCCAAATAAAAATTCTTTATGCCATAGTCACTGTACACATCATGTATTTTAGAAATAAGTTATTTAAGATACAATTCAGAGGCATTTTAAAGGATCATTTTTAAATCCATCCCTTGTAAATCTGTGCTCTGCTTAATACCATAAGCATAGCTGCATAGCCTTAGTGGGAAGAAGGATATTAAACAAGCTAATTTTAAGCTTCTCAGAGTTGAATTGTTTTCAACAGAAAAGAAATTTGAAGATGTTAGACGTTAGGCCAAGCTAAAAAAGCAAGGGAACTTGGATATGTTATGAGGTGCAAGGCATGGGAAGTGGATGTTGGTCCATAATTATTCTGTGTCATGTCTGACCTGTATCTAATGGCAGGGCATTAGTGTTTGCAATTCTAGTAGAGAAGCTCATCTTCTCATGGGGAAAGAGAGACAGTGAGAGGGCCAAAAGGATGGCAACCATTGGATTGCCCAGAGCCCTGTGAGGCGACAGTATAACTTTCTCACAGGCACTGGATTAGCAGGATTGAGCTGAGAAGAGCGAAATAATCGGTGTCTGCAGTAGATGCATTCATCTCATGGCTGTTGCTGCTTTAGTTTTGAATTTGTATGCACACAGGATTCTGTTTAGATCCAGACAGATGTGGAAAACTTTTAGCTGTCGTTTTTGTTACATTTTAGACAATCAGAGTATTTCCCTGTGGCCTCTTGGGCTGCACCCAGCCTAGGATATGGATCACTACTGGCACATGAAGACACATTTCTATGCTGTCTGATTCCGTATCTTTGTTTTTATTATCTGCCATAACCAGTAGGAAAGAGACTTGTGCAGATGACTATCAACAGTTGCTGAAAAGGAAAGAGAGAGAAGCCCCTAAGTATTAAAACCTGTACCTTCCCCAGCAGGCTGGCTGAGTTTGAGCTGTGATTTCCGAGTGTGCAACACGTAAGCTGATGAACGGAGCGGGCGGCATTGCCGTGGCCTCCCGAGGCCTCCACGCTTTGTGTTCACAGCAGCTTCTCTCGCTAGAAGACGAGGGTAAGAAAGGACTAGCAGACATCTGTTGTTTGTGTTTTGTACTGCCTCAGGTGGGGAAGTCACGCTCGCTTCGCTTTTGCAGGGATGTATAATCATCCATTTGATTATGTTAGGATGTACTGCTGCAGAGAGAAGAAGTGTGAGGTATCTGCACGTTTGGGAAATGAGGGATGAAATCATGCAAATCATGCAAGTTTAAGGATCTAAATGCACATACCTGCTGATGCTGCCTGCTGCTTTTAGGCTGCATGTATTGCCATGTCTGGATGTCTATTTTGTCATCTTAGAAAGGAGAACTTTAAAACCTGTATATGTTGAAGAAAATATCCTGTAGTTAGGATGCAGCAGTTAAGAAAATGCTTCAGATTACTTTTGTTTTCTGCGTTTATTTTAGCATTGAAAATGAAAGCAGGGCAGGACTGAGCTAAAAACTGACAAAGAGACTGAGAGAGTGCAGACTTGGACTGAGCATTGGAGATTTCTCTTTGGCTTTTTGCTGCAGCTGGGATGTAGGATCCTGCTATTGCACTGCCTGGTATCTGATGATGACATGTATGTTGCAGATGGATACAGGCACACCATTATCCTTGTCATCTGCTAGCAAATGATACACGCCTCTCTACTGCACCACTGCAAAAGCCTTGTGCTCTGACAGCTATTCTTCCACGAGCAATACTTTTGAGCTTCTTAGAATAATTGGATGAGAGGAATTGTACTGAATTTTCATCAGGAGTGAGAAACGTGTCTTTGTGTACATCAGATCAGCAGTGCAATGGAGTAAGTTGTTCGCTACATAAACATCTCAAAGGAGAGGAGAGGCCAATGCAGTGCTGCTTTCACAACTGCTAAGAAGTCTGTGGGTTGTCTACCTAGATGATTGCTGTATGTGTTGTCTGAGTAGCCATATAAGCGTGCAGACTTTGTGGGTCACAGAAATAAGCCTTTGTGGTGCAATTCCTTTCTCTTGTTTAAAGCTGGATTAATTAGCATCATTGCATGCTTAACTCAGGAGATTAGGATGCAAAATCCAGCTTTCAGTTCAAGTTATGGAGGTTTCAGCCTCTCTCAGGCCCTTTTTTCATCCTATTAATGATACCACAGATCTTGAGGCCACTCTTTTAAAAGACTTTCCTACATCCCCAAATACTGTCCGATCTAGTCTACAGCATGTGGCCCCTATAGACATCCTATGTTTTCATCAGTGATCTGTGATCACTAAATACTGACTGGCAACTCAGCAGAGAGGATTTCTTCTGTCTTGGCAGAACCCCTTGATGCAAAGAGGATATAAAAGACTATGCAGTTTATTGCCTTATATGGCTTTTCTGGAATTACCTACATTTCTAGACAAATGCCTCTCAGGGGTAGAAATCTCTAATTTTGATAATTTAGCATTTTGCTCAGTTATGAGCTGCATTTTAAAGAAGCAGCTATTGTTTCACATTGTTGTAACAGAAATGTAGCTGAGGAATTCTGCCAGGTGCCACACAACTATAATCACTGGTACGGCTTTTTGCCAGCAAGATTAAAAGAATAAGCAGAGAAAATTATAAGCTTATACACTTGAATTCCATATAAAGCACAAGGGCAACGTATCGTGTAATGGTTCTACTCTACTGAAAACAATGCTGGCTAAAACTTTTGTGTGATAGCAAGTACATGCACTCCATGTGAGAATTAGTATTTGGAACTTGCACAATATTTCTCACTCCTATCTCATTTCACACTTTTCAACAAACACTGCTTCAACATACAGATGGGAAGCAGAGCAATAGAATTGAGGGTTGTAACACTTCCTTTAAAAGAAGAGACACTTTCTTAATAAATACCCTAAGTACTTTCAGCTTCCACTAGGCACAAATGCACAAGCACTCTGTGACTTCACTTTATCTGTCTTTAGATTGTTTTGATGTGTACCTTAATGTTCATATAACTCTTTTATTAGAGTCCCTTCTTGTTGTTTGGACTGGGAACGACTCTTGGTTGTTTTCCTCTACTAAACCTTCTGTAGTGGAAATACTGTGATGTGGGAAGATGAGTAGCATGAGCATCTCCTGCTCTCTGTACAGTGTACTTGGAGAGGAAAGAGGCACGAGTTGCTTCAGATTATGCCAAGTGCCTCCTGATCCATAGGGGTAGGTCTTTCTGTTGCTTTTGAGTCCTGTCCTCTTCGTTCCTCCCAGCAGTTTTCTTGGTCTCCTCTGTAATTGCAGGCTCCCATGTTGGTGCTGCAGCTCTCTCCTTCCAAGTCACCCTGCAGTCCACAGTCTTTTCTCCTCTTTGCATGCTCAGTTACTCACAAGGGAAGGAGTAATCCTATTGTCCTTCCAGGGCAGTCTGTTGTTCTTAAATCAATGTAACACATAGTTGGAAAAAAAAAAAAAAACCTCAACAAATTAAACAGATCATAACTTTCATGAACGTGTACAAGGTTGTTCAGTTCTTGCCTTTTTCTTCAAGTCACATTGTAGCACTGGTGATCTCTGAGGACACATGTCAGTAGTACGGAGTGTGATATAGAAAAGAGATGCCTGACCTACATGGTCCTGCCCAGGCTTGGAGACAGAAGAGTTGCCTCTAATGGTGGCATAAAGAGCTCAGGTCTTTGTTTTGTTAAGAGGCAGAGCTTGCTGGCTTGAGTGCAGCACAAGTCATTACAAAGTCATCCCAGGCAAGCCAGTAAGTCTACATTGAGCTCACTGTGTGGACAAACTGGTTCAGCAGCTTTTACTGAGCAGGAGGGTATCTCAGTACTCCTACCTACTGTGGGCTGGATTAGAAATAAGAACAGATGTACCTTTGTTCCATGTTGTGTTTTCAGATGAGTGAAAATAGTGTTGCCTACAGCTCATATTTGTAGCACTTGTGAGGAAGACATGAATTCTTTTTTTAGGGGTAGTAAACTGGACTAGAAATAAAAGTAATGGCTGGATAACGACCAGCTTGAATTTTCCATGGTGTTTCCTAGATTAGCCAACTCATCATAGCAAGAGCTTTGAATTTAGAGGGACCAATGTTCCCTTAGTATATTGCTGCATGTGTAGCTCATAGATTTACGGGGAGCTTAAAGTGGTCTTCAGAAAGAGCCACATTTTAACAACCTGATGGTAAAATGGAAAACTTTTCATAACAGAATGTTCAGGTCAGCACAGCTCACTTTAGATGCATTTATACTGACATTCCTCTATTTGAGCAGAGCAGAAACATGAAGCTGGTGAATATAATGGAGATGAAGTCTTTGGAAAGTGTGTGTGATCTGGGGTGCAAATGAACAAGGGTGGCCTGGTTGTACCTTAACATAGTTACACGTTTTTATGGCCAGGTTCTACCTTAAGCAGAGTCATATGCCAAAGGCTACTTTGGCAGTGCCACACCAAACAAGTGCAGACTAAGTTCTCATTGTGACCAGAAATGAATGGGAGAATCTTGGTGTGCTTGTCTGCAGGATGGAAATTTTGCTGCCTCTCCATCTTGTGTCTGTCACTTCTTCAAGCCTAACTTGGAGTTGTTGGAAAAGAGGGATGACCCATTCTCTAGTTATTCACTTAGTTTTCTATAAATTGGTGCTTATGAAGATTTAGAGGACTACACCTAAATATGAGCCTGTCTGGCACACATCTTTCCTTTGTTTCTCTTTGTACGCAGAGGTGAACCTGCAGGGTGCTGTGAAAAGTTCTGAGATAATGTGCTTGTCTCCTACTTCTAGAAGATTTTAATTAATAGAATATTTGAAGAATTGCTCAACTGTGGATTTAAAGCTGACTGTCAGGGTCCTTAAGGTATGAGAAGAATGTCAACTAGTTCTGATAACAGAGAACCTTGGACCTGGTAGACTGGGCAGAATAGCATGGAAAGGTGGTGAGGTGCTGTTAAAAGTCACCTCCTCAGACTGCAAGTATAATCTGCTGCAAAGGTGTGGAAATGCAAACATAAATCACTCCTGTTGTTTTTTGTCTCAGGGGAACATGTGTGCTGTACAAAAAACCAACTAACATGCTTCTAACTGAATGCCTTGTATTATGTATGCTCTTATCTAATACGTTCACAGGATATACATTGTGTATGTAACATCATATAGATTTCTGTGTAATGATTTATGAGAAGCCTGCACCTTCAGAGAATGGCTATTTTTTTCCTGTAACGTGTTACAATACAGTCAAAGCTAAAGCTAAAGTATGGCGTATATTACAATGATACTAATTTTCTTGTTGTGCACTTGCAACAACTATTCGTTACACAGCTAACGCCGCTGCGGACATAAGCGAACCGAAATAAACCCATCTGCAAATTCACAGTAGATTTGAAACAAATTGGACAAAGCCTTTACATTGCATGAGAGTTCAAAAATTACCTCATTTTTTTCAGTGTTTCCCTAACTTTCTTTTTGGCTTATTTTAACTATGGAATGGCTTGTCCTAGAACTTCAAATTTATTTAGTCTGTTGGTTTGGCAAAGACCGATGTCTTGACTAGTTGCAAAGGCCTTGTTGGCAGAATTAATTAGCACTAATAACATTAATAACATGGTTTCTGCATACCTCAAGGGCTTCAAGTGCTGATGAATTCCACATGGTCCTAAAAAAAAGAATTAAGCACTGGAGCAAATAGAAAGGGTTTATACAGTCTCATTTTTGCTTATCATTGACATACATTCTTGAAAGCCAAAATCATAAATAGTTTTCTAGAGCATAGCTCATTGGGAAATTTATGCTGACAAAATAGCTTTAGTGCATTTAAGGTGGCAATAAGGTATGGGCTATTTAGCTGTGATGAGCAGATGAACTGAGCATTAATGGGACAGGAGCAGAGTCAAGGATGCAGAAATGCTCTTAATCATGTCTTTTCTTGACTCAAGGTATTTGAGGGCATAAGTAAGGGTGCAGATGAATGTTTGCTTTTAGGATTGCTACATTTTTTCTAAATATTTTCCCTTAATATTTAGATTTTTTGACATTTTTAGTAATTTCTTCTCTGCATTTGTCCATGTATAGGTGAAACAGAAGACAGACTAGCTGTTAAAATTATATTTAACCTCACTGTGTAAACCAGGGCTTGCCCATTTGCTTTATTGTGCATCTGTTTATTTCTTTTCTAACTTGATTTACGATTTGTTTGGGAGGATTTATTCACCCACTTTTAGATGTTTCTTCAATATTCTGAACACCGTGGTAGCACAGCAGCACAATGCAGATTTTTATAACATATTTACTTTACTATTTCTATCACAGGGCTTTAAGCTGATGCAATGCTATGAAGATCTTAAAAAGTGGGGAAACTAGTTAATGGTGCTATGCAGCTCAGGCAGTAAGTTTTAAGTGTGGCATGAGCAATTAGGTGCTGCGCTAACAAATAGGGTGTCTCTGGTATAGCAAAGGGTTATTAAAGATCTACCCAAGGTGCCAGGACAGTAATATAGATTAGTAAAACCTAAGAAAAAGGAAAAACTGTGAACCAATCTGATAGTACTGCTGATGACTGGAAATTGTGCTCAGTACGCAGGGGAAGTAACTTCCCAGTTACAAAGCTCGTTGTAGAGGATAACAACTGCACCACGTGTTGTGTAAGGAATTGAAGAAATGTTTATAAGCAACAGCCAGAAATGGAAATACTTGAATTTTAGCTGCAGGACCATTAGACCCTACTATATGCTGTTTGATTGCTGGCATGCATGGCTGATCCAGTGTTGAGCCTAGTTTGTGGCTGGGTAAGATGGATGAGATTGGTTCCTTAAGGCAAGACGACTGGAAACAGGCTCTGGAGCAGTCAGTTTTGGTGTATGAATCACCTGACGTGCCATTATGGGTTAGCAAAGTACCAAGATTTGGATAGAGGTGAGAGAAATAATTGTCTTCTGAGATGTTTCAATGTGTGTTTTGTGCTAAAGGAAGGAGCATTACAGCCTTTCCTGTAAGCATCCGGCCAGCTCTGACGTGAACTACCATGTGGGCTAGAAGGGCTAATATTTAAGTTCCAAAAAGGCAGTTCTTAAGTTTAATAAGCTACAGAGCTGCACTAGTGCAAAATCAGATCTGAAGTAGAAATTCTTTCATTTTACATTACCAAATATCTTGATTTTTTTTTTCTGGTGCTAATTGAGGCGTTTCAGACGGAAGCTTCTATAGAACTGCACACAAAGCATAATTTAATCCACGCTCAAGAAAGCCTTGCAAGTAGGGGTTTTGCATCTTCTTTTGTGCCCGGGGCCAAATGTAATATCGGAAATGCCAAGTGTACAATAATTTGCCTTGACAATCGAACTATCTCTTAATTATGAGATGTGGTGGTGACCTGATGAACTGTGGAAAAGAATTTTCACAGAAGACCTCCAGAGTATGCTGTTGTAGCCTGTGGGTCACTAAGCTCCAGCTATGCACAGTTGGAATAAATTAATAGTCTTCTTTACAGAAAGAACTGAAGCCTGTTTATGCTATTTATTGCTGCTTGGTGGGGATGCGTGTTTTTTATTTGGCAGTGATCCTAGCTCTTGCTCAACTCACGCTACTAGTAGTATTTTTTTCTACCTGCCCAGGCAGCGAACTCAGTGCTGGAGTCAGACAGTAAAACTGTTGTTTCTACCTCATGCATCATCCTGAGCAGCAGAAGAGAGGGCTTCCAGCCAAGTAAGCTGGTCAGAGGTGTCGTCAGTCAGGGAGACGATATACAAAATACATCCGCGGTACAAAGCCTTCAATTGTCTACCCATCTCTGCACGAGTCCCACAGAAAGAGTAATGGAGAAAAGCAGCGAGGTAGAGAGTGACCTCCTTACCCTGGCTGAGAGCTTGAGCCTACAGCTTGGGGGTTTTTTTTGTCATAACATTGTCAGCAATGCGCTTCAGTGCTTTTAATTATGATTAATCAGATTCTAAGAAAAATGCTGTTAAGACAGTGGGAGTTAGCGGTGGGATTTACTATTATTATTTTAATCTGTGTCCTCTGTAGGCTTTCACTGATGAAAACAGCTTTCATATAGTGGTGAAAACATAAGTTCATCATGAGAATATTTGTAGGTATCAAATGAACAGCGTATTTCTTCTGGCAGGATCCTCAGAAGCTTTTAATCTATGTTGGCTGCTGTTCTGCATATCAGCTGTTACCTGGCAGGAGAGACCAGCTCCTATTCCAAAGCACTGAGAGTGGTGTCCCCGGACATGACTCTTGTTGGCCAGTTCCTGGGCAGCACTGGAGGTGGAGGCAGTCAGGTGGGGCTGTATCTTTCCTGTTTGAAGATCATCTCTCTGAGGGCTGGGCCAAGCCTCTGGAAGGAGTAGAGCCCCTTGGCAGTATCTCTGGCTTGCTTTTGTTTAAGTTGTTTTCCCTTTTTTTATGAGCACCTTTGAATGGGAATGACTTTTTGGTGTGTTGAATGGACCTATGGAACAATAGTTTATGCAAGCATACCAGAGTCATGCTGGCATTGCCCATACTAGTCTGGGGAGCTGGTGAGGAAAGAGTTGACAATGCACTCTGCTATCCTTGAAAAGCGCGCTCTCTGCTTTTTGGCATTTTTATAAAGATATGTTCCACAAAGGATAGTTATCCTCGTAAGCCACAGATCTGTCACAAAGTTGGGATCTTCCACTGGTTGTGAAGAAATGGGATGAGACTTCGGGGAACAGAGTAAAAAGGCAGAGCAAGAATTCAGAGCTCTGAATGCAATGAGACCTTTGCCATCTGGGGAATGATCTCCTTGAAAGGCTTTTATTTCAACAGGATGACAGATCCAAAGAAAACAAAAGTTTTACTCTTTTTTTTTTTTTTTCTAAGTGGTTATAGCTGTTTTCCTCTTTTTTTTTTTTTTTGTTTCCATTATTCCCCTCCTTGTCCTCCACAACTGGCCTATATAGTTAACCAGGAAATCAACCAGTCAGGAGATGGGAAATATGGTATAGTTTCTGTAAATACCACAGATCAGAAGCTGGGGTTGAGGGTGCAGTGTAAGCAAGCTAATGTGACAACTTAGAGCCTTAGTGACTAATTTTGGTGGATTTTTTTTCATTTTCAGAATGATTTGTAAGGACAAGTAAAATTTTATTTTGAAGAAAATAAGGGTTAACCTTTGAATTTTGTCTAAAGTAGCCTGACCCATCACCTGCCAGGCCTTCATGTTTATCCGTATGTTTCCATGAATCTGTCACCAGCAGCCATGAAGGAACCACTTTTCCTGCTTGACAATCCCGAAGGCCTGCATGCTGCACTTTGGTTTTCAACTAATACTACCTAAATGTAAACAAAACACTTTTAAAATTCCAGTTTCCAGTCTTTTTTTTTTTGAAGCCACTAACCAAGTGTTGCTTAGTTTGGGTTTTTTCCTCCTTGCCTTTTCTCCCATCAAAATCCAACTCTAAAGCAACACTGCAATATTAAGTAAGGAAGAGTTGTCTCTTCTTTGTCTCAGGATTTTTCTCTGGTTTGAATGCCTAGGGAATTGCTTTCTCCTGCCCACATCCCCAGCAAATTTAGTAGTAAGTGTCATGGATATGCGAATTCTATGCGGAGGTCTTTGCCAAGAGACTTTTCGTTGAAAGACCACAGAGCAGAGAGTGAAAACCCCTTTGTAATTACTTCTTTGCCCACTGGCCAATATTGTGAAGTTAAAAAAGTCATGTCAATCATCATTGCAGAAAATACATTTTTATAGGTTCCTTGTACTTTCAGCTGCTGTTCCACCCTTTATATTCACATCTGCAGCAATGCAGATATTGCTTTACTGTGAAACTAAAATGGGACAGTAAGTTTTCTTGCTCAATATGCTAAAAAGCTACCTTGAACTAGTGTCTCTATCCAGATGGTTGTATCAAAAAACATGAGGAAAGAAGTATATTCTTATTCTTGAGCAGTCATTCTATCAGAGGTTATTGTGGTGCTTTCACAGATTAGTAATACAGTCCTGGTTTTACTGTCTCCACCCTTTAGTTACTGACTGCATTTGAATATTTTAGAAAAGTGGCAGTGGTAGAGTTGGACTGTCAGATTAGAGCTCAGTTCTGCTGTCTATATTCCAGCTCAGATTCAAAAGCTCCTTCACTGAGTTTTGGGTCTAAAGTCTAGTCTAAACGTAGTATGTATGTACATTCCTTACTGTGGCTCTAGCTGGAGTAGATTTAGTTATCATCTCCAGAGAGGAGACACTTACAAGGAACACTAGACGAACAGCAGATCATAGCTTTGTAAAATTGTAACTTCTTGGTTTTCAGTGATGGGCAACACGTAGCTCTAGATTTGTTTTTGCTGGTGTTAAAGTGAGCGGGAATTTTGCTACTGATTTGAAATAGTAAAATGAGGTCACAAAAAGTAGTTTTGTTATAAGACCTGTACAGACCAGGGCATTAATTTTCCCCTGTGGGATATGTTTGAGTTGCAGACACAGAAATATAAACAGAAAACATGCCAGGTGACTGAAATAGTGACACTAATGTCCTTGCTAAGTTGTTCACACTGAGCTGAAGCCTACTATTTTCTTTACAATTCTTAGCCAAGAGTTTTAAGAAAAATCTGCTACTACCCAATTTCTAAAACTTTTTGCTGTGTTGATAACCTATTAACTGCTCAGGCTTATAAAAAACTTCTGAGCAGAACCAGTGTGTCTCTAGATGCTGAGCAGAGGGTGCAAGTGCTAGAATTCACGTTGGGATGGTACCCTTGTGAGATCTGGGGGGTGCTCTTCCTCTCTTCCCAGATGTTTCATGTTCACCAGTAGTAGTGCATGAACCATGCCACTCACAACTGCCTGTTCTTGGTAGATCTCCTGCATCAACTCTTGTGCTTTGGGTTATGTAGAATACTAAACATTTATTATTGTATGGTGCACTTCCAACAGCGCTAATCCGTATGGATATGAAATCCATTAAAGAAGGTGCTTTCAGAGATTATATTTATGACTGTGTCATTTATTCATCATCAGACCATTGATACGGTCTGACAAACTGCTCTTGCTTTAGCGATGACTCAGTACTGTGCTGCTTTTGTGCCTCCTCGTAGCAGTTGGTATACCAACTGGCTAAGCATGTGCCTGAAGGCAGTAGAGCAGAGTACACAAGCCCCAGGTCATTTCTAAAGGTTTCCATCGATTTAAATAGGAGCCAAGCACCTAAAGTACTTAGGAAAAACAATCTAGTCCTTGCTTCTTAGTGTGCCAATCATGTATAGCAAACACTCATTTCCCCTGAATCTTGGAAGAACAAGACAAGCTCTGTGGATAAAGTAATGCTAGTGATGTTTGGAACAAAACTAATTTTAAAATGGCATTTAAGCTACTGCTGGCAGTGACCATGTAATTGAAGGGACCTCATTTGTTACACAAGCCACGCAGGAGCTCATTGCAGCAGACTGTAAACTAATTGCTACTCTCGCGTAAAAATTAGGAGAATAATTAGGGCTCTGTTTTATTTTGGGTGCTTCTACTTTTGTGTACCAAATTTGAGAGGGACTGGAATAAGAAGGTCAAAAGACTGAGGGAGAAGCAGAGACTTGGATGAAGTAATCAGTTCCCTAAACTACATGCATACTGGTGTAAGAGGATCTTGTCAAAGCCTTAGATAGTATGAGCAGGAGTCCATGGTTGCATGGTTGGAATTTATTTTTTTTTTCCTGGTGTGCTGAGCACTTTCTGTTGCATTTAAAATATATTATGTCTTCAACAGAATGGTTGGGGATCCCTACATGAAAAAAAGAAGCATAGGTAGGTGAGCTTTGTAGATTGCATGTATGGTTAATTTTTATGGTACTTGGCCTGGAACTGTAATTCCACCTCAGAGAAGAGAAGAGTCGGGGCCTGAAACCACAGCAATATTCTTTCAAACCAGACCACAAATAGGGACAGGAGTTCAGCTCCCTCTATCTCATGACAGACTGTTGGATGCAAGGATGCCTTGAGGAAGATAGCAGTTGCCCCTGCTGGCACATTCATCTTGGACAGTCTCATGTATAAACACAATCTAGGCAGTTGTTTTGCCAAGAGGGAGATCTGTGCTTCATTTTTGGTAAAAACCTTGTAGCTCTTCTCCAGGACTCCTTTTTTTCCTGCATAAATGGCATATGTTGAGGCCGGTCTGGGCAAGCTAGTTGTTTTGCTGAGCAGGCAAGAGGAAGAAGACAACAAATCTCTCTGGGGTGCTGGTCATTCTTCAGGACAAAAGGTGATACTACTGCAGGCTGGCTTTCTCATTCAGGCTTTCTCCCCCCCGCCTCAGATTTGGGACTAGCCCAATTCAGCAGTACTGATGCTGTTTTGCTTACTACATCTCAGTGCTGAGAAGCACTTGGCAACTTTTCACATTCATCCCCTGGAAGTTCTGGTAATGCTCACTAAGGTGGTGGAAGTTGGTGTCAAGCCTGGGACAAACCAATTAAAATGGAATCCTGTTTCAAAGATGTGTTTCTGCTTTTTGTCAGAGTTGCTTTGATACTTAGGAACTGAACTGCTTCCCCAGTTAAAAAAAAAAATGATAAAATTTCTCTTGCAAGTATTTATCATGGGCACTGAGTGATTGACTTACTCAGCGGTATCCTTTGGGCTGGAACCAGAGAGCTTCCCAGCCCCTTAGTGTTTTGTATCCACAAAGAGATCTAGGGAGTGTTGCTTTGTGCTACAGCTCAGGTACCCTTCTTATTAATCCGTAATTACATAAACAACACTTAGCAAAGACAAGCACTTATTTCTGGTGATTATACAGTAATTACACTCAGCTGATTCCAAATTTAAAAAAAAAAAGAAAGTTCTTTACAACACTGGTGAGAAAGTTAATGGTAACATTCTGTAATTTACTTGTGATGAGAGTACACACTGAGGGTCCCTCAGTGCTTCTGCCCACTTGGGTTTTGGCTCATGGAATGATATGACTGGATTAAGTTTCTTCTGGCTTTTAGGATTCGTTGGACTGGAATCTGGTTTCATTTCCCTTAAAATAATTACCAGGAATTACATAGTTTGGTGGCTCTAGCCAGGATTTATGCTGACGTAACAGAGATCATTTTCAAGCTCAAAGGTTTGCAATTAAGAGTGGGAAAGGATGTAGAAGTATTTGTGGGTTGATTACTACATGGTTTGTTGTCAGCCTCTCCTGGTAGGCCGACAGTGACAGATGGCAGCGTCAAACAAAAGCTTGATAGTGAGTGAGTCGAAGAGCCTGGGCTTGCAGTGCTGGATTTCTCAAGCAAAAAGGCTGGGTGGTGATGATGAGGTTGCTGTGCACTATTTCAATATACATTCCTATCAGGGAAGAGACACTAACTGAAATACAAGCCACATTAAATACATTAAGTTTCCTTGACTGTAACACTGTCTAATTTGGCAGTGATTATATTCTCCTTGTGGACACTTCTAAGCAAAGATATGGCAAAATGTCAGCCTCCCAACAGGATACTGCCTGAACACAACAGAAAAACCACGTCTAGAAGGGATTGGGAGGACAAAAAGAGGCTGAATGCAATTGAATTATAATAGGATGACGATTAAAATTCCCCTGGCTTCTGAAATTGGTATATAACTTGGTTTTAACTAAAGGCAAGTGTCCATTTTTTAAGGCAGCTGAGTGAAAATGGCCATTCATACCTCTGACTAGCCTTGCAGACATGCATACCTGTGAGTGCTAGTGAATCAACTGCCCATTTAGAAATGAACCTATAAAAACAACAAAACCAGAATGAATGCCCCCTGTATTATCAGTCCAGATGTTCATTGTCCCCTTTTTACTTTGGTATAAATCTGTAAAGTAGAAATAAATGTGGTTGTCAACGTAAAAAGAAATAAATAAATCTAACTCTGCAGAAGGATTAAGCTGTAAGATGCAACAGGTATTGATAAGTCTCACAATACAGTAGACCTGCATTTCTTCTCCAATACATTATTTTATATTAGTTTTACTGGGGAAAAAAAACCTTTCAGTTAAAAATAAGGCATCCTATTTCATGCAGTAAAGCGAGTGAGAAAAGTTCTCACAGTGCTACATCAATTTCTGATTTAGAACTCATAATATTGTTAGACATCTGGATACTTTTTTTTTCTCTAAATAGGTTGACCCTTCTGTAGTTCTCCTGAGTGAAATCCTGGCTTCATTAAAATCAAAAGCAAAATTCATATTGACTTCTGTGGGCCAGGATTTTGTCTTGGCACACTTTCCGTAAGAACCTTTCCTCTTTCAGACCATGGCTCTGCGGAGCACTTAAACATATGGTTACCTCTCAGAATGTCTATTTGTTAGCAGAAAAATGCTCTTGAAAATATGTTCATCATCGAGATAGGTAACACTAGCACCACTCAGAGACATCAGCTGAGAGAAAATACATTTTGAAAGAAATGTTCCACTTTTATTCAATTTTATCCTGTGAACATTTAGCCTGATTGTAAGAATCCAACGGGTGCACTTTTCCTTTAGGTTTGCCTAGTAACTTTGCATCCCTGTCTTCCATAGAAGCAGGAGTGCTTTGATGGATATGGAAGTGGAGATAATTAATTCCAGTATTTAATGAACTGTATATTAAAACTGGA
Source organism: Actenoides hombroni (assembly GCA_024336885.1). NCBI lineage: Eukaryota > Metazoa > Chordata > Aves > Coraciiformes > Alcedinidae > Actenoides > Actenoides hombroni. Next base: position 2,220,665 of record WUAM01000125.1, read on the forward strand.
AGAAAGAAAGGAGGCTAAAGAGTCAGAAAGTGGAGTAGCCCGCTTAGAAGCATGTGGCTTATAAAAAGGTTGTGCTATTGTTTTTCCAAGGAAGAATTTAACTAGTTGCCTGTTTGCTACTTGATTTTTTTTTACGCTGTTCAGATTGATAAGACAAAAAAAGGTGGAGAGATATCTATTTGCTTATACTTTAAACATTTTGCCAAAAGAAAAGAGAACATTTAGGTCAAAGGGTGTTGTTCTGATGAAGAAAGGGAATTGCAGATTGCTGAGGGCATCTCATTAGTATCTGCTTCTCCAAATGAGTGGCAATCTGTGGATGTTACAGCTGAAGAACAAATGAGATCATACTGCACCTCAGATGAATCATCCCAAGTACCACCTTCCCTGGCTGCAGCTTTTTACCTCTGGTAAAAGGCTGGTGATTAGCAATTTCTGGAACTTTCTTTCTGACAACTTGTGGGCCGTTGCTTTGCAGCCCTTGCAAAGGGGTGTTCAGGAGAAATCAACGTGATGCAAAACCAAGGGCAGGCACAGACCTTGCTGTAAGAGAAACACAGATCACTAGACACTGCTCAGCTCTCTAAGTTAGTGATTGGGAAAACTAATGTGTATTAGTCATACAGCTTGGGACCGCAGATCAGCAATGGTCAGTCACATGGACCTGGCTCAGGATTGCAGTTAGAGCTGACCCCAAGCAGCTGCTGTGGAGAAGCCACTTCATACCATCAGAGGCCTACCACTTGTCACTAAGCTTTTAATTAAAAAATATGTATCTGTGAGTATAGTCAAAGTAACAAGCAAAATTTCCATGCTGCACGTCTTGGAAGAAACACAAATATTTTATTTAAATCAACAAAATATGTAGCTCCTACACATACAGGTCTTCGTATCGAGAAGGCTGCGGTGGAAGGAACGGCTGCTGTAATTTGCATTCATCTCATTAGTTTGTTTATAGAATGCCCTAAAGAGAGACTTTTGTGTGAGTCGGTATGAACAGATGGAAATAAGAGACCTAGTAATAAAATGTGTGCTTAAGAAAGACATAAAACTTTACATGAAGGCAGAGCATATTGAACATGGATCCCAGTTACTTTTAGGATGGGAACAGTTGTACCAGTGTGAATAAGGGAAGATTTTGCCTCAGTGGATACTGCTAGTTTGGTTTTATGTACAAATACAGAGATGATGGGAGCATACAACATTGATAATTAGGGCTTCAGGGTACTGGATATAGTACGTATCTCCTTAGAGATTCAAAATAATACAACCAGTGAGAAAGTTTGTGCAATCTATTTTTTTTTTTCTCCCAATTCCCTGTAAAAATATGCCATTTAAATTCCAAGAAGACATTCTCCTGATATTTCCATTAACTGAACCCAGTGTCCCAGGAGGTTGTGAAAGGGAGGAGAATGGGTGTTGACTTTTCCTGTCTACAGTGAAGCATTTTTTCATACCTATGACTAAGGAGGGAATTTTGCAGCTGAGGCTGTTTTTCCTTTCTGTCTACTATGCTGCTTAATACAGTGACAGGAGGAAGCAGTGCTTAGCTTTGCTCACTTGACCAGGGAAGAAAAGGAGGAAGGGAAGCCGTGCATGGTGGTCCAGTGTCTGGTGCAGGTGTGAGGGACAGACTTCTGACCCTGCCAAACTTGTCCAAGGAGACTCAGCCTGATTTTAAGTCCTGAATTCACTCTTCTAACATCCTTTCAGAGCAGTGACTGTGTAAGAACTTGGTTGTCTCTTGGTCTCCTTCTCATCATTTTTGTGCAGTCTGTGGCAATCTGCTGCTGCTTCAGTGCCCTCTTAGCTGCTGCACTTCTTCTAGACCCTTCCTGAGATCTCCCCAAGTCTTCCCTACTATCCGTACATGCAGAGCTCTGATATGATGAGTGTGGACCCCTCAAACACTCAGCTACCTTTGAGAGGCTCTTTGTACTGGCTGAAGGCACTTATGGTCTTCCCTGATGCCAAAAGTAATGGACCTCACAGTCTCAAACCAGTGTAGGCCTCAGATTGTCTTGGTTGTTCCTAATGGTGGCATAGTAACACCAGTAAACCCTACATTGGATATAGGCTGTTTAAACACAATCTTGAAGGATGTATCTGCATAGGAAGAAAAGCAGAAAAAAAAAGCAAGCTTTTGAAATGTGTCCAACCTTAAACATTGTCACTTACAGGCCTCAGGCAGTATTTACATCTTGAATTTTTGAATCTGAACTAAGGCAGGTTTCCCAGCACGGTGAAGCGTCTGCCCTTTGGTATAAGCAGATTAGCTGTCATACAGCCTGATGTAAAAAGAGGCAACACTGTCTATTCTTAGTGATGGCATCACCTTTTAAAGTAAGAAAAATTCTTAATGGTTCGTGAGCAACCAAACAAGACTTGCTTACGTGTGGCTCCCAGTGCAGCTCATGGCTTAATAAACAAATTGTCTCCTGGATACTTCAGAACGCATTCAAGATTATTTATATCCTCTCCCATGTGAGATTACAACATTTCCCTGATGGCAATTACAGCAATGGCCTACCTGGAATAGCAAGATGAAAGAGTCTCTGATCTTTCAATTCCCAGGCAGCAGCCAGAGACGAAGCCCAGAGCCAAATAGCTGGTCCAGGGGATCTGTCTCCGCTTGGTCCAGATTCTGCTTTGAGAGGTTCTGTTTTCCACAGTGGTCTTATGAACAGTGTACCATAAGGGAGGTAAACCTGTTTGCTGTTGGAGTTTGAGCACAGGGAAATAGGCAGACTTGAAAGAAGTCGTGAAATTAAATAAGAGAAATATTGCTTAAACCTGCTACCTACCTTAGTTATTTAGGAACTCCCAAAAGGGTTTAATTCCTGAAGCTGGAAGGACTCAAACCTCAATGCTTTCTGTACCTGAGCCCTGTGACTTAAGGTCGTTGAATAATTGATCTATAGATATTTTCCATTGACTTCAGAAGATAGATGCAAAATTCTGGAATTCTTACCGGGGGGGCTTGTCAATATGTTATATATGACTGAGTATTTAAGCACACTTACAAATACTGCTGGTGTCAGGCAAGCTTATTTATATCAATTGGAGTTTAATGCGAGCTACAAATTTTGTCTGAACAAATAAGAACAATATTCAGATTCTGACAATACTTTATGTAACGGCCAAATTATAGATGTACCTTTTAGGTCATTAAAACTTTGTTTTGAACTCTCCGCTTCCTGAGAAGTTTCAGAACTGGGAATTTTACCTCATCTGCTCCAGCTATGCTTAGTCTTGAAGAAAAAAAAAGTGTTCTAAGGATCTGTAACTCAGAGTCAGAAATGATGAAGCAGGCAAATTAAAATTACTTGAAAATTGACCAAGAACCATTTCAGGCATAGAACTAAATCTCACGTTCAGGAATCTTGTTTAACCAAAAGACCAGCTCTCCCATATGTTTTAAATAATTCTGAAAAATGCTTTTTAGAAGCTAAATTCAGGCTATTCTGCTTACTCTCTGGAATTCTTCATACAAAATTTGTTTCAGAAATATTACTGTTTACAGAGAGAACCATATGGAAAGTGTTTCATGGGTTTTGTTGGTTGGTTGGGTTTTTTTTCTGTATCCTAGCTGGGACTGATTAGTGTGACTCGGGCTTTAAAATAAAACCCAGGCAAAACCCCAGCTCCTTTACAGTTAGTAGATGCTTCCAAATGAATGGATCTGATTTCCTTTCTAATATTTGCGAGGCAAGAAATGACTGTTCAGTTTGTTTTAAGACTCTTCCTGTTGAAGAAGACTCTTCTGTTGAAGTTTATTAGGTTTTGTTATTCCAAAAATAGTGTTTCTGGTACCTTAAGTTACGACTCCTTATTGAACTTTTTACTAGGGGCAATAGATTTTTATTCTGCGTTCCACATTGTGCTATTATCAGATCTCAGTCTGAAGCTGTGACTTCTGTTCTGCAAGGTCTTACCCCTTTTTTTAGCCTTCAAGGAGGCACAAGGAGCAGGAACATAACCATCTAAACTCTCCGTTTATGTCTCGCAGCACTGTAATACATTACTTCATTATTCTTTCTTAATGTATATACTGCTGTCATCAGAACTTGACCTCAGATTGACTTTCAAGTTTACAGTGTTTGTATCTAAAGAAAGCTGAATCAAAGTAGGATCAAAACATAGAAGTAGACGAGCTGCCATATCTAAAGGACTTCTAAATACGCTGACTCGCCAGGCACACCATTAAGAACAGCAATGGAGTAGATTTCTCTTGTTCTTAATTCTGCCTTAGAAAACCTTTTCAGAGGTTGTTTTCCTTAAATTCTCTCTTCAGAGTCAAGCTCTGTATTATGCTGACTTAAGACCCAACCTTCAAACTTGGTCAGAAGAGATATAAAGTTATCCTTTTTTTTCTCCTTAAAATATTAAGCTTTGGAATATAATAAGGCAAACCTTTTTTAACCAGCAAGAAATACCACTTGTGAAGCAGACTAAATTTAGACCTTGTGATAAAGCTGGTTCTAAATGCAAATAAAAAAAAAAAAGTTTTAAGATAAACAAATAACACCCCAAATGACTCCACCATGGTATATATCAGGAATTCCTAAGCCATTGTGCACCCTGTTGCCCCCATCCTGCTCGTCTGAGAGGTGCTTTTATTGTGGTGAGGGAATCGATAGGATGGTCCCTGTGCCAGACTGATTCTCTCCAACATTCCTCTTTGCTCCACGGCAATGGCTGCAGAGGGTCTGGTTCAGAATCCTGATGGAGATGCCCAGCATTGACTTGTTCACATGCACCAGTCAAGAGCTTATTAAGTGGCTCGCTGGTTTGGGTCATTTGTTTTCATTGTGTTGCTTTTGTGAAGCAAAGATGTAGGAGGTGAGGCTAAGCTGAGTGACAACCAAGATGGAGATCCTAACGTGGCAGATGGGATATGGGAATGGCAGATATGGGATATGGTTACATCTCCTGACCAAAGTGTACCTGTGCTTTGTGCCCAGCAAAGCTTGTGTCCCTTGAGATTGCTTACGAGCAGGGGTGTTTGGCCTGGGCTGAGCTCATCTTAAGAGGTATTTACGAAATGGAAGACTATTCTAACAAAATAATCTGTGGGAAGTTGTGGGGTTGCTATAGTCTGTGCTTATGAGGTCAGTGCCTACTCAGAAAACTTTGATTAGAAAATTTAGCTGTTTATTGTTTCCTCATTGCTGAGCTGTCCTTTAAGGAACATTTTTGTAACAGCAGGTATCAGACCTTCACTGCAGTCAAAGGTTCAAATCTGAGCTTAATGTAGCTCTCAATCTATCTCTTTCTATTAGCTGAGCGGTTTTTAAGTCTCATTATTACATTGTGCAGCTAGACAGATTTCCTGGATCTTGGTGAGATATCATACTTCAATTTAGATGGTGCAGAAGGTGCCTGAGATGTAACTATTGAACTCGTGAGAAAACAGTTTTTAAAATGGAAAGCATTTAAGTCAAGCAGAATTAGTCATATGAAAAATGAAAGGCAGTATGTTGCCAAAATCATATTGGTGACTGAAGATTTCAACTACTGTTTAAAAATTGTAGTCCTGGTGCTTACACTGTAAGTGTATATTATGGACATACCCTGTATAGAGTAATATATACTTAGAAGCAGGATGTAAGTACTTCAATAATGTAGAATGAAAATGTGCCAGTTGAAACTGCTTCACTTGTCATCCCCGGGTTGATGTATGCTTCTGTAATAAACAGTGCATACAAAGAGGTTCAGTGTACAGCTTGCCTTGTAGCCCAAGCTTGGCAGCTGACAACAGATTAGATTTTTCAGACAACTAGAGGAAAAGTTGGGTTTAGGCACAGGAATATCAGGAAATATCTAACTCATGAGTATGACTTAGAACTCTTCAGTCAGCAGCAGAAGAGAATGGTTCAGAAGAAAATTTAGAAAGAATGAGCAGGCAAAATGGAGAAGGAGGCCAAGGAGGGAAGAAGTTGAAATAGATCAGGAGCATTTTGTCAGAGTGAGGAAGGTACCTTTTAGACAGCAAAACCTTCCCCCCCACCCCATTACTCTTCCGCATTACAGTATCTCTTGTCAGCTAGTGAGAGGTAATAATGAAAATAGCTTTTTTAGAATTTTTTAATTTTTTTTCTCTTTGTTTTGATTTCTGCAGCATTGCCCAGCTCACGGAAATTGGTACTGAAAGGCTGAGCAACACTGAGAGAACAGAAGTTAATCTCTTGACCGACTTCTTAACTCAGGCGTTGCCAATATAGAAATTAATTAGAGGTCTTTCAAGTAATTGAGATCCATTACTACCACTTAATAGACCACAGTGCACAGAAACCCTTCATTCTTTCCTGAGCTAATAAGACATGTGTTCCTGTGAATCATTTACATGGCACCATAAATAGACGCTCCGTGTGCCAAGCGACGCTGGCTCAGGTGCCAGAGGTGTTCTGCCAGGGAGGCAACGGGAGCCTGCAGGGACCCAGTGAGGCAACGGGAGCTGCCCTCCTGCCTGCAGCTGGCACTGGGGCTCTGGGCAGCCCTTTCAGCAGCGTGGTTTTCTTTAAAGGACTGCCCACATCGCCGTAACAAAGCAGTAGGTATGGGATGCCACCCTGCCTTTGGTTACGTCAGCGAGCCGTGGCGGTTGCCCTAGTGTAGTTGCCCTTCTGCCTTGAGTCCTGGAAGACAGGCATAGCAAGATGCCTCCTGTATGTGTGTTTGCTGCCTTGGAGATTTTAGGAAGTGTATGAATGACAGCATTTAGCAGTTCGACATCACTTTCTACCTACCCAGCTTTGTATGAACATTAAGTAGTAAACATATTGCCATAAACATGACAAATGTAGGTGGAAATAGCACAGACTGGGTGAAATTAGTTAAGTGACCCAGCTGGAAACTTTTGCAAGCGAGGAGATGATCTGAGCTCAAGCTGTACTGACTGAGGAAGATGCAAAATGGGATCCATAATAGTAGACTGCTACACTGCAGTTGGAGGGTTTCTAATTCGGTGTCAAACTTTGCTCTCAAATGGACCACTAGTAGTTTGGAAGGATGGGGTGGGAATTTAGTTCTTGGTCCTTGCTCATTAAGTGCTTCAGGACAATGGTGTTGGCAGATCATTCTTGCTCCTTGTTATGTCAGCGTGGGACTTCCACCACTATGCAGTGTGTCCCAGTTGGAAATCTGTGATTCTTTACCAGTTTTAAATAGCAGTAAGTTGTTGGAGACAAGAACTTTATTTGAAGTCAGTAGAACTGTAGCACAGTGCCCACAGACCCAAGCTGTGATCTGGAAGCGGTGTCGCTGCGGCACTGTAAAGCTTCAAAAGTACCGCAAAACTCACTGGGGAAGCTCTGTGAGTGATCAAATGGGGAGCCCAGGCTGTAGCTGAACTTCTGTCAGCACCTACGCTCTAACGGGTTTAAAGCTGGCTCTGAAGTGTTGGCATTGCATCGCATTCCCATCTCAGGGAAGTGATTCATAGCAGACCTGAAGGTCTTGATGAAGGCTGCTGTAAACGTACAGAGTTTCCCTGGGTTTGGAGTGAACTTGCTGAATACTTGGAATAGTATTCCACTTGAGACCTTTTGAGGTTTAAAAAATAGACAGATGACACTAGGTTTAGGAAATCTTGTAAGAGGAACTTGTAAGGAACTTTAGGAACTTGAAAGAGCTAAATTTGAGGAAACACTAAGGAAAAGGAGTGTATATACCTTGTTCTTCTCCTTCCCTTGGTAGCCACTCATGGCCATAAGTGTTAGAATGCTGCATTAAATGGACTCTTGGTCTGAACTCTTATGCTATTCTTTTGCTTTGGTGTCAAGGGATCGTTCTAGCAGTGAAATTACCTGTTTGAGGGCTTGGGTAGTCATAAGCTGGGAGCAACTGAGCTATTTGGATTTTTTTCAGCCATTTTCAATTGCCAGAGGTGAGGAATGAGAATTCCCTGTTTCCCCAAACCTAACAACCTTTCTTTTTCTCACCATCCCCCCACGCCCCCCAAGGACTCCTCCTTTCCAAAGGAGCATTAAAGATGTTGTTTTCAAATAATTTCTAATGCCTTTGTCTATTACTAGCTCCTGTACACATCTGGCAGCACTGCTTATGTGCCTCTCGAGCAGTAAAACTCCAAGCCACAAGGGTGAGATTCAGAAAGATAATGTTTTTCCAGAAGAGACACCAATGCACCCGAGGAAGCAGAGCTAGGGTGTGTGTCTATGTTAGTTCCAGTTTTCAAGGATTTGCCTGAAACACTGATTGTCTCCCTAAAATTTCAGAGGGATGGGGATCCAGTAGTCATCTGTTCTGTCAATATCAATTTGGTGTTTGCTAGCACATGGTATACAGCCAGATCTGGGGATTTGATTGGTTGGGTTTTTTCCACAGATAGTGCTCACACATTTCTCTAAATCATTCATAAAACACATTAAAAAGCCTACATCCAAGAGCAAAGCTGTGCAGAATCCTCTCTGACATGGCTCTGGCTCATGGTTCTGTTTCCAGCTGGCTCTTGAGAACTTTATTTGGTAAGTCTTTAATCAAAGTAGCATGTTAATTTTTCTGTTTTATCCTTCACTGTGCTTAATTCAGCTAAGGAAATTACTGATGAAAGGTCATTAAGGATGGATTTATCAGATCTTAGGGTTTATCACCAAGATTCTGTGGAGTTCAGGAAGCTTACCTTGTGAAGGTGGACATCTTAGGTTCAAAGACAAAATATTTTGCCATAGGCAAAGTAGATTTATATTTGTCTCCTATCTCTTAATAGCAAGTCCTTAAAAATCAGGAAATAAGTACTTAAGGACTTCCTTCCTTCAATCTCTATTGAGGGAGCTGGTCTGCACTATTTTGTTTTGGATGAAATTTCTGAACAGTCATGGAGACAGAATGCAACTGAGTGGAGATTACTTTGCAGCTAGGAGTAGAGACATTCCCTTGAGGAAAAAAAGGGTTGTGGGTTGAAGTTCTTTATAGCAGAGGGGAGACATCCCCAAACAAGTTGATCTGATAGAAAAAAAAAGATAAGAAGGACAACTGATAAATCAGTATCACCAGAAGAATCTTTCATAGGATTGAAAGTATTTGGAAGTATCAAATCAAATGCATAATTTTGAAACAGCTTCCTCCCACCCCCACACCCCCAGCAACTTTTTTTCTAGGTTTGTTTTCTTTTTTACATAGTTCTAATGTGTAAATTAATGTAAATGCTGAGCGAGTGGGAAATTCCTGTTACTACCCATTAGTACTTGATTTGTACATTTCAAAATAAGTACTGTACTCTTACAAATGATTCAGACTAATTAGCAGACAGGGAGTTTGAAAAGCAGATGTTATTTACAAAAGGCGATAGACAGGAACTTATGGAAAATAGTTTGGAACAGAAGAACAGAAACAGAGAGACCGGCAAACAATCTGGTTTGTTGTTTGGTTTTTCTTCTTCTTCTCCTTCTACTAAATTTAGAAAGCAAAGCTGCATTTTTTCCAGTGCTGTCAAAAGTGAAGTGCCTTATAAAATGGAAGAGATGTAAAGTAACTCTCAAATAAATAGCTGCTGTAGCTAGAGGGAAGAAATAGCTTGGAAAGGAAGAAAAATAAATCCTGCAGTCTGAAAGAGACTTAGCTGAGTCTAAATATGAACTTTAATGTCACTGAGACTTTTTTTTTTTCCCCTGATATCATACACCTGACCCTGTGGCAGCCAGAAAAGGAAAATTCACTCCAAATCCACAGTGCAATGAAGATGTTCCTTTAGCATTTTATTTAAGTCTTGTAGCAAATCAAGTTCAATAAACCAGATTTCTGCCATGAACAGAAGTGATATGCTTCAATCTTTCTGATTAAAAATTAAAACATCTTTGAAAGATCTTTGCAGGAGACTTTGCATGTCGACTATGTTGCATGAAAGATCTTTGCATGTAGACTGGATTTTGGAGCTGTCACTTCTTTATCTGCCATAACCATAGAAACAATTATTCTCTTTATTTAGGTATTTTTAATTATGAAATTTCGAATTGTGACTTTCATTCCCCACATGTCCTCACTATCTCAAAACCAGGAAGATGCAAGGCTAACAAAATAGTTATTATCATGGATGCATCTGCCATAACAAAGCTGGGACAGAACCAAAAAGTTATGAGGCTTTCTGAGCAAGGAAGTGTGTAGATGCCTGATGAGAAAGGATTTGATTAGCTTAGAATTCACTAGGTAGAAGAAGAAACATAGCTCTTGTAGTGGAGAAAAAACGGATTAGCCCAAAGATTATGGTTTTCCTTATGCTATGAAAAAGCATTACTCAGGTTTTACAGATGCACGCAAATACCCTTGACCCATCAAAATTATGTTTCTTTCTGTCTTTCTTTCCACAGAATTCAAGTTCAAATTTAAGAAGGTGGAAGCAATTTTCCCCTGTTGATTGAAATGGGAATGTGAGTGGACCTTCACTATTCAGTCAAGTCAGGACTAATTGAAACTACAGACATGTGCATTTACAGCAAAGGTAAGAAGCTGAATTTTAATACTCACCCAATATTAAAGAACCTGGGTTGATTTTTGGTAAGGAAATCTCATCTCTTACCTTGCTGCAGCAGTTAAGCTTTGTTGAAAAGGCTAATGCATTTCATACTGAAAATTATAGCTTGAAGTTTTGGTTCATGTCTCAGGCTTAGTTAGCAATTAGCAATCCTTAGATAACGTACTGCAAATCTTTCTAATAAACCCACTGAGCTTGGTTTTTTTGTTGAAAGCATAGGGCTGATAGAAGGCTGTTTCTGTCAATGTTAGTGCTTTTACAAGCTGGGTATGCTGTAAAAATGTTGTTAATGTGACAAAATTGTTTACTTGCTCATTAAGGAACCGCATACTAATGACTGTGAGAACCACTGATGTTACAGCTGAGTCAACAACAGGGCCCAGAATGTGAAAGCATTGGGTTTACAGTACCTCAGGCTAAAGAGACAGGCCATCACACAGGTCATCAGACATGGCTGGCTCATGAAAGGCTTCTTTCTTGGATTTCTGTAGTAAGTGGGTAGTTAACGATAAAAAGAGTATGGCAGATTGCTGCTGCTGGCTTATAGGTGTGTACTACGCTACTGGAAGGAGGGGTGAGGTAATTTTGAGGCTCCTTTAAAGGGCAGTTGAAGTATAAACGTGCTAACTGAGAATATCCCTGAGTGGAAGACCCAAGACTTTTTGTAGGACCTCTGTTCTTTCCCTCTGTAAGAAGGAAAGCTTGTTCAAGCACTGGTATCTACCATGGTGGGGATTACATCTTCTGCTGACTCTTTAAGAGAACCTCTGCATCTGCCCCATGTCCTTGCCTGTCTGTGGCAGGAGAGTTTGCCCCTCAGATTGCAGAAGCAGCACTGTGAAATTTGGTTTGATATCGGGGTTGTACCCTTGAAATCTCGTCTCCTGTCTTCAGCTATATCACTGTCTAGTAAGGTACTACCTCTCCTTGCAGATCTCCCTTCTGTGAAATCCAGGTCATAGTCATTATCCCAATAATATTGAAGGGAGAAATGCTCCAGTGAGCAAATCATCAGAAAGACAGAATCTGTCTTGGCAAGTCTCCCTTGAAATTTGTGGATTCCTTAAACTAGCCCTGGCAAAAGTATAGGAAGCAAATACTATCCAAAGGAAAAAAAAATATTTTACCTCTAATTTATCATTCTGTAATAATTCCAGTTGACTTCCATGACAGCATAATAGTGAAAGTGATTAACATTTCATTCTCTACCAAACAAAAACATAAATTCCTCTCACTGGCAGGAAAGAATAGTACTATTAATAGGTAGGGAAATGAATCTGATGCATTTGTAGGCTCTTAGGTAGCCTGTAAACTGCACACAGTGTGTTACTAGGGTAACCACACAAAGGCATCCAGAAAAGGGCCATTTCCTGGGCCCCTGCAAACAAGAGGACCTTTTTCAGTCACTGTCGCTTGGTCAAAGTGGACTGACTCACCATTCTGCTTTTGTAGTGTTTCATACCAGTTTTACACTTTTTCAAGTTCTCAGCTTAAGGAAGCCTTTTCTTCCAGTGAATTGCCCTTACTGCTTTTACTCCAGACCCTACTAGGAAAGAAAGCGGGAAGTTCTCACACGAGTTCTCACACGTGCTCCTGGCACTAGGGGATTGTTACCCAACATGATGTTTGTCCCGGGTGGGTGCCTGCTCAAGCCACACAGGCAGCAGCTGGCCAAGTAGTTGGCCCATGAGAGAAGTGCATGGGAGAACACTACAGATAGCACAACCCGAATGTTTTGTCACTTAATGCCATTCAGCTATGCTCTTGTACCTGGGGTGTGTCAAAAATGGCAATACCACCTGGAGCATCAGCAGGGTTTCCCTGACCTCATGAAGTGCATCTCTATGAAGCTTGATGTTCTATAGGTTTGTGTCTTGAGTACTATATAACGTTCTGCCCTCCAAAATAGCTCCCACTCACCTTTAAGGCTTCATGGCCATCTCACACTGCTACAGTTTGTGGCCTTCCAGTGTCCTGAATGACACTTTCCATTTGTCTCTCTTTATCTCTGGACCTTCTGTGCAGGTACACATGAAAACAGTAGTTCTTCCCCATGTTCTCTATATGTTTTACTGTATGAATCTGTGCATGTTGATTAATCCTGCAAAGTATTGAACTTTGCCAGTCTTATTAGGGAGAAAAATACATTTGAGTTTCACAGAACTGGCAGAATTTTCACCTCTTCAGGAACTCAGTCAAAATTTCCAGTCTGACTGATATTGACCAGTGGGCTAAAAATTATAAGGAGAAAGGGCTTAAAAAAAATGTGACTAAAGAAACTTTTCCTCACCACTGGAGGTGGATGGAGCAGACCACAAAAGCTAGGAGGATTTTCATGAGAGCTGAGGACTGAGCATTCCCTGCCAGCAAGCCTTCAGAGACGATAAGACACATTGATTTTGGTGTCCATCACAACAAAAATTACTTATTTCGTCCATTTTGGGGGAAGCAGTATAAAACTCACAGACAGAAACAACATTAGTAAGACTTTATTGTGCAGTGGAGGTGAAAGATTGGCATAGAGAAGAAATGTATGTATTAGGTAAGGTGAGAAATTGAGTCACACCTCCAAGCAATCCCAGGTTCTTTTGGGGTCTTTAAGCTTTTTTTTTTTTCATGTCAAAGGGAGAAATGAAGCTTTTAAAAATTATTTTTGCTCTGCAAATTTCAGTTTTCATGAAGCCAAATTGAGATAAATCTGAAATTTTCTATAACTTTAGAAGAGCACTTACTAAAATGTTCCTGTCATTCACAGCACTGTAGAATGAGTCAACTTGTTCCACACAGTGACCTTAACTTTTTTCATATTCCAGCAAATTTTGTGCAGTCCCTAGAGTGTAGGTGCAGGCCTGTGCATCATTGTTATTCTGCCCCAGCACTCCAGCTTCTGGCAAAGTAATACTTTCTGAATACTGTGTCCGCCAAGTCTTTTTTTTTATGTGAGAGGCAGATGCACTTATTGTCTAGTTTGTTGTAGGGAATCAATGAAGTACAGTTTTATTTGTATTTGCAGAGACAACAAAATCAAAGAAGATAGCAGGTGGGTGACTCCAACTGAGATAGTAATTAAGATAAAACAGTGATGTTGCTAGCATATTTTAAGAAGCCTGGAGGAATTAACATAGTTTGCAGGAAACTGTGGGCTGGAAAGAGATATTCTTTAAGAGTAAACAAGGAAATTTTATCTTTTTACCAACTATGATGGAGAACTGATACTTCTCTCCTGTATTTGGATAGGTAAGTGGGGTGGGTGAGTTAAGTGAAGCTGAGAATAGCGTATGCAGTGCAACTGGGAAATGAATGAGATCATTTAACCTGTTTTCCAAACAAGCATTTAAAAAAATCTTCTATATCTTATATACCCTTTATTTTAACTCGTTCAGCTTTGCGAACAGCAGCGAACTATAGAAAGAAATAATAGACCAAAGTCTCCTTGGAGCCATTAACTGTACCTTTCTATCTATTCCCTAAGAAGATGCCCTGGATTTAAAGACTATGTTTATTAAATCAAGTAAAAAAAGAAACAGCTTCTTTTCTGACACTTGCACTCCCTCCCTTCAGCTTGTGCAGAAGACTGGCACCTCATCTCATTCCCAGCAGTGATATCCCACCTGCATGCCTGGGAGCTCAGCACTGCATTTGGCCTATTCTACTGGTCTTCCCGAGCCCCTCATTTCTGAGCTGCAACATCACCATCCACAAGAAGTCAGGTAGGAGCTGAGGGCATTTGACATTGCTAAAGTATCAAGCCTCGACTGTCAGTTTTAGCCATTTGTCCTCCAGATGTTTGTTTTGCTGGATGATGGTTTAGTTTTTTGTTTATGTAATACGGTCTTTGCAGAGGTTATTTTAAGCTTCCAGTGGAATAGTAGAAAAGTAGGTACCCTCCTTCCTCCAGAGGAGCTGTGCTGGTTTTAGCTGATGTTTGCATATTTTAGCTCACACACTGTGGTTGTTAATCAATGGCATGGGACATTTTAAGATTCTCATACTCATGCATCAGCTGATTCTTCTGCAAGTGGATCCAAATTAGCAGCCAAGCTGTGCCTTTTTTATTACCTAGAATGTGCTGTTTGTGCATCTCCTGTATTTTGTCCTGTATTTTGTCCATTGGCTGACCTTACATTGTGTTACACCTTTAATATCAGCTGTTGTACCCAGCACCTGCATGGAAAACTGACAGAAGGGAGCAGAGCTGCTGAGGAACAGGCACTTCGTGGCTAAAAAGGCCATTTCATTGTTATTTGACAAAGCCTGCTTGGAATGGTTATGGGATAGCTTAGGCATAAAATGATTGTGCCCATTTGCTCTGTGATAATTGCTGGTGTGGAGGCCTTGGGGTCAGTGATTTGCTTTCCTCCTGTCTACATGGCTGTTTCACAGGCAGCCTCTGGGAAGTCCAGAGAATCATGCCCCCAGCAGCTTGTTAAGCCTCTGGGTTCTCTCAGCTACACAATACTGGAACTGGTCTGGAGAGCAGTGCCTGAAGAATCTTGTCGCAGGCTCACTAGATGGGAAGAGCAATGTCTGATTTGACGCCGGAAAAACACAAGACATAATCAGTAGGTTGATGACCTCCTCCTATCACCCTCCCCACCCCGTTACGCCCAGCTTGATACCAGTTTGACCTAGAGGAGCTTTCTATGAAAGTGAGTGTAAAAAAGCTGCCCAAAAATGTTTTATGCGTAAAGATTAATATGCTGTGAGATCAGGAAAGAAACATAGTACCTCATCAACAGTGCCTAAGGACACAGCATCCATTAATGTAGCTGCTGCAAGTTTGATTCCCAAGTCTCATGGAAATGTTTGCTCAAAGGATGAATCAGTTACTGTTACTGGAAGTTACACTTTCCTGTCTGAATCATATATTTGCACCTCTGAGGTCTCACTGGGCAATCAGGTGGAAAAGCAACCTATGCATGAGCAACAGTAGTTGCAAAACTGACCCATTTAGAGAAAATGAACTGCTTAGAGCTAAAATAGGCCACCCTGAAAACAACATGTGAGATTGAACTACCAGAATAAACGGTATGCCTCAAACTAATTATTCAAACAGTTCTCACAAGCTGCTCCAAGCTCCCCTTCATGTTAGCTTGCCTCTAACATGATTCTTATAGTCCTTTGCTCGCTACAGCTTCCTGAGGAGGGGATGTGGAGAGGGGGTTGCTGATCTCTTTTTCCTGGTAGCCAGTGATAGGGTGCATGGATGGTTCAAGACTTCACCAAGAGAGGTTTAGACTGGGCATCAGGAAGTATTTCTTTACCAAGAGGACAGTTAAACACTGGAACGGGCTTCCTAGAGAGGTGGACAATGCCCCAATACTGTCAGTGTTTGAGGCATTTGGACAATGCCCTTAACAACATGCTTTAGCTTTTGGTTATCCCGGAATTGGTCAGGCAGTTGGACTAGATAATCTTTGTAGGTCCCTTTCAGCTGAAATAATCCTGTTCTATCCCTATTCTATTCTATGCTATGCTATTCTATTCTGTTCTATTCTATTCTTTGGCTGTTAGCTGTAACACAGTTGTATGTGGAAATGGGCATGAACCAAAATTTTAGATGTGAGTAGTGTTGGTTTGTTAGACCATTCAAAAAAGATGTGGAAAACATGACCCTGCTTATCCCAGCCTCTTGGCTATAATAGATGGCATCAGGTCCCCTTGGTTTTGAGCTATCTGATGTAAGATTTGACGCAGGCCTACAGTCTGGATTTTGTAACCTATTCAGTCGTAGTCAGGGGTATGAGAAACTACATAAATCAGAGCACGGGAGCATCTTTGTATCTAAGTGGCAGCTGAGCAGTACCATTTGCCCAGTGAGCAAAGGGTCTTCTGAGATGAGGAAAATCTTTGGCAGCCCAACTTTCCCATTGAAAGCATCCCATCACCAGGAAGCTTGTAGTGAGGTGCTGAGATCACTCATGAAGTAGGCAGCTTGTTACCTGACCTGTGGTCTGCAGCAATCCAGAGCCATGGAACAGGACAGCTGCAATACTGAAGGAGTTGTGACGAAGTCTCAGAGCTACAGAGAACAGGCTAAGTCAGCCAAAGCTGCAAGCCTCTAGGGACTTGAAGTGGAGAGGAGTGGCAGAAATAAGAAGGTCATGATGACAACCCCTGAAGCATGCTGCAGCACAGAGGAGCTGTGGTCAGAGAGGCTATTGCCATGACATTTCTTTGGATAAACATTTGGAGTCTTTGGATTTACTGACGTGGTGTTGCTCCAAGAGCCAAAAGCTCTGTCACTACTTTAACTGAAACCCTATTGCTTAAAGAGATTCAGCACTATGTCAGCTGTGCAACTAGTGCCTTGAATGAGTGCAGTGTCTCCGAGAGGAGACGTCCTTCATGTGAGATGCAGTTACATGTAGAAAAGAAAAATGGGCTTGTGGCTTAAGCTGAAATGAGGATTCTTACCCTTAGCTTCCAGAGACTGTAGTCTTGTCCTCTTGCAGGTCACTTTGGAGCAATTAGATTTTTAGTGGCACACAACCAAAACAACTGCCTTGGCCCCCAGGCTGTAGGTAAGAAGCAGAAGATATTATGCAGCACACAGAAGGGCACAAGGTCACCTTTCTCTGCTGGGGGACACATCATGAACCTGCGTTTTATTTGGCTTTGCAGCCTAGGCTAAAAAAAAACCCAACAACGAAACAAAGCATCTGTTGATTTCAGCTGCAGTTTCCAGGAGCATATGATCTGTTTAGCTGTTAGCTAGAACACCAGCTCAAAACTGATCTGTCCCAACTTTCTAAGTGCTTAATGTATCTGAAAACTGTGTTCTGGAGATCTGGACCCAAATAGTGATGGGGATTTTATAGGAGAGAACTAATCTTGGCCTTAAAGGATATTAATGAGGCTGAATTAAATGCTTCTAGTTAGAGCCCATTGATATCCTTAGTGGTGTGTGCCATACAAGTACTAACAGGGCTTTCTGGGGGGCACATAGCTCTGCCAGTGCCACATGTAAACTGCAGTTCAGAGCTGCTTACAGTTTTGTCCCATTGGTGTTCAAAGAAGAGGAAAGCTTTGTGTGCACTCTGAGTGGTTTTAATTCAGGTGTATTGAAAAGAAAAAAAAAAAAAAGCTGAAGAGTAGAACAGACCATCCACTATTAGGAGAGCAGTTTATCTTTCTCCTAAAATGCCTTCTTTAGTCAAAAGTACTTTCACACAAAGGGTTCTGTGTTTCCTTTACACCTTTGGTACGTGTCTTTGATTTTATCAGCTTGCCTCTAATTTCTCTGTCAGGGTTTGGTAAGCTGTAGACAGTTTAACACAGCAGCTTTGAAAATCAGTTTGAATATTGTGCACGAGTCGCTGTACTGAAGGGAAAAGGAGCAAATGTGGAGAAAAATGAAGCTGTCAAATGTGAAAGGGGAGATAGGCACACCCATATATATGCAGCAACCCAGGGGTTCTTTGGAATGAGAGACCAATGCTCAGGAGTCTGCAAAGAATGTGGCCAGTGGAGTCTGCTTTGTCGTATCTGAGTCTAATATGGTTTCTTGTGGGAGCATCTGGCTTCTTGTTATCAAAGAAAATTGGTCTGATCTCTAACTTGACTTTCAAGAAAAGGAAGAAGACAGCTTCCCTGATAGCCAGCAAATCTTGGTCACAGGCTCCCACAGCTGCGGTGTTCAGAAACCTGAGAGCCCAGTAAGACCAACTGGAGCTTATGAGTGTCCATGCTCATATCCCTGAGAGAAGATAAACCAGAGTACTCCAGATTTCCTTTTTAGGGCAAAGCCTCCTCTAAAGCTCCTAGTGAGGGTTTCCTCATCTTTGAAGATGTAGTGCATTTTGTGTGAAGCTGGTTAACCACTGCACGTTGCTGGCTATCTTACTTGGTGACCCATCTGGCCAAACTGTGTCTCTGCCTTTCTAGCCTACTACACATGCCCTTTTCCATGCTTTGATTAACCTCCAGTTCCCTTCCTTCTGGCCTTGACACCAACATTTTTGTCATCTTTAACCAAAATGATTTTTTGTACGCATCCACTGGTCAGCCACGTTATTCTCTTTGCAGTGTTGGCTCTTTCAGATTCTGCCACTTTCCTTCTGGCCTTTTCATTTCCCTTTTGCTGTGGTACTGGATGTATATGGCATGTTTACCTTCTATAAGAGCCCCACTACTGTAAGCCACACCTTTAGTCTAGAGGTCCAAGTCTGTGGGCTAGAAGGCAGCATCTTGCAGGGCTGTTTTCTGGACTTTGTTGTCCCAAAGCAAACATGGATTCAGAAGTACATTCAGGCAGCAGAAAGCAGCTCAACTTGTGCTACAAAGGAGTTAAATCAGCTGATCATAGTCACCCTTTTTGGTTCTTCTAGACTGTTAGATTTCATGTATCTATACAGGCTTTATCAATGTGTTTTTCAAGTTGCAAAATGTCTCCTGCCTCCAAGCCTGATGGAAAATTCCACTTCTAAGCTTGTAAGTAAAGAATTTTTCCAGGTTATGGTAAAGAGATGGGTACTGCTACCACACAAGAAGTATTAACATGAGTATATGGCACAGGGATTGCACTTATTTCCATGGACCTCTAGGTACAGAGAGATCAACAGGAAAAGGAATTTTAAAGACTGTGACATGACTGAAGCAAAGTTAATTGCCTGAAGCAGCTAAACTAGGCTAAAGATACCCGCCTTTGAAATTCTCATCCCAAGGAGATTTCACCCAAGGGAAACCTTAGTCCTTAGTATGCTGTTAAGAAGGGGATAAATCTCAAGGGAAGAATTCACAGAACAACTTGAGAATCTTAATTGTAGTGAACTGCCAGGATGTTCATCTCAGCTTAAAAACTAGAAAGCTTCTGACAAACACATGCAATATATCCCTTGAAATAAAGGAAAATTTCTGGTTGCTGTAAAAATGTCTCCAGGAAGCATCACTTCCAAAAGGCAATGAGCTGCAGGTAAATGTGCAATATCCTACATAGAGGGGAAGCATTTATGGGTAATCAGAATGGAAACATATACTTAGAAAAACAGAATTAGATCATCTGACCAACAAAACAGTTTCTGCTTAAAGTCCTCATCTGGTCCTTGAAATTATTTGAAGAATTTATTTAAAATATTGAGAAGGAAAATCTGGTGTACATCATCCAGGTTTATAGGATTTTTTTATGACATGTGTAAGAAAAAGAGACTTTATGTTATGCTAGACAGGTAAATTTTTGTCTCTGATTAAATACTCACTAGGCATCAAATGTTTTAAGTATTTTCTTTTTTCTTTTTCCAAAACGTAGGTGAGCTAACAGTGGCATGCAAAGGTCTGTGCTGGGATTGATCTTGTACAATTTTGTTGGTGGTTTTAAGACTGAGTTGAAGATGTGATCATTACCTATCGCTATCCATGTTAGGAAAAACTAGAGGAGCAGACAAGATCTAGAAAGTCTTACTTCATGGAACAAAACAGTAGGTACACTTTAACTTGTATATATACAGGCTCAGGTACAATAGAAAGAAAAATCTATTTCTTTCAGAGATGCTGATGTATCTACACAAGGAAGTTTTCCTTCAGAGCAGTGGTTCAGCCTGTCTCACCCAGGCAAGCAGAGCAATGAGAGAAAGTTTTGCTTTAGGTTCCTAGATAAATGAAAGCTATAGACCCATGCAGCAGCAATTTGGATATCCTTAAAACAAATGAAAGGAAACAACTCTGCAGAATTCAGTCCTAACAGCATGTCATAAAAAAGCAAGGTGTGATAGATCTAAAGGTTTAGATCATTCTGCTACTATTTAACAGCTTTCTGGCAGACAAATTATATGACCAATATCAAACATCAAATTCTAGGTTATAAACTCCACTTCTGGGAAGGAAAATGAAGAAAAATACCTTCCACAAAATTGTACAATAAGAGAGGCATAATTTTAGTCGGACAGAGGTTACCTTCCTCTTACACAGAGGAGTGACCTGAACTGGTGAGTTAAGATGCAATCTTGCTGCTGAATTCTGATGACCCATCTTAGACTTTCACATTTCTGAGGAATAGAATGCCTGTCTCTGGGCTTGCATCAATTGAACGTGTTTCCTTATTAGACATTAGTATTTCATGGAGAATGGAAGTTCAAATGAAGTCAAATGAAATTATTGGCAATTTGAAATGTTGAATGTGTACTTTGCCTTATTTATGTTACGTAGTGTGGCTAAAAAAAAAAAAAAAAAAGACAATTTCTTTTATAGCAATGCTTTCCAAAGTAAACGTAGCCCATGATGCTAAGTGTTTTCACTGAAGTCCCAAAAGCCAGGTGTACTTACTTTTTTAGAGTCTGAAGGTCAACATCAGTCTCATAGTTAGAAAATTTTTCAAGACACTGAATTATATACTAATAGGTAATAAAAAATGTAAAAATATAGAAATTGATTTTAAAATGGAAGTGGAAAAAAAGATCATTTCTTTTCATCCAAAAAAGTCATTGATGTAACTGCTATTTGCTATTGGGAGTCTGATTGCCCTTTTACTCAGTGTATTCCCACCAGACTTAAAGAAATAGGCATTTTCTTCTCTTTTCTTGTTTTTCTCCTTTTTTTTTTCTTTTTTTTTTTTTCTTTTTTTTTTTTTATTTTTATTTTTCTTTTTTTTTTTTTCTTTTGGG
>WUAM01000125.1:2243098-2255337 GCA_024336885.1 Actenoides hombroni
CCCTGCCCATGGCAGGGGGGTTGGAACTGGATGATCTTTAAGGTCCCTTCCAACCCTGACAATTCTATGATTCTATCCTGTGCTTCCTTCCCTGGCTTCACCCTTCAGCGAGGTCTGTCAGCACAGACATCACCTCCATCCAAGGGTGACCTGGAGCTCCTATATATCTGTTAACACTAGACACAGAGAAGCTGCTTTCAAAATGGCATCTGGCAGCACTTTCTCTTCCCCTTTGCCTCTGCCTCAGAAGCAGACATCACCGCAGGTGTTTTCCCTGTGTCACTTTGACATCTTTGAAGTAGCAGCCTTAGAGAGATGTCTCTTCTGTGAAGAAACACCTCCTTTACTGCTTGCTCCTTGACATTTCCATGGATGGACTAAGAAGGTTCTGGCCTCTATTTTAAGGCTGGTCGCCCTAGAGTTCACTGCAGCATATGAGAGATTTCTTGTCTGAAATAGAGATCTAAACCCAGCACCAACTTCACAAACACTGTTTTTATCTCAACACCTACATTGACTCGTGCATGTGTTTCTGGCCAGCCATGATGCTGTCTGCTAAGCACCTCCTGGCTGAAACCTCACATTTTCTCTGCTGCATGGCTCTTTCACTGTCTTGCTGTCTAGACTTCTTGTGTCTTGCAGACTAAGTGTTTGTCTGAGACTCTCATGAAAGCCAAGGTAGATTCCCCAACAGAGTAATATTAGTTGTGGGACTTGTCTGTAGTTGAGTGAGATGAAAACGTAAAGGGAACTTTCTGTGTTTCCATTCATCTACTGGTAAGACAGTTGCCAGCTACAGCATTCCTGCTGTAGAGGTTCCTGGGGAACCTTTCCTGAAGGAAGTCTTAATGCATCTCTCTATATGCATAGTATCTGTTCTGTAGGCAGAGTGTTCCCGAGCTGGTTTTCTATCACGTCCATATTCCAACCAATCTCTCTCCCTTCTTGTGCATACTGCTCCCTCCACCTCCCTATTCCCAAAGGATGTCCTGCTGAACATTATCCAGTTTGCCCTCAGCTCTGAGGGTGCTTGTGTTGTTGCACGCTACATCTCCCAGCTGGGGATCCACATGTGCCTCCACTCTTGGTGGCAGGTCACTGCTGTACTGCTGCTGCCATCAACCCTGTACTCCAGCCCCAGGCATTGCCTGCATCAGCCTGTTCACCCCAGTGGTCTTTTCTCTGAAGTAAAAACCCTGATCCTGCTTGTGTCTGAGATCAAAATAACTGAGCATGTTCATTACTAAAATCAAGCCATGTTTACACGAAAAAAAATAGGCATATGAAAGCTTCATGTTTGCATGGTCTCGATTCTTCCACAGTAAACTGCCTTGTACCATCAATCATTTCCCTGCAGAGAGTCCAAAACAGTGCCCAGTGCTGTCTCTTGTATTTACTTTGGGAAGATGCTAATGACTGTGGGACCAAAATGAAATGGGTCTTTCCTGAGGAGATAATATCATTTCGTTCTGAGAGGTGGGTCATAGCAGGTGGGATGTATGTGCACTTCCTCTGTGTGCTTTTCTTTTCTTCTTTCCTGTTTTCTTACAGAAGTGAAGAGTTGCTCATACCAATCAATTGTTGTCAGCAAAACAAATATTCTTCTCTGTTTTGTGGGTTTCATAAGAGAAGAAATGGGATTCACACTCTTCCCTCCTTCTCTGTATCTCACCTGTCTCTTGAAGTGGTGGCTTTCTTCCAGGTGATGCTCATACTTAACAATATCAATTTGTGATCAATAAATTAGAAGTCGAGTGATTCAACATCATAAAAAGAGCTTGGAGCTTATTGGGATTCTTGTTTTGTTTCCTTTGTCGGCTTCTACAGTAGGTGGACAAACAATGTTTCCTCATTCTGATTCCATCTTAGCTTCCATGGCTCTGTATTTCACAGCTACCATAAAAGCAGGTACAGCAGTGATGGGAGTCATATAAGTATCTAGATAGATGATAAAAATATTGTTGCTGACACCTTGAGGGTGTGCTTTGTGAGAGAAGACACTTAATATAAAGAATAAGGGATTGTTAACTTTTACTATATAGCATATGCAGTACTAGAATTTATTACTCTATTGTTCAGCACAGTAACTGATGTGCTGTTTAATTATTATTTTTTTTTCGATCCATGAGATAAAAGAGGTTTCCAAACTTCCTGCCTCAGTTTTCCCGTTTGCAATATGTGAATGCTGGCAATACAAAATGAAAGTGCAGTAAATTAAACACCAGTATAGATAGATATATATAGCACACAGGTGGAACATGATTCACGTGTGTCCTTGAAAAGATTTGAGGTTTTTTTCCCCCAGATCAATACAGGATTGGTTTCTGGCTTAGCTCCGGTAACGTCATCGCGTACGGCGGACACCGCTTACCCCACTCCACGCTTGCTGCATTGCAGGGGTGTGCAGGAGAGCTGCTCAGGGTTACGTGCAGGGTGGCACTTTTCAAACTATCTGCAACAAATAGCTGATGAAACACTGTTGTGTGGATGGCCAAAGCCGTCCCCAAGAAAACGGCGAGCGCGAAGGATTAGCACGGTCCCTTTTTGTGCTTACACCAGGCCCGGTGTGGCCGCTGCTGCACGTGCACGAAGGGCAACTAATAGGAGGAAAAGAAACATAAAGGAAAGAAGGTGGAGTTACCACTAAGATGTTCAGCAGCACGGTCTCAGCGACCTGTGCATGGATTGCTTGTCGCATATAATCACAATTAGCAGAAAGTATCGCCAGCCTTTTCTTTAACATATGTCACCCAACGCATTTTTGTATTTTTTTGCGTTTACATTTCAGTTTCTTTTTTAAACCCAGTATGAATTGACAGGTTTTGCCCATAGCTGTTTCCAGTGAGCTGGGAGAGGAGAGTGCCTTTTCTCTACCTTTATGCCGTTTGAGGGAAAAGCAGTCGTTCTTTACACAAAATCAGCATCAGTGGCAGCTGTTAGACTTCCTTGCTTGATGTCTGAATGTAACTTTAAAAAATTTTGAAGTGCCAGCTTTTTCTGCATAAAAGCTGCTTATCCCTCAATTGCAAGAACTTCAAACAGTTTGCTGACAGCATCTAGACAGCCTCAACTGAAATAATTTGAGATGGTTATAGCTTCTCTTGGCAAGTGAGGGAGATTAGGAACAAAATCCTACAGGGATGAAGATTCTTACACAGAAGTCCCTCTTTGCTGTTGGTCTCTACACGTCTTCAGGCATGATGACCACTTCCCATGTTTCCCCACCTTGCAGTGAGCATACGTTGCCACTTTGCAGATACATCTGCAGGAGCAGCCTGTCCCTCTTGATGTTGGACCTCAGCTCAGGAAAGAGGCAGACTGTGCTCTGCAGTGGTGTGGGTGCACGGCTGGTGGTTGTCTCACACTGCTTTGTGCTGGTTTGCAAAGCCAAAGTGACTACTTCACCCATTTCAGTATCTGATATTACTACTTCCCTCCTCCATCCCTCCAGAGTGGTAGGGGGAGTGCATTTATGTTTTGTTAAATCTGCTCAGGAGGCAGTGAGATGCATTTTAATTATTTTCATGTGGATATGTGCAGCATAGAGGGACAGTGTATTGATTTTCCTGATTATTTTCCCATCTCTGAATGAATAAATGTTTTTTTTGCTCAGCAGCTGTAGGCTCATAACCTCAGGCTCACTGATGTTTGTCTTTTCAGTTGACTCTTCCTTCCAGCTTTCACTTACTTATTGCATACCTTTAGTCTACATGATACCTAGAGATATAAAATGAAGATATACATTGATACCAGGCCCCTGCTGCTGGGATCTGAAAGGAGAAAGCCATGACAGGAATAGGGGGCCTCAGCAGTTAGGAAGCTGAACCCTGTGACTGTAGTGTGTATAAAATGCCTGAGTACCCTTGGGAATACAAACCGTGTTGTCTGTGTAAATGGTCTGCTGCAATGCCAGTGTCTATGGCACCTCTATCCATCCATGCCCAATTTCTACTGGAATATGCAGAAGCTACATAGTTCGGTGGATCTGGGCAAGGAAAATTTTTACTGAGGGCTTTTGGAGGCAGCTTTTGGATGCAGAGTTCCACATAGTAGCACAGAACAGGGCCTGAGCTGCCATAACACAACTGCAAGTAGCACGTGCTGTGATCCTCCTGTGTCTCCCCATCCCTTCAGTGTCTCAGCTCCGCACACACACACACAGGCAGTGGGTCTGAAACAAGCTCCGAGGGCTCGTTGCGAGCCGTTGTCTCCTTTCTAACGTAGTGCAAGCACTGTATGTTTAAGGAAATGGAAACTGCTTTCTAGTAAGTGGCTCAGTCTCAAAACACTGTTTGTATGGATCCCCATTTTAGGAACCGTATTTTCACCTGGCTCACGGGGAAAGCTGCTTCACCCCTACAGCTGGAATCAAGATAGGCAGCTTCACAAAACTCATGAAGGTTTTACTTAGCAGGCAGACCAAAGCTGTCACCGAACACAGGAAATACTTTTTTTTTTTTAATATTAAAACCCATATCTGCTGGGTTTTGCGCTCAAGCTGCTGGGCTCAGCTGAGAATAGCTGATGGTCCCTACCTGGCTCTGAGGCCCTGCTGCAAGCTGTTGGTGTAAACCTACAGGCAACAAGCATCTGCAGCCTTTTGGGGCTTATTTTGTGAGAGCTACTGTTTGTTGTATCTCTCTTCCAACTCGCAAGCACTCCTTTCCTTTCCTTCCCGTCCCCCACCCCTTGAGGTTACTTTGGACTCCTTTCTTATTCCATTTTCATGCCCTCTGTGATTTCTTGGTTATGAGAACAGTTAGGTGGAAGACTCAAGGGATTTTCTTCCCGGCACTCCTTCATGTGTCAGTGGGCTGGGAAACCTCTGTGAAGCCCTTTAGCCCTGTCAGAAGGTAAAGGTTTATAAAGCACCAAATCCCATTGTGCTCCACTGCTTTATCTTCCTCCACCCTATGCGTGCCCTGGGGTTGTTGGTATGAATGTGGGCCCACAAGCAAAACCTCCTTCCCTTTCCCCTTCTCTTGCCAGCAGCCACACATGCAGCCATCCCCAGGCATGGCCATGCCAGTGCCACCACGGGGGACATCTCTGTGCTGGCAGAAGATGGTTCAGCAGTGGCTTTCCTTGCCAAGCCCCAGCGCGTGCCAGTCACTGGTGGAAGATAGTTTTTTTTTATTTGCTTTTCCTCTCTTTCTGCCAACTCAACATATGAGATGGAGGTACTTTTTGGGATATTTTAGTAGTTAACAAACATTATGTGTGTACTGTGGGAAAAATCCTGCTCTGAAATGAAATAGGGTATAAAGTGTGCCTTCCTTTACAGCACCTTTTAAATTAGTTTTTTTAAGAAGTCTGTGAAACTGGAGTGTCACAGAAGAAGATGGGACAAGCTGAGAAGGAACGAGAGAGAGGAAAATCTTTGAGTTTGTAGCTATCAGAGCAAAACACAAAAGGGTAGGATTGCATCTATGTAGCTGTTAATTTTTCACCCACTTGCCCTGGCTGTAAGGTTGGCTCGGTTTGTTCCACTGCCCATATGCTGTCATTGGACCCTCAGTTTTTATAGGTGGAAAGGGACATTAGAAAGCTTCAGAAGATCAGGGAGATGGGAGCCAGATTAAGGCAGATTTTAGCAGGCTTGTACTCCAAATGACTTGACTCCAGGCAAGTGAGCGAGGGGTTGTACTGCTCTGTATGTGAGTTGCTCCTCACAAGGCCTTTGCTCCTCATGAGGCCTTTGTTCCTCACAACCCCTTTCCCCCCACCCCAAAATGTCACTGCCTTTTTCAGTCTGGCCGAATTTCACCACCCCCTCACATACAAATACATGAAAAAGAGCAAATCCTGGGTATATTTGCTGAAGCAACTACCTGCTTAGTGTTTAAAACTGTCGTTTCATTTCCACCGTATAATATGGCAGCATCATAACCTTTAGCAGCCCATGAATCAAAGTTTGTCAGCTTTTCCCCTTCTGCCATGAACCTTGTGATTCTTGCCGTGTGCTTTAGTTTCTTGTGGTTAGCTGAAAGCTTGCTTGCAAATTTTTTCCGGTTTAGAAATGTCCATCATTTCCTGTGCTCTTTAACAACAGAGGAATGCCAGCCAAGGCAGGCAGGCAGCCTTTCCAAGCAGCTCCTCGCTCCTCCGCAGCAAGGGTGCTCTTGGTAAACAGGGTCACTGCCTCTCCCTGTCTTGAAGCAGGCTGCAGCAAGACTCCTCTTTATGCCTTTCTTCTGGTGGGAGTAGGGGATTTGGGAGGCTAGAGGGGAAAACTGGCCTGGAAATGTAAAAAAAAAAAAGCCAAACAAAAAGCCCCCAAAAACCCAAACCTCAAACAACCAAAAAAGAACCCCACGACTTTTTCACCAGTTGTTGAAAAAAAAAAAAAAGTCTTATATACTTCTGTGGAAATTTTCCTATTATTGTTATTATTTCAGCTTGTAGTTGGCCATGGGAATGTTTCCAAAGAAACCAGTACTCTGGGAAACCTTTTGTTTTCAAGAAAGGCTGTTATTCAAAAGCAATTAACATAAAAACATTAAAATTGTCTAACTTCAGAGACAGAAGAATGGAGGCAGGAAATGTGAGACCGCGTGTGTGCGCGGGCAGGAGGGAACGCAGCGGTCTGGGGGAACGAACGTACGAGGCCGAAGGGGGAAAGCGGGGGGCTCAGGTCCGCACATGGATGGGCACGAGTGCCAAGGAGGGTCGGGATGGGGAGACCACACACGCAGGGAGGGCAGCTGGGGGGCTGCTGTGACCTTGGAGGGTAGGAGAAGCCAACGAGAGGCGTGGGGCCCAGGGCAGCGGGAGTCCCAGGAGTGAGGGTGGAGATACCCAAGTGTCTCTCCGCTCTTCAAGCCAGGTATGAAATTTGTGTTGCGCGTTTTGGCAGCTCGGAGTGCCTGTTGTGATGAGGTGCAGCTGCGGTTTCGAGACCAGGCTTGTGCTCTGGAAGCCCAGGGCAATGCTCCCGAATTGTCTAGCTTCCCAGCACCGATACTGGGTGAGGCCACCGGCAGCTACAGTGTTGGTGGTTTTATTTTACTCGGTACAGTGCAAGTTTTCTCCACCGTTTCTCCAGCAGGTTTTGAACCAGCTGGCTGATTTCAGCCTCACTTGAGAGGGCAGAGGGTTGCTAGATACTAAGGTACCATCTCGTTGTGTGAAAAGGGAGGTCAACCAGAAGGAGTTTCCAAGTTGCCCTGAGGCAGAACTCTCTGCCTTTCTCAGAAGAGCACAACTATTTTAAATCCTGAACTGCACCATATGCAGCCTGAAGTAAAGGCCCTTTGTTTTGCAAGGGGACTGCAACAGCTGTAAATTTACAGATTATCTCTTCAGGCCTTTTGACCTTTCAGTCTCTTTCCTCCCCCAGTTTTCCCTCTTCTCATGTCCACACGCATCACTCTCAGCCAGCCAGAAATGTGCAAGAGAGCTCAGCCCTCCTCAGGGAGGGCTTAGGGGGCTTGGGAGGCAGCCAGAGGTAATCTTGCAGGCAGGAGACCTGTGGAAAGGAGAAGTGGCAATAAATACTGCGAAGGCTGAGATCACCAAGGATGGGAGAGAGAACTGGAGTTGCTGGGATGGAAAGGAGGGATGCAAAAGTTGATTAAATATCCCAAACCAGACAGGACTCCCAAGATCAGCAATGCTCAGAAGAACCTATCTGTGTCCCAGCAGCACGTTTGAAACGGAAAACCGCAATGACCTTTGCTGAAATGAAAGTCTGAAATGTGAAAGTTTGTTCTGAACTAGATAGTGGTCTCGCTCTCTGAAAAAAAACCCAGAGAAATGGGGCAAGAAGCAGTGCGTAATACCACAAGAGGTGTGTGAATGGCAGGGCCAGCGGAGCTGAAAGCATCTCCAAAGAGGCTCCGTGGAGCACAGTGTGCTGGTGGCACGGGAGGAGGTGTCTGAGACTGTTCTCCTGCCAGAGAAGGAGGCTTTGGAGGTTTTCAGGGCAGTGTTTCTCTGCTGGTGTTTTCCTGCAAGCCTTCCCTGCCATTCAAAGTGCCGCATAAACTTTTAATAGATCATCGGTAGGCGGTACAACAGGGTCTCCCCCCACTCCCATCCTTCTGTCTTGTTTCAAGATCAAATTTTAATTGAAACAAGACATAGAAGACAGGATAAGTTTCTATAAATAGGTTCTAAAATGTCATTTGAAGAGGAATGTATGTGACCCAGTTCAGATGCCAATATGAAGAAAAGAAGTGTTAAACGTGTAGCTCCATTAGACACAGGAAGGTCTCCTTGTAAACTGTTTTATGCTCTGGCAGATATTTATTCAGGCTGGTTCCAGCAAATGATAACATATTTTCTGCTTTGGTGCCCAGTAAATGTGTTTTACTAATAGTTTCTGTTCATATTACACTTTGTATTGTCATTGAATTTGTTTCACAGATAGTGTGTACTCTTACTAGTTTCTTCTTCTTCCACAATTTTTAAGGAGTTTAACTTCTGTAATCTATTACCTGATCTGCAAAAGAGATTTCGTTTGGGTTTTTTAAATCCTGATTTAAAACATGCAGTTTTTCATTATAAAATATTCCAGGATGACCATATGATTTATTTGAGAAACCATTTACAACATTGCAGAGGTTGTGATGGAATGTTTGAAACTCAGGTAGGGTGTTTAAGTTTTCAGTTGCATTTATGTAACTCATTTTTAAGTCACCTGAGCTCCCCCCACAGAAGACTTACCTGTATAAGTAGTAGAGGCAGCCAGGGTTCAGCTTTAATTATTCAACCTCTTTTCAACATATTAAGTGCTCTAAACAACTGCTTATGTAAGTTGAGGTTTGGCGAGGTTATATTTTTCAGTACTTGACTCTTCACTGCATATTTTCTCATTTGTTCTTTTTATTTGCTTTACTTTCTGAGGCGTTGCGTGTACCATCCTTATTCCTGAAGTTCTGAAGCAGCACTACATTTTGAGGAAAAGTATATATTAGAAGTGTAAATATGTCTTCCACTATGAAAAATACAAAACTAGGACTGGCTAAAATAAGAGCCCAATATAAAATTTTTACGCCTGCTTATGCAAGTTTAAATAAATGAAACGTAGACTTTTAAACATTATCTGTGCTTGCTAAGCTTGACCCAGTATTGCTATAGATAGTCAGCACTCAGAGCCAACTGCCATTTAAAGGCCAGTAACAACAGTACTGTGTTTCTAGGGGTTCTATTAGAATGAGCTACCCCTTATCTGTTCCACGAAGTTAAAGAAAACTTTCCCCAGTAGAGCAGTGCTAGCTGTTTATGGACATGCTGCAGAGCTTTTCAAATATTTTGAAACCTGTGTTATGTCTGCATGAAAGCCAAGTAGTTATATTACATCGAGGGTAAGAAACAACACATTCACCAGCCATAAATGAGGAGTGCAGGCCTTGAAATTCAAAATATAGGTGCCTTTTTTTGGTTGGTTTGTTTGGTTTTTTTTCTCCTAAGTTGACTGGTGGATTTAGACATTACACACTAATGAAGCTCTGAGTTTGAATATCCTAGGCAGTCTCTAGCATGAGAAGCCACAGAGCTTGTATTACAAACTGAAATATAAAGTTGCCTCAAACCACAGCCAGCAAGCAGTTTGTTTTGATAAGGTTTTTGGGACAGGTTGACAGTTTAGTTCATTGACATTGCTATTGCTTGAATTTGGGCATTAATCTTGCTATCTAGTAGAGATGTCTACAAATGTGTTTCAAAACTTGTTAGTCTGAGTGCCAGGGTGTAGAAAGGCAGGATGAGGGCTTGTGGTGCTGGAGAAAGAAGAGAGGTCCTCTGCCCTAAAGCACATGGTATGTCTCCTCTCCCTCGAGCATTAAGCACGCATTCTTCAGTAGCAAAACACCAAGGACAGAAACCTCAGGAGAAAACAGTGTGCCTGGTACAAGCCCCCTGTGTTTGGCTTTCTCACCAGTTTGGATACTTCTCTCTGGGCACAACATCAAAGGGTCTCCGTTGCTTCTATCTCATCATGATTCTTCGTGGTGGGGAAAAAAAGTAGGCAATAGATGAGGTCTTCTAGCTAGGTGAGGCCTGAGGTTCCCATGAACCTAGAAGATTCAGAGGCTCATGGACCATCTTGTGCCCGTTACACACCTGGAGTCCTGTACTTAGCCAGCCATACCACGATATAAAGCAGACCTGACCAGTTCATAGAACCAGTAAATATGTGAAATAATATGAGGTACGTGCCATATGAAAGTAAGCATGTCTGTGAACCTTCAAGTGGGCATTTAGATTTAGAGTCAGGAATCTGAGCCAAACTGAGAGCTGTCTGCGCCTTTCGCAAAAAAAAAAAAAAAGCCCTCAAAGCAGACGTGGACAAGGCAGGACTTGGAGTAGATGCACTGAGTAAAACACCATCTAGACAGTTGTAGCTGCAAGTGGAGAAAGAACATGGACATTTTAAAGTCTGAACTGCACACGTACAGCCTTATATAAGGTGCTGCCTTTTGCAAGAGAAGATTGCTGAATTTCCTAAATTTGTCCCGCTCCCTATATTGCCTTTCAATGCTTTTTTGATTTTTTCCAGATAGCCCTGGCCTCTGTAAGAATCCTCTTAGGATATAGAAACCATATAGTTTAACATGGGTGATGTGGCCAGTCACACAGCATATTTGAATCCTGAGCTAAAACGCTTGGAGATATTGGTACCGTTCAGCAGCCCATAGGCAAAAATTGCTTTTATTGAACCTCTTCACTACATGGTTATAAGAAAAGACTGTAAAAAATGTTATCCAGCTGTGGTCAGAAGAAGTATCAAGTACAGCAAATTACTCTTACTGAATACTTCAGTTACCGTACTTGGCAGTGAATTTGCTTTAACTCCAGAAAAGCGTAGCAAATGAAACCTTCAGCAGAGATGCAAACCAGTTGTGCAATACTGGGCTGTCTGTTCCTCAATCTGTAGTCCTGCTCCCAGTCCTAGATTCCCTATGCCTACCAAGAAATATATTTTATTGAGGCAGCAGAAAATGTAAGCAGTTCCTAACTGCAGATGCCAGCATAGCAGCTGAGCTATATGGGATGAAAGCACCACGAGACAACTGCAGTTTTCAGCAGGATTTGGCTCGGGGATCATGTGGGAAGCCTTTCCACTGCCAGACCAGTGATGAAAAAGAGAGAGGGGGTGAGGGGGACACAAGCTCCAAGTTGTGAATCACCACGTATGTTGGCCAAGGAATCTGCAGACGGAAGGGGGAGGGAAGCGACCACTGAAGCTGAGCTCTGCAGCCTCACCTCCCCTGCTCCCTGCTAGAAATATCTGTGATTTTTGCTTCCCTCTCTGAGGTACACCTTCTCATACAGCATTCATCATCATTATTTGGAGCATCTCCCTCCTACATCCTCATCAAACGGTGCTGTCAGTGTTAAGAGTGATGTCTGACATGCTGACCAAGTCAGCCAGTGGATTGCTTGCCTCAGGCCTGGTGGGTAGAGGTGTC
The DNA here is from genome assembly GCA_024336885.1 of Actenoides hombroni. Classification (NCBI taxonomy): domain Eukaryota; kingdom Metazoa; phylum Chordata; class Aves; order Coraciiformes; family Alcedinidae; genus Actenoides; species Actenoides hombroni. Next base: position 2,254,513 of record WUAM01000125.1, read on the forward strand.
CATCTAATTTTATTCAGGATAAAATGAGTAATAGCAATGAAGTGTGTGTAGACTGTCCAGAAAAGGAAGGAGCCCCTATTGTTGAGAGAGAGCTTGACTCTTGTTTTTTTTCTTTTTCCCTCAAATGTATATAAAATGTTGACTCTTTCTCCCCCTGGAGCAAAACACCACCTGGTAAGAGATGGCAGCAAATACATTAAAATGGGTGTGACACCAAAAATCAACAAGAGGTGAAAAAACCAGCTGAGGAAAAGGAGTTTAAAATCAAAACTGCACACATCCTGAGACATACCTCTTCTTTCAGTCAGCTCTTTTGGAAACAACTTCGTGGTGCAGAGGGCAGGTGCCCATCCAGCTCTGTGCTAGACCCAAATGTCCTGCAACTGGAGTCAGCTGGGAGTGGGATTTTGGCCAAGTCTGCAGTGGAAATGCACGTCAGTCGTAAAGTCCAAGTCTGGGTGGTAATTTCTCCTAACTGTGGTATAGAAGTGAGATTTTTGCCTTTCCCTGTTGTTGGAGCCTGGGCTGATTTCTCAAGGAACACCAGGGTGCTGCGCAGGTACTCACTGAGTGAACCTGAACACCATTTCATCCCAGTGAGGGGGGCCTGCTTTCCATCCCGTTTCCTGGTCCCTAGGGAACCAAGTGGGGAAACGGGGACCCTTTGCAGCAGGCTTGACCCCTGGAGCCACCTGTGTGCGTGTGTCACCGTGCCCGCGTCCAAGGCAAACAGCTGGCTTCCTGGAGGCATCTCTATGGCTTTAACTGGCTCAGAGAGAGGTGGAGATGAATACAGACAGGTTTTATAGAAACCAGGCTAGCGGA